>LR738711.1:840120630-840137009 GCA_902687465.1 Secale cereale
GTATTGTACCAGGACCACCGAAGGGGTTCCGGGGGTCCACCGGGAGGGTCCACCTGCCCCGGAGGGCCCTATGGGGCTGTATGTGGAGAGGGACCAGCCCCTAAGTGGGCTGGGCGCCTCCTCCCTAGGGCCCATGCGCCTAGGGTTTGGGGGGAAACCCTAAGGGGGGCGCCCCCTTGCCTTGGGGGGCAAGGCACCCCCTGGCCGCCGCCCCCTCCCCAGATCCAACCTGAGGGGGCCGGACCCCCTCTCCCTTGCCCCTATATATATGTGGGGGGGGGGTGGGAGGGCAGCCGCACCCAAGCTCTGGCGCAACCCTCCCCCTCTCCCAACTACTCCTCCTCTCCCGCGGTGCTTGGCAAAGCCCTGCAGGATTGCCACGCTCCTCCATCACCACCACGCCATCGTGCTGCTGCTGGACGGAGTCTTCCCCAACCTCTCCCTCTCCCCTTTCTGGATCAAGGCGCGGGAGACGTCACCGGTCTGCACGTGTGTTGAACGCGGAGGCACCGTTGTTCGGTGCTTAGATCGGATTCGCCCGCGATCTGAATCGCTTCATGTATGACTCCACCGACCGCGTTCTTGCAATGCTTCCGCATCGCGATCTTCAAAGGTTGTAAGATGCACTTCCCTCTCGTTGCTAGTAAACTCCATAGATACATCTTGGTGATGCGTATAAAGTTTTTGAATTTCTGCAACGATCCCCAATAGTGGCATCATGAGCTAGGTCTATGCGTAGTTACTATGCACGAGTAGAACACAAGATTGTTGTGGGCGTAGATCATGTCAATTTACTTGCCGCTACTAGTCTTATCTTGATTTGGCGGCATTGTGGGATGAAGCGGCCCGGACCAACCTTACACGTACGCTTACGTGAGACAGGTTCCACCGACTGACATGCACTAGTTGAATAAGGTGGCTAGCGGGTGTCTGTCTCTCCCACTTTAGTCGGATTGGATTCGATGAAAATGGTCCTTATGAAGGGTAAATAGAAATTGGCATATCACGTTGTGGTTTTGGCGTAGGTAAGAAACGTTCTTGCTAAAAACCTATATCAGCCATGTAAAAACTTGCAACAACAATTAGAGGACATTTAACTTGTTCTTGCAGCATGTGCCATGTGATGAGATATGGCCAAAAGGATGTGATGAATGATATATATGTGATGTATGAGATTGATCATGTTCTTGTAATAGGAATCACGACTTGCATGTCGATGAGTATGACAACCGACACGAGCCATAGGAGTTGTCTTTATTTTATTGTATGACCTGCGTGTCATTGAAAATGCCATGTAATTACTTTACTTTATTGCTAACCGTTAGCCATAGTAGTAGAAGTAACGTCTGGCGAGACAACTTCATGAAGACACGATGATGGAGATCATGGTGTCATGCCGGTGACAATGATGATCATGGAGCCCCGAAGATGAAGATCAAAAGGAGCAAAATGATATTGGCCATATCATGTCACTATTTGATTGCATGTGATGTTTATCATGTTTTACATCTTATTTGCTTAGAACGACGGTAGCATAAATAAGATGATCTCTCACTAAAATTTCAAGAATTGTGTTCCCCCTAACTGTGCACCGTTGCTAAGGTTCGTTGTTCCGAAGCACCACATGATGATCGAGTGTGATAGGTCCTAACGTTCGCATACAACGGGTGTAAGCCAGATTTACAAAGGCAATACACTTAGGGTTGCTTGACGAGCCTAGCATGTACAGACATGGCCTCAGAACACGGAAGACCGAAAGGTCGAACATGAGTCGTATAGAAGATACGATCAACATGAAGATGTTCACCGTTGATGAGTAGTCCGTCTCACGTGATGATTGGACACAACCTAGTCGATTCGGATCATGTATCACTTAGATGACTAGAGAGATGTCTATCTGAGTGGGAGTTCATTAAATTTGTTTAGATGAACTTAGTCAAAAATCTTTACAATATGTCTTGTAGATCCAATGGCCCACGCTAATGTTGCCCTCAACTTCAACGCGTTCCTAGAGAAAACCAAGCGGAAACACGATAGTAGCAACTATACGGATTGGGTCCGTAACATGAGGATCATCCTCATAGCTGCCAAGAAAGCATATGTCCTTAAAGCTCTGCTAGGTGATGCACCCGTTTTCCCAGCAACTCAAGATGTTATGAACGCCTGGCAGCCGCGTAGTGATGATTACTCCCTGGTTTAGTGTGGCATGCTTTACAGCTTAGAATCGGGGCTCCAAAAGCATTTTGAGCAGCACGGAGCATATGAGATGTTCCAAGAGCTGAAAATGGTTTTCCAAGCTCATGCCCGAGTCGAGAGATATGAGGTCTCTGACAAGTTCTGCAGTTGCAAGATGGAGGAGAATAGTACTGTCAGCGAACATATACTCAAAATGTCTGGGTTGCACAACCGCTTGTCTCAACTCTGAATTAATCTCCCAGATGACTCGGTCATTGACAGAATCCTTCAGTCGCTCCCACCTAGCTACAAGAGCTTTGTGATGAACTTCAATATGCAAGGGATGGAGAAGTCCATTCCCGAGGTGTATTCAATGCTGAAATGAGTGGAGGTGGAGATCAAGAAGGAACAACAAGTGTTGATGGTGAATAAAACCACTAAGTTCAAGAAAGGCAAGGGTAAGAAGAACTTCAAGAAGGACGACAAAGGTTTTGCCGCGCCTGGTAAGCCAGTTGCCGGAAAGAAGCCAAAGAATGGACCCAAGCCAGAGACTGAGTGCTTTTATTGCAAGGGAACGTGTCACTGGAAGCGGAACTGTCCCAAATACTTAGCGGATAAGAAGGCCGGAAACGTCAAAGGTATATGTGATATACATGTTATTGATGTGTACCTTACCAGCGCTCGTAGTAGCTCCTGGGTAATTGATACCGGTGCAGTTGCTCACATTTGTAACTCAAAGCAGCAGCTGCGGAATAAGCGGAGACTGGCGAAGGACGAGGTGACGATGCACGTTGGGAATGGTTCCAATGTCGATGTGATCGCTGTCGGCATGCTACCTCTACATCTACCTTCGGGATTAGTTTTAAACCTCAATAATTGTTATTTAGTACCAGCTTGGAGCATGAACATTGTATCTGGATCTCGTTTAATGCGAGATGGCTACTCATTTAAATCTGAGAATAATGGTTGTTCTATTTATATGAGAGAAATGTTTTATGGTCATGCCCCACTGGTCAATGGTTTATTCTTATTGAATCTCGAACGTAATGTCACACATATTCAAAGTGTGAATGCTAAAAGATATAAGGTTGATAATGATAGTCCCACATACTTGTGGCACTGCCGCCTTGGTCATATCGGAATCAAACGTATGAAGAAGCTCCATGCAGATGAACTTTTGGAGTCTCTTGATTATGAATCATTTGACACATGCGAACCATGCCTCTTGGGCAAGATGACCAAGACTCCATTCTCCGGAACAATGGAGTGAGCAACCAACTTGTTGGAACTCATACAACCGATGTGTGCGGTCCAATGAGTGTTGGAGCTCGCGGTGGCTATCGTTATGTTCTCACCCTCACCGATGACTTAAGTAGATATGGGTATGTCTACTTGATGAAACACAAGTCTGAGACCTTTAAAAAGTTCAAAGAATTTCAGAATGAGGTTGAGAATCATTGTGACATAAAAATAAAGTTCTTATGATCAGATCGTGGAGGAGAGTATTTAAATCACGAATTTGGCACACACACCTAAGGAAATGTGGAATTGTTTCATAGTTGACACCGCCTGGAACACCTCAGCGTAATGGTGTGTCCGAACGTCGTAATCGTTCTCTGTTGGACATGCGATCTATGATGTCTCTTACCGACTTACCACTATCATTTTGGGGTTATGCTTTAGAGACTGCCGCATTCACTTTAAATAGGGAACCGTCTAAATCCGTTGAGACGACACCGTATGAACTATGGTTTGGTAAGAAACCTAAGTTGTCATTTCTAAAAGTTTGGGGATGCGATGCTTATGTCAAGAAACTTCAACCTGAAAAGCTCGAACCTGATACGTCTCCAACGTATCTACTTTTCCGAACCCTTTGCCCTTGTTTTGGACTCTAACTTGCATGATTTAAATGGAACTAACCCGGACTGGCGCTGTTTTCAGCAGAACTGCCATGGTGTTGTTTTTTTGTGCAGAAATAAAATGTTCTCGGAATGACTTGAAAATCCACGGAGAATTATTTTGGAAAATATACAAAATACCCGCAAGAAGATCCAGACCAGGGGGCCCACACCCAGTCCACAAGGGTGGGGGCGCCCCCCCCTAGGGTGCGCCCCTGCCTCGTGGGACCCCTGGTGCTCCACCGACGTATCCCCAGATCCTATATATTCACTTTCGGGGAGAAAAAAATGAGAGAGGAAGAATTATCGCGTTTTACGATACGGAGCCGCCGCCAAGCCCTAATCTCTCTCGGGAGAGCTGATCTGGAGTCCGTTCGGGGCTTCGGAGAGTGGAGATCGTTGCCATCGTCATCATCAACCTTCCTCCATCACCAATTCCATGATGCTCACCACCGTGCGTGAGTAATTCCATCGTAGGCTTGCTGGACGGTGATGGGTTGGATGGTATCTATCATGTAATCGAGTTAGTTTTATTAGGGTTTGATCCCTAGTATCCACTATGTTCTGAGATTGATGTTGCTATGACTTTGCTATGCTTAATGCTTGTCACTAGGGCCCGAGTGCCATGATTTCAGATCTGAACCTATTATGTTTTCATGAATATATGTGTGTTCTTGATCCTATCTTGCAAGTCTATAGTCACCTACTATGTGTTATGATCCGGCAACCCCGAAGTGACAATAATCGGGACCACTCCCGGTGATGACCTTAGTTTGAGGAGTTCATGTATTCACTATGTGTTAATGCTTTGGTCCGGTACTCTATTAAAAGGAGGCCTTAATATCCCTTAGTTTCCAATAGGACCCCACTGCCACGGGAGGGTAGGACAAAAGATGTCATGCAAGTTCTTTTACATAAGCACGTATGACTATATTCGAAATACATGCCTACATTACATTGATGAACTGGAGCTAGTTCTGTGTCACCCTAGGTTATAACTTCTACAAGATGAATTGCACCCGACATAATTTCCCATCACCGATCCAATGCCTACGAGCTTTTCCCATATTGCTTGTTGCTTATTTACTTTTCCATTGCTACTATTACAAAAACTGCAAAACACCACCGTTACTTTTATTGTTGCTACCGCCACTATCATATTACTTTGCTACTAAACTATCTTGCTGCAGATACTAAGTTTCTAGGTGTGGTTAAATTGACAACCCAGTTGCTAATACTTAAGAGTATTCTTTGGCTCCCCTTATGTCGAATCAATAAATTTGGGTTGAATACTTTACCCTTGAAAATTGTTGCAATCCCCTACACTTGTGGGTTATCAAGACTATTTTCTGGCGCCTTTGCCGGGGAGCATAGCTCTATTCTTTAAGTCACTTGGGATTTATATCTGTTGATCACTATGAAGAATTTGAAGGACTCAAAAACCAAGATCTTACCCTCAACTACGAGGGGAGGTAAGGAACTGCCATCTAGCTCTGCACTTGATTCTCCTTCTGTTATGGGTAAATTTGCGACACCTACTCTGCTATTGAATATGATATGTCGTATGTTCTTGATGATGCCACTTCTGCTATGTATGATGAAACTACTTCTATGCTTGATAATACTATGCCACTAGGTGAATTTCTAGATAAACAAAGTGCTAAGGTTAGGGAGAATGCAAATATTGAAACTGATGATATTTATGAAAGTGATGATGAAGCTTCTCCCAATAGATATGAACTGCCTGTTGTTCCTGAGGGTTATGTTATGGATGAAGAAACTGCTAGAGACTTTCTTGCTTGCAACGATAGATATGATCTTAAGAAATTATTAGCTAAGATGAAAGAAAAGTCCTTGAATGCTAGAATGAAACATGACCCTACTTTCGCTACTTCATCTATCTGTGTTACTGATAAGGATTATGAGTTCTTTGTTGATCCTGAGTTAATTACTTTGGTTGAATCACATCCCTTCCATGGCTATGAATCTGAAACTGTTGTGGCACATCTTACTAAGTTGAATGATATAGCCACCCTGTTTACCAATGATGAAAATATTCGTTACTACTATATCCTTAAGTTATTTCCTTTCTCGTTAAAGGGCGATACTAAGACTTGATTTAATTCTCTCGATCCTGGTTGTGTGCATAGTCCCTAGGATATGATGTATTACTTCTCTACTAAATATTTTCCCGCTCATAAGAAACAAGCTGCCTTACGGGAAATATATAACTTTGTGCAAATTGGAGAAGAGAGTCTCCCACAAGCTTGGGGGAGGCTTCTCCAATTACTTAATGCTTTGCCTGATCATCCTCTTGAGATGCATGATATACTTGATGTCTTTTATAATGGACTAACCGATGCTTCCAGAGACCACCTGGATAGTTGTGCTGGTTGTGTTTTTAGGGAAAGAACAATTGACCAAGCTGAACTATTGAATAATATGCTGGCCAATGAAAATAATTGGACACTTCCTGAACCAGCCCCTAAGACAACTCCGAAGAAAAGAGGTGTTCTATTTCTAAGTCGTGAAGATATGCAAGAGGCAAAGAAATCTATGAAAGAAAAAGGTATTAAAGCTGAAGATGTTACGAATTTACCACCTATTGAAGAAATACATGGTCTTGATAACCCGACACAGGTAGTAAAGGTAAATTCTCTTTATAGATTTGATGAAGGAGATATTCCTCGTTATAAGTCTGCTAGCCAATGTTTAGATGAGTTTGACAATTTTATTGTGAAACAAGAAGACTTCAATGCTTATGTTGGTAGACAATTACAACACAATGCTTATATGATTGAACGCTTGAGTGATTATCTCTCTAGAGCTAAAGGTGAACTGAAACTCATTAGTAAACATGCTTCTATGGTTAACACTGAAGTAGAACAAGTACTTAAGGCTCAGAATGATTTTCTCAATGAATTAAATAGTAAGAATAATGACTATGCTGTTAGAGTTGCTACTAGAGGTGGTAAGATGACTCAGGAACCTTTGTATCCCGAGGGCCATCCTAAGAGAATTGAGCAAGATTCTCAGAGAGCTAATTTAGATGCACCTAGTTCTTCTAAGAAAAAGAAAAAGAAAAATGATAGGACTTTGCATGCTTCTAGTGAACCTGTAGCTGACACACCTGAGAATCCCAATGATATATCTGTTTCTGATGCCGAGACACAATCTGGTAATGACCATGAACCTAGTGATAATGTTAATGATGATGTTCATGATGATGCTCAACCTAGCAATGATAATGATGTAGAAATTGAACCTGCTATTGATCTTGATAACCCACAATCAAAGAATCAATGTTATGATAAGAGAGACTTTGTTGCTAGGAAGCACAGTAGGGAAAGAGAACCATGGGTTCAGAAACCCATGCCTTTTCCTCCGAAACCATCCAAGAAAAAGGATGATGAGGATTTTTAGCGCTTTGCTGAAATGATTAGACCTATCTTTTTGCGTATGCGTTTGAGTGATGTGCTCAAAACAAATCCTTATGCTAAGTATATGAAAGATATTATTACCAACAAAAGAAAGATACCTGAAGTAGAAATTTCCACCATGCTTGCCAATTACACTTTCAAGGGTGGAATACCTAAAAAATTAGGAGATCCAGGAGTACCTACTATACCTTGCTCCATTAAAAGAAACTATGTTAAAACTGCTTTATGTGATCTTAGAGCTGGTGTTAGTGTTATGCCTCTCTCTTTATATCGTAGACTTGAGTTGAGTAAGTTGACACCTATTGAAATATCTTTGGAAATGGCTGATAAATCAACTGCTATACTTGTCGGTATTTGTGAGGATGTGCCTGTTGTAGTTGCAAATGTTACTATTCTAACGGACTTTGTTATACTTGATATTCCCAAGGACGATAGTATGTATATTATCCTTGGTAGACCCTTTTTGAATACTGCAGGGGCTGTTATTGATTGCAACAAAGGCAATGTCACTTTTCACGTCAATGGTAATGAGCATACGATACACTTTCCGAGGAAACAACCTCAGGTCCACAGTATCAATTATATTGGAAAAATTTCAACTATCACTATTGGAGGTTTTGAATTTCCTCTGCCTACTGTCAAGAAGACATATGACATTCTTATTGTTGGGGACATACATATCCCCATTGAGGTAACCTAATGTTATTCGAAAATTCTCCGGTTTCATGTTATTTGGAAAGAGTTTGTTAACAAGACCTGATCAACCTTGTTAATGGATTCCTTTTGATGAGCATGGAATAGGTGAATCTAGATAGCACAAACCTTCTGTACCCTCCTTTTACTTTCTGTTAATTAGGACAAATAAAGCAAAAATAGTATTTTCTGTCTGTTTCCAGACTTATCCGTGCAATAAATAAATAAAAATACTCCGAAAATAAAAGTTCTCCAAATGCCCTGAAAATTAAATATGATTTTTTCTAGAATATTTGAGAAAATATGGCAGAGAACACACAGCGAGGGGAGCCAGCACCTGGCCACGAGGGTCCAGGGCGCGCCCCTGCCTCGTGGGCCCCATGTGCCCCCTCCACTTATTCCTGCACCCATACTCTTCTTCTTCCTCCCAAAAATATCACCAACCTGCTCAAACCCGAGTTCTAGCTCATCTTGCTGCCATTTTCGATGTCGTTGCTCAAAGCACCATTCACCAAACTGTTTGGGGAGATTGTTCCCTGGTATGTGACTCCTCCATTGGTCCAATTAGTTTTTGTTCTAGTTCTTGATTTATTGCAAATTTTTGCTGCTGTGGTGACCTTGTTCTTGAGCTTGCATGTTAAATTTTCTTGGTCCCAAGTAGTTCTAATGCATGATATAGTCTCTAGGCACTAGTAGGAGTTGTTGCTATCAATCCTGTCGAGTTTGGTTAACTTTTATTTTGAGTTACTAAAAATTTCAGAAAATTTCAGAAAAATGCATAGGAAAAACTTCCAAGGTGGTTCTTCAAGAAAGTAAGAACCGAGGCTCGCGTTTCTTGAGTCGGACGATGAACTACCGAGGGATGCTGACGTGCGACCTTGTGAATGGCCGTCAGATGACTTTATGGATCAGGTCGGCATCAAGGATGAATTTTATGCATATGTGCCTAAGGCTGACCTCGAGGGCTTCATACAAGATAAGTGCCCTCAATACCGTGGCTTAACCAACACCTTTGTGAGAAGGTTTAAATTTTCATCTTCACGTAATTCTCACACTGTCCTGTTTGACCTGTATGATAAATCTTATACCATGGTCTTAGAGGATTTTAATGATGCTTGTAAGCTCCCACAGTGGGGCAGTATGGGTGATCCTCGCAAATCTGAATTTAGATATTTCCTTGCTAGTATCACGGTGGGGGAATCTAGGGAAATCACACAGGCCACCATAGGGAGCATCCATTTTCCTGCTATTCATTACTCTGCTCTCTTTATCGGTAGATACATAAATGGTAAAGATGAGGCTTGTCACATGTGTGTTCCAGATCTTAGTGTTCTCAGGAGTGCTGTACTAGGTGATAGACAATATAACTTGGGAGCCATTGTTGCACGTAGGCTACACCATAATGGTACGAATTTAGACTTATTTGGTGGGATTTATGCCACTCGCATAGCCCGCCGTCTTGGTGTGCCTGTGCACGAGATTTATGAACCTTTACCTCATGCTCATTTGGATTGCCATGCTATGACTAGTCACCTATTTATAGAGAGGGATGATCGATCCCTCAAATATCGATTAATCTTTAACAAGCAGCATGCCATCCCTATTGTTCTTCCTGCCCCTACTTTGTTTGACTTTCAGGCAAAAGGGAGATACACTATAAATATGGAGGAGGCAAATGCGTATTATAATATGACAGAAGCAGCCCGCCTTTGAGCTGCAGCTCAGCATGCAGTAGCTGCTGCATCTCAGTACAACCCCAACCACGACTTTGGATATCCTTCAGGCCAGTACTGGCTATAGACCAACTTAGGCCAAAAGCCTCAGCTTGGGGGAGTACGTGTTTCTCACCGACTTTACATTCATGTTCACACTTATTCTAGTTGTCGGTGCTCACACTCTTTCACTGTACCATCCATGTTTAGTTTCAATTTTCTTTTTCTTAGTCTTTTTCTTGTGTGTTAGAAAAACCTTAAGAAAAACAAAAAATATATTAGTTTTAGCTTCTAGCTAGTTTACTTTCCAGGTAGTAGTAACTAAAAGAAAACCCAAAAAGATTTCCCGCTCTTCTTTTGCTTGTTGGGAGCTTTCCCGTGAAAATAGTTTCTTTTCTTTTCTTTGGGGGTTAAGAGTAGAAGACCATGATTAAAATGCTTAGTGGCTCTCATATGCTTTATTGTTGATTTAACCTTGAGCCATATTACCTTGTCTTCTCTCTTGTATTAAGTGCCTGCAGACTCCAGCTTAGTCCAATGCACATGCACTATTATTATTATCCACACCGTTCGGTCGTGCGAGTGAAAGGCAATAAGGATGATATATGATGAACTAATTGAGATGAGAAAAGCTAGTATGAACTCGACCTCTCTTGTTTTGTAAATATGATAGTTCATTGTTCCTGATTCAGCTTGTTATGAATGAAACATGCGTGCAATGACAATTAGAGATCATAGATGCTTATGTCATGCTTAATTAGCTGAGAGTTTATAATGGTCTATCTTGCGTGCCAACATGATATTAAAATGGTTGTGATGTGGTATGATGGGGTGGTATCCTCCTTTGAACGATTCAAGTGGTCTGACTTGGCACATGTTCACGCATGTAGTTGAAACAAAATCAACATAGCCTCCACGATATTTATGTTCATGGTGATTTATATCGTACTCATGCTTGCATTCATTGTTGATTAATTTTAATGCATGTTCATGACCGTTGTTGCTCTCTAGCTGGTCGCTCCCAGTCTCTTTCTAGCCTTCACCTGTACTAAGCGGAAATACTCCTTGTGCGTCCACTTCCATAAACCCCAAAGTTATTCCACATGAGTCCACTATACTTTCCTATATGCGGTATTTACCTGCAGTTCCAAGTAAATTTGTATGTGCCAAACTCTAAACCTTCAAATGAAATTCTGTTTTGTATGCTCGAACAACTCATGTATCAACTAGGGTTGTCTATATCTTCCATGCTAGGTGGGTTATTCTCACGATGAGTGGAATCCGCTCATCATTCATGAGAAAATGGCTGGTAGGATGCCCAGTCCCATGCTCAAAATCATAATAATTAAACAAAACTCTCCCAGGGTTGTTGCTGGTTTGGACGGTACCCGTTGTTTCGGGCTAGCCATGGAGTGTGCTTGTTGGTGGTTGGGGGAGTATAAACTTTACCATTCTGTTTGGGAACCTCCTATAATGTGCGTAGCATGGGAGATATCGAGATTCTTGGTTGTTATGTTGACAATGAAAGTATACCGCTCAAAATGTTATTCATCTCTATTTAAAAATCGAGCTCTCGCACCTCTACAAATCCTTGCTTCCCTCTACGAAGGGCCTATCTATTTACTTTTATGCAGAGTCATCCTCCTCTTATCAAAGACCACCATTAGGAGAGCACCTCTGTCATTTGCATGTATTACTATTAATTTGCATTAAGTATGATCATGACTGGATCTCTTTTACCATGAATTACATTGTCTAGTCAGTCCTTGATCTTTAAAGGTGCTCTGCATTTATATTTTGCGGTCTCAGAAAGGGCTAGCGAGATACCATCTTGTTATATCATATCATGATCGTTTTGAGAAAGTGTTGTCATCTGGGGTTTATTATTGTTGCTCGCTAGTTGATTATGCCATTGATGTGAGTAGTCTTGAGACCTGAAAGTTATTGTGAATGTGGTTAGTTCATGATCTTGCTGAAAACCTGAATGCTGGCTTACATATTTACAACAACAAGAGCAAACAGAGTTTGTCAAAGTTTTTCTTTATCACTTTCAGTTTATCAACTGAATTGCTTGAGGACAAGCAAAGGTTTAAGCTTGGGGGAGTTAATACATCTCCAACGTATCTACTTTTCCAAACCCTTTTGCCCTTGTTTTGGACTCTAACTTGCATGATTTGAATGGAACTAACCCGGACTGACGCTGTTTTCAGCAGAACTGCCATGATGTTGTTTTTTGTGCAGAAATAAAAAGTTCTCGGAATGACCTGAAAATCCATGGAGAATTATTTTAGAAAATATAAAAAATACATGCAAGAAGATCCAGACCAGGGGGCCCACACACTGTCCACGAGGGTGGGGGCGCGCCCCCTGCCTCGTGGGCCCCCTGGTGCTCCACCGACGTATCCCCAGATCCTATATATTCACTTTCGGGAAGAAAAAAATGAGAGGAAGAATTATCGCGTTTTAGGGTACGGAGCCACCGCCAAGCCCTAATCTCTCTCGGGAGGGCTGATCTGGAGTCCGTTCGGGGCTCCGGAGAGTGGAGATCGTCGCCATCGTCATCATCAACCTTCCTCCATCACCAATTCCATGATGCTCACCGCCGTGCGTGAGTAATTCCATCGTAGGCTTGCTGGACGGTGATGGGTTGGATGGGATGTATCATGTAATCGATTTAGTTTTGTTAGGGTTTGATCCCTAGTATCCACTATGTTCTGAGATTGATGTTGCTATGACTTTGCTATGCTTAATGCTTGTCACTAGGGCCCGAGTGCCATGATTTTAGATCCGAACCTATTATGTTGTCATGAATATATGTGTGTTCTTGATCCTATCTTGCAAGTCTATAGTCACCTATTATGTGTTATGATCCGGCAACCCAGAAGTGACAATAATCAGGACCACTCCCGGTGATGACCTTAGTTTGAGGAGTTCATGTATTCACTATGTGTTAATGCTTTGGTCCGGTACTCTATTAAAAGGAGGCCTTAATATCCCTTAGTTTCCAATAGGACCCCGCTGCCACGGGAGGGTAGGACAAAAGATGTCATGCAAGTTCTTTTCCATAAGCACGTATGACTATATTCAGAATACATGCCTACATTACATTGATGAACTGGAGCTAGTTCTGTGTCACCCTAGGTTATAACTTCTATGTGATGAATTGCATCCGACATAATTTCCCATCACCGATCCAATGCCTACGAGCTTTTACCATATTGCTTGTTTCTTATTTACTTTTCCGTTGCTACTATTACAGAAACTACAAAAAAACTACCATTACTTTTATTGCTGCTACCGCCACTATCATATTACTTTGCTACTAAACTATCTTGCTGCACATACTAAGTTTCCAGGTGTGGTTGAATTGAAAACTCAGCTGCTAATACTTAAGAGTATTCTTTGGCTCCCCTTGTGTCGAATCAATAAATTTGGGTTGAATACTTTACGCTCGAAAACTGTTGCGATCCCCTACACTTGTGGGTTATCAGAACCCAAATCGGAAAAATGCATCTTCATAGGATACCCTAAGGACACTATTGGGTATACCTTCTACCTTAGATCTGAAGGCAAGGTCTTTGTTTCCAAGAATGGATCCTTTCTGGAGAAAGAATTTCCCTCGAAAGAAGTAAGTGGGAGGAAAGTGGAACTTGATGAGGTGATTGTCACCCCTCTCGAACCGGAAAGTAGCGCAGCACGGAAGATGTTTCTGTGGTGCCTGCACCGACTAGAGGGGAAGTTAATGATAATGATCATGAAGCTTCGAAACAAGTTACTGCTGAACTCCGTAGGTCCACGAGGACACGTTCCGCACTCGAGTGGTACGGCAACCCTGTCCTGGAAATCATGTTGTTAGACAACGGTGAACCTTCGAACTATGAAGAAGCGATGGCGGGCTCGGATTCCAACAAATGGCTTGAAGCCATGAAATCCGAGATAGGATCCATGTATGATAACAAAGTATGGACTTTGGTTGACTTGCCCGATGATCGACAAGCCATAGAAAATAAATGGATCTTTAAAAAGAAGACTGACACGGATGGTAATGTGACCATGTATAAGGCTCGGCTTGTCGCTAAAGGTTATCGACAAGTTCAAGGAATTGACTACGATGAGACTTTCTCTCTCGTAGCGATGATGAAGTCCGTCCGAATCATGTTAGCAATTGCCGCATTCTATGATTATGATATATGGCAAATGGACGTCACAACGACATTCCTTAACCGCTTCCTTAAGGAAGAACTGTATATGATGCAGCCAGAAGGTTTTGTCGATCCTAAGAATGCTAACAAGGTATGCAAGCTCCAGCGCTCCATCTATGGGCTGGTGCAAGCATCTCGAAGTTGGAACATTCGCTTTGATGAGGTGATCAAAGCGTTTGGGTTTATACAGACTTGGGGAGAAGCCTGTATTTACAAGAAAGTGAGTGGGAGCTCTGTATAATTTCTCATATTATATGTGGATGACATATTGCTGATGGGAAATGATGTAGAATTCTTGGAAAGCATAAAGGCCTACTTGAATAAATGTTTTTCAATGAAGGACCTTGGAGAAGCTGCTTACATATTAGGCATCAAGATCTAAAGAGATAGATCGAGACGCCTCATTGGTCTTTCACAAAGCACATACCTTGACAAGATATTGAAGAAGTTCAATATGGATCAGTCCAAGAAAGGGTTTTTGCCTGTATTGCAAGGTATGAGATTGAGCACAACTCAATGCCCGACCTCGGCAGAAGATAGAGAAAAGATGAGTGTCATCCCCTATGCCTCGGCCATAGGTTCTATTTTGTATGCCATGCTATGTACCAGACCTGATGTGAACCTTTCCATAAGTTTGGCGGGGAGGTACCAAAGTGATCCCGGTATGGAACACTGGAGTACCTGAAAAGGACTAAGGATATGTTTCTCGTTTATGGAGGTGAGGAAGAGCTCATCATAAAGGGTTACGTCGATGCTAGTTTCGACACAGATCTGGATGGCTCCAAGTCGCAAACCGGATACGTGTATATTTTGAATGGAAAGGCAGTCAGCTGGTGCAGTTGCAAGCAAAGCGTTGTGGCGGCATCTACATGTGAAGCGGAGTACATAGCTGCTTCCGAAGCAGCGCAGGAAGGAGTCTGGATGAAGGAGTTCATCACCGACCTAGGAGTTATTCCAAGCGCGTCGGGCCCGATGACTCTCTTCTGTGACAACACTAGAGCTATTGCCATTGCCAAGGAGCCCATGTTTCACAAGAAGACCAAGCACATCAAGCGCCGTTTCAACTCCATCTGAAATTATATTCAAGATGGAGACATAGATATTTGTAAAGTGCATACAGATCTGAATGTCGCACATCCGTTGACTAAATCTCTTCCACGAGAAAAACATAATCAACACCAGAACTCTATGGGTGTTCGATTCATCACAATGTAACTAGATTATTGACTCTAGTGCAAGCGGGAGACTGTTGGAAATATGCCCTAGAGGCAATCATAAAATGGTTATTATTATATTTCCTTGTTCATGATAATTGTCTATTGTTCATGCTTTAATTGTATTATCCGGAAACAGTAATACATGTGTGAATACATAGACCACAACATGTCCCCAGTGAGCCTCTAGTTGACTAGCTCGTTGATCAATAGATGGTTACGGTTTCCTGACCATGGACATTGGATGTCATTGATAACGGGATCACATCAATAGGAGAATGATGTGATGGACAAGACCCAATCCTAAGCCTAGCACAAGATCGTGTAGTTCGTATGCTAAAGCTTTTCCAATGTCAAGTATCCTTTCCTTAGACCATGAGATTGTGCAACTCCCGAATACTATAGGAGTACTTTGGGTGTGCCAAACGTCACAACATAACTGGGTGGCTATAAAGGTACACTACGGGTATCCCCGAAAGTATCTGTTGGGTTGGCACGAATCGAGACTAGGATTTTTCACTCCGTATGACGGAGATGTATCTCTGGGCCCACTCGGTAAGACATCATCGTAATGAGCTCAATATGACTAAGGGTTTGTCACGGGATGATGTGTCATGGAACGAGTAAAGAGACTTGCCATAACGAGATTTATCAAGGTATCGATATACCAACGATCGAATCTCGGGCAAGTACTATACCGATAGACAAAGGGAATCGTATACGGGATTGATTGAATCTTTCACATCATGGTTCATCCTATGAGATCATCGTGGAACATGTGGGAGCCAACATGGGTATCCAGATCCCGCTGTTAGTTATTGGCCAGAGAGATGTCTCGGTCATGTCTGCATGATTCCCAAACCCGTAGGGTCTACACACTTAAGGTTCGATGACGCTAGGGTTATAGGGAATGTATGTACATTGTTACCGAATGTTGTTCGGAGTCCTAGATGAGATCACGGACATCACGAGAAGTTCCGGAATGGTCCGGAGGTAAATATTTATATATGGGAAGTCATCATATGGTCACCCGAATAATTCGGGG
>LR738711.1:840137094-840165730 GCA_902687465.1 Secale cereale
ATTCGGGGGGGGGGGGGTGCCGGTATTGTACTGGGACCACCGAAGGGGTTTCGGGGGTCCACCTGCCCCGGAGGGCCCTATGGGCTGTATGTGGAGAGGGACCAGCCCCTAAGTGGGCTGGGCGCCTCCCCCCTAGAGCCAATGCGCCTAGGGTTTGGGGGGAAACCCTACGGGGGGCGCCCCCCTTGCCTTGTGGGGCAAGGCACCCCCGTGGCCACCGCCCCCTCCTCAGATCCAATCTGAGTGGGCCGGCCCCCCTCTCCCTTGCACCAATATATATGTGGGGGTGGGAGGGCAGCCGTAGCGAAGCTCTAGCGTAGCCCTCCCCCTCTCCCAACTACTCCTCCTCTCCCGCGGTGCTTGGCGAAGCCCTGCAGGATTGCCATGCTCCTCCATCACCACCACGCCGTCGTGCTGCTGATGGACGGAGTCTTCCCCAACCTCTCCCTCTCTCCTTGCTGGATCAAGGCACGGGAGACGTCACCGGGCTGCTCGTGTGTTGAACACGAAGGCACCGTTGTTCTGTGCTTAGATCGGATTCGACCATGATCTGAATCGCTTCGTGTACGACTCCACCGACCGCGTTCTTGCAATGCTTCCACATCGCGATCTTCAAAGGTATGAAGTGTTGGGTAACGTAGTATTTTAAAATTTTCCTACGATCACACAAGATCTATCTACCAGATGCATAGCAACGAGAGGGAAGAGTGTGTCTACGTACCCTCGTAGACCGGAAGCGGAAGCGTCAAGTGACGCGGTTGATGTAGTCGAACTTCTTCGCGATCCAACCGATCAAGCACCGAACGTACGGCACCTCCGCGTTCAGCACATATTCAGCTTGATGACGTCCCATGAGCTCTTTATCCAGTTGAGCTTCACGGGAGAGTTTCGTCAGCACAACGGCGTGGTGACGGAAATGATGTATCTACCGGCGCAGGGCTTCGCCTAAGCACTGCGACGATATGACCGAGGTGTGTTTCTGTGGAGGGGGCACCGCACACGGCTAGAACAATTCAACTTGTGTGTCTTTGGGTGCCCCCTGCCCCCGTATATAAAGGATCAAGGGGGGAGGCCGGCCGGCCCTCCTATGGTGCGGCTAGGGTGCAATCCTACTAGGAATAGGATTGCAATCCTATTCCTAGTAGGAACCTACCAAAGAAGGAAGAAGGGGGAAGGAAAGAGAGGGAAAGGGAGAGGGAAAGAGGGGCCGCGCCCCCTCCCCTAGTTCTATTCGGACTCCTCCTAGGGAGGGGGCGCGCCACCTCCTGGCTGCTGCCCTCTCTCTCCCCTATGGCCCACCAGGGCCCACCACTCCCCCGGGGGGTTCCGGTAACCCCCCGGCACTCCGGTAAATTCCGAAACTTTCCAGAACACTTCCGGTGTCCGAATATAGTCGTCCAATATATCAATCTTTACCTCCCGGACATTCTGAGACCCCTCGTCATGTCCGTGATCTCATCCGGGACTCCGAACTACCTTCGGTACATCAAAACTCATAAACTCATAATACCGATCGTCATCAAACGTTAAGCGTGCGGACCCTACGGGTTCGAGAACTATGTAGACATGACCGAGACTCATCTCCGGTCAATAACCAATAGCGGAACCTGGATGCTCATATTGGTTCCTACATATTCTACAAAGATCTTTATCGGTCAAACCGCATAACAACATATGTTGTTCCTTTTGTCATCGGTATGTTACTTGCCCGAGATTCGATCGTCGGTATCTCTATACCTAGTTCAATCTCGTTACCGGCAAGTCTCTTTACTCGTTCCGTAATACATCATCTCGTGTCTAACTCATTAGTCATTTTCTTGCAAGGCTTATTATGATGTGCATTACCGAGAGGTCCCAAAGATACCTCTCCGACACTCGGAGTGACAAATCCTAGTCTTGATCTATGCCAACACCACGAATACTTTCGGAGACACCTGTAGAGCATCTTTATGATCACCCAGTTATGTTGTGACGTTTGATAGCACACAAGGTGTTCCTACGGTATTCGGGAGTTGCATAAGCTCATAGTCATAGGAACATGTATAAGTCATGGAGAAAGCAATAGCAGTAAAACTAAACGATCATAGTGCTATGCTAACGGATGGGTCTAGTCCATCACATCATTCTCCTAATGATGTGATCCCGTTGATCAAATGACAACTCATGTCTATGGCTAGGAAACATAGCCATCTTTGATCAATGAGCTAGTCTAGTAGAGGCATACTAGGGACATACTATTTTGTCTATGTATTCACACATGTATCAAGTTTCCGGTTAATACAATTCTAGCATGAATAAAAGACATTTATCATGATATAAGGAAGTACAAAATAACATCTTTATTATTGCCTCTAGGGCATATTTCCTTCAGTCTCCCACTTGAACTAGAGTCAATAATCTAGATTACAAAGTGATGATCCTTACACCCATGGAGTCCTGGTGCTGATCATGTTTTGCCCGTGGAAGAGGCTTAGTCAACGGGTCTGCAACATTCAGATCCGTATGTATTTTGCAAATTTCTATGTCTCCCTCCTTGACTAGATCGTGGATGGAATTGAAGCGTCTTTTGATGTGCTTTGTTCTCTTGTGAAACCTGGATTCCTTCGCCAAGGCTATTGCTCCAATGTTGTCACAAAAGATTTTCATTGGAACCGATGCACTAGGTATTACACCTAGATCAGATATGAACTCCTTCATCCAGACTCCTTCATTTGCTGCTTCCGAAGCAGCTATGTATTCCGCTTCACACGTAGATCCCGACACGACACTCTGCTTGGAACTGCACCAACTGACAGCTCCAACGTTCAATAAAAATACATATCCGGTTTGTGACTTAGAGTCATCCGGATCAGTGTCAAAGCTAGAATCGATGTAACCGTTTATGACGAGCTCTTTGTCACCTCCATATACGAGAAACATATCCTTTGTCCTTTTCAGGTATTTCAGGATGTTCTTGACCGCTGTCCAGTGATCCACTCCTGGATTACTTTGGTACCTCCCTACTAGACTTATAGCAAGGTACACATCAGGTCTGGTACACAGCATTGCATACATGATAGATCCTATGGCTGAGGCATAGGGAATGACTTTCATTTTCTCTCTATCTTCTGCAGTGGTCGGGCATTGAGTCTTACTCAACTTCATACCTTGTAATACAGGCAAGAACCCTTTCTTTGACTGATCCATTTTGAACTTCTTCAAAATCTTATCAAGGAATGTGCTTTGTGAAAGTCCAATTAAGCGTCTTGATCTATCTCTATAGATCTTGATGCCTAATATATAAGCAGCTTCACCGAGGTCTTTCATTGAAAAACTCTTATTCAAGTATCCTTTTATGCTATCCAGAAATTCTATATCATTTCCAATCAACAATATGTCATCCACATATAATATTAGAAATGCTACAGAGCTCCCACTCACTTTCTTGTAAATACAAGCTTCTCCAAAAGTCTGTATAAAACCATATGCTTTGATCACCTCATCAAAGCGTATATTCCAACTCCGAGATGCTTGCACCAGTCCATAGATGGATCGCTGGAGCTTGCATACTTTGTTAGCACCTTTTGGATCGACAAAACCTTATGGTTGCATCATATACAACTCTTCTTTGAGATATCCATTCAGGAATGCAGTTTTGACATCCATTTGCCAGATTTCATAATCATAAAATGCAGCAATTGCTAACATGATTCGGACAGACTTAAGCATCGCTACGGGTGAGAAAGTCTCATCGTAGTCAACTCCTTGAACTTGTCGAAATCCTTTCGCAACAAGTCGAGCTTTGTAAACAGTAACATTACCGTCTACGTCGGTCTTCCTCTTGAAGATCCATTTATTTTCGATGGCCTGCCGATCATCGGACAAGTCAACCAAAGTCCACACTTTGTTCTCATACATGGATCCCATCTCAGATTTCATGGCCTCAAGCCATTTTGCGGAATCTGGGCTCATCATCGCTTCCTCATAGTTCGTAGGTTCATCATGGTCTAGTAACATGACTTCCAGAACTGGGTTGCCGTACCACTCTGGTGCGGAACGTACTCTGGTTGATCTACGACGTTCAGCAGAAACTT
Organism: Secale cereale; assembly: GCA_902687465.1. NCBI lineage: Eukaryota > Viridiplantae > Streptophyta > Magnoliopsida > Poales > Poaceae > Secale > Secale cereale. The sequence goes on from LR738711.1 coordinate 840,141,168, forward strand.
GATCCGAAGTTTCATGATCATCATCATTAACTTCCTCACTGATTGGTGTAGGAATCACTGGAACAATTTTCTGTGATGTACTACTTTCCAATTCAAGAGAAGGTACAATTACCTCATCAAGTTCTACTTTCCTCCCACTCACTTCTTTCGAGAGAAACTCCTTCTCTAGAAAGGATCCATTCTTAGCAACGAATATCTTGCCTTCGGATCTGTGATAGAAGGTGTACCCAACAGTCTCTTTTGGGTATCCTATGAAGACACATTTCTCCGACTTGGGTTCGAGCTTATCAGGTTGAAGCTTTTTCACATAAGCATCACAACCTCAAACTTTAAGAAACGACAACTTTGGTTTCTTGCCAAACCATAGTTTATAAGGTGTCGTATCAACGGATTTAGATGGTGCCCTATTTAACGTGAATGCAGCTGTCTCTAAAGCATAACCCCAAAACGATAGTGGTAAATCGGTAAGAGACATCATAGATCGCACCATATCCAATAAAGTACGGTTACGACGTTCGGACACACCATTACGTTGTGGTGTTCCGGGTGGCGTGAGTTGTGAAACTATTCCACATTGTTTCAAATGAAGACCAAACTCGTAACTCAAATATTCTCCTCCACGATCAGATCGTAGAAACTTTATTTTCTTGTTACGATGATTCTCTACTTCACTCTGAAATTCTTTGAACTTTTCAAATGTTTCAGACTTGTGCTTCATTAAGTAGATATACCCATATCTGCTCAAATCATCAGTGAAGGTCAGAAAATAACGATACCCACCGCGAGCTTCAACACTCATTGGCCCACATACATCAGTATGTATGATTTCCAACAAATCTGTTGCTCGCTCCATAGTTCCGGAGAACGGAGTTTTAGTTATCTTGCCCATGAGGCATGGTTCGCAAGCACCAAGTGATTCATAATCAAGTGATTCCAAAAGTCCATCACTATGGAGTTTCTTCATGCGCTTTACACCAATATGACCTAAACGACAGTGCCACAAATAAGTTGCACTATCATTATTAACCTTGCATCTTTTGGTTTCAATATTATGAATATGTGTATCACCACAATCGAGATCCAATAAGAGTAGACCACTCTTCAAGGGTGCATGACCATAAAAGATATTATTCATAAAAATAGAACAACCATTATTCTTTGATTTAAATGAATAACCGTCTCGCAACAAACAAGATCCAGATATAATGTTCATGCTCAACGCTGGCACCAAATAACAATTATTTAGGTCTAAAACTAATCCCGAAGGTAGATGTAGAGGTAGCGTGCCGATGGCGATCACATCGACTTTGGAACCATTTCCCACGCGCATCGTCACCTCGTCCTTAGCCAATCTTCGTTTAATCCGTAGTCCCTGTTTTGAGTTACAAATATTAGCAACCGAACCGGTATCAAATACCCAGGTACTACTACGAGTATTAGTAAGGTACACATCAATAACATGTATATCACATATACCTTTGTTCACCTTGCCATCCTTCTTATCCGCCAAATACTTGGGGCAGTTCCGCTTCCAGTGTCCAGTCCCCTTGTAGTAGAAGCACTCAGTTTCAGGCTTGGCTCCAGACTTGGGTTTCTTCGTGGGAGTAGCAACTGTCTTGCTATTCTTCTTGAAGTTTCACTTCTTCCCCTTGCCCTTTTTCTTGAAACTAGTGGTCTTGTTAACCATCAACACTTGATGCTCCTTTTTGATTTCTACCTCCGCAGCATTGAGCATAGCGAAGAGCTCGGGAATTGTCTTTTGCATCCCTTGCATCTTATAGTTCATCACGAAGCCTTTATAGCTTGGTGGCAGTGATTGAAGAGCTCTATCAATAACACTATCTTCATCAACTTTGCAACCAAGTTGAGTCATATGATTGTAGTACCCAAACATTCTGAGCAAGTGTTCACTGATAGAACTATTCTCCTCCATCTTGCAGCTGTAGAACTTATTGGAAATCTCATATTTCTCAATCCGGGCATTTGCTTGAAATATTAACTTCAACTCCTGGAACATCTCATATGGTCCATGACGTTCAAAACGTCGTTGAAGTCCCGGTTCAAAGCCGTAAAGCATGGCACAGTGAACTATCGTGTAGTCATCAGACCGCGACTGCCAGACGTTCAAAGTGTCTACATTAGCGGGAGGGGGCTTGTCACCTAGCGGTGCTTCAAGGACATAATTCTTTTGTGCAGCAATGAGGATAATCCTCAAATTACGGACCCAGTCCGTGTAATTGCTACCATCATCTTTCAACTTAACTTTCTCTAGGAATGCATTAAAATTCAAAGGAACGGTAGCGCGGGCCATTGATCTACAACAACATAGATATGCAAAAACTATCAGGACTAAGTTCATGATATATTAAAGTTTAATTTAATCATATTAATTAAAGAACTCCCACTTAGACAGACATCCCTCCGGTCATCTAAATGATCACGTGATCCAAATCAACTAAACCATGTCCGTTCATCACGTGAGATGGAGTAGTTTCAATGGTGAAGATCTTATGTTGATCATATCTACTATATGATTCACGCTCGACCTTTCGGTCTCCAGTGTTCCGAGGCCATATCTGCATATGCTAGGCTCGTCAAGTTTAACCCGAGTATTTTGCGTGTGCAAAACTGGCTTACACCCGTTGTATTTGAACGTAGAGCTTATCACACCCGATCATCACGTGGTGTCTCGGCATGACGAACTTTTGCAACGGTGCATACTCAGGGAGAACACTTATACCTTGAAATTTAGTAAGGGATCATCTTATAATGCTACCGTCGTTCTAAGCAAAATAAGAAGCATAATAAGATAAACATCACATGCAATCATAATATGTGACATGATATGGCCATCATCATCTTGTGCTTTTGATCTCCATCTCCAAAGCACCGTCATGATCACCTTCGTCAGCGGCGCGACACCTTGATCTCCATCGTAGCATCGTTGTCGTCTCGCCAACTATTGCTTCTACGACTATCGCTACCGCTTAGTGATAAAGTAAAGCAATTACATGGCAATTGCATTTCATACAATAAAGCGACAACCATATGGCTCCTGCCAGTTGCCGATAACATTACAAAACATGATCATCTCATACAAAACCGTATAACTCATCATGTCTTGACCATATCACATCACGACATGCCCTGCAAAAACAAGTTAGACGTCCTCTACTTTGTTGTTGCAAGTTTTACGTGGCTGCTACGGGCTTAGCAAGAACCGTTCTTACCTACGCATAGAAAAACCACAAACGATGTTTCGTCAAGTATGTGCTGTTTTAACCTTCACAAGGACCGGGCGTAGCCACACTTGATTCAGCTAAAGTGAGAGAGACAGACACCCGCCAGTCACCTTTAAGCAACGAGTGCTCATAACGGTGAAACCAGTCTCGCGTAAGCGTACGCGTAATGTCGGTCCGGGCCGCTTCATCTCACAATACCGCCGAAGCAAAGTATGACATGCTGGTAAGCAGTATGACTAGTATCGCCCACAACTCATTGTGTTCTACTCGTGCATATCATCTACGCATAGACCTGGCTCATGATGCCACTGTTGGGGAACGTAGTATTTTAAAATTTTCCTACGATCGCGCAAGATCTATCTACCAGATGCATAGCAACGAGAGGGAAGAGTGTGTCTACGTACCCTCGTAGACCGGAAGCGGAAGCGTCAAGTGACGCGGTTGATGTAGTCGAACTTCTTCGCGATCCAACCGATCAAGCACCGAACGTACGGCACCTCCGCGTTCAGCACACGTTCAGCTTGATGACGTCCCACGAGCTCTTGATCCAGTTGAGCTTCACGGGAGAGTTTTGTCAGCACGACAGCGTGGTGACGGATATGATGTATCTACCGGCGCAGGGCTTCGCCTAAGCACTGCGACGGTATGACCGATGTGTGTTTCTGTGGAGGGGGGCACCGCACACGGCTAGAACAATTCAACTTGTGTGTCTTTGGGTGCCCCCCTGCCCCCGTATATAAAGGAGCAAGGGGGGAGGCCGGCCGGCCCTCCTATGGTGCGGCTAGGGTGCAATCCTACTAGGAATAGGATTGCAATCCTATTCCTAGTAGGAACCTACCAAAGAAGGAAGAAGGGGGAAGGAAAGAGAGGGAAAGGGAGAGGGAAAGAGGGGCCGCGCCCCCTCCCCTAGTCCTATTTGGACTCCACCTAGGGAGGAGGCGCGTCACCTCCTGGCTGCTGCCCTCCCTCTCCCCTATGGCCCACCAGGGCCCACCAATCCCCCGGGGGGTTCCGGTAACCCCCCCGGCACTCCGGTAAATTCCGAAACTTTCCAGAACACTTCCGGTGTCCGAATATAGTCGTCCAATATATCAATCTTTACGTCTTGGACATTCCGAGACTCCTCGTCATGTCCGTGATCTCATCCGGGACTCCGAACTACCTTCGGTACATCAAAACTCATAAACTCATAATACCGATCGTCATCAAACGTTAAGCATGCGGACCCTACGGGTTCGAGAACTATGTAGACATGACCGAGACTCATCTCCGGTCAGTAACCAATAGCGGAACCTGGATGCTCATATTGGTTCCTATATATTCTACGAAGATCTTTATCGGTCAAACCGCATAACAACATACGTTGTTCCTTTTGTCATCGATATGTTACTTGCCCGAGATTCGATCGTCGGTATCTCTATACCTAGTTCAATCTCGTTACCAGCAAGTCTCTTTACTCGTTCCGTAATACATCATCTCGTGACTCACTCATTAGTCATTTGTTTGCAAGGCTTATTATGATGTGCATTACCGAGAGGGCCCAGAGATACCTCTCCGACACTCGGAGTGACAAATCCTAGTCTTGATCTATGCCAACACCACGAATACTGTCGGAGACACCTATAGAGCATCTTTATGATCACCCAGTTATGTTGTGACATTTGATAGCACACAAGGTGTTCCTACAGTATTCGGGAGTTGCATAATCTCATAGTCATAGGAACATGTATAAGTCATGGTGAAAGCAATAGCAGTAAAACTAAACGATCATAGTGCTATGCTAACGGATGGGTCTAGTCCATCACATCATTCTCCTAATGATGTGATCCCGTTGATCAAATGAAAACTCATGTCTATGGCTAGGAAACATAGCCATCTTTGATCAATGAGCTAGTCTAGTAGAGGCATACTAGGGACATACTATTTTGTCTATGTATTCACACATGTATCAAGTTTCCGGTTAATACAATTCTAGCATGAATAAAAGACATTTATCATGATATAAGGAAATACAAAATAAAATCTTTATTATTGCCTCTAGGGCATATTTCCTTCATGAATATGCACTCCTCTCTCGTTGCTAGTAATCTGCATAGATAGATCTTGGTGATGCGTAGAATTTTTTTGAAAATCTGCAACGATCCCCAACAAAGAGAGGGTGCAGGAAGCCACCGAGGTGGGCACAACCCACCTGGGCACGCTAGGGGGCCTGGCGCGCCCTGGTGGGTTGTGCCCCCCTCGGGGTACCCCCCAGGTGCAGCTCTGGCCCATTGGGTGTCTTCTGACCCATAAAAAATCTCCAAAACGTTTCGTGGTATTTGGACTTCGTTTGATTTTGATTTCCTGCGATGTAAAAAACAAGAAAAAACAACAACTGGCACTGGGCACTGGGTCAATAGGTTAGTCCAAAAAAATGATATGAAGTTCCTATAAAATGATTGTGAAACATCCAAAAATGATAATAAAACAACATGAATACTTCATAAATTATAGATACATTGGAGACGTATCAACATCCACAAGCTTAATTCCTACTCGTCCTCGAGTAGGTAAATGATAAAATAAATAATTTATGAAGTGTGAATGCTAGCAAAGTGCACATATTTGATCAATGACAATTTCAATCACTTTTCCTAGCATCATAACAACAATTCTTTCCAATAAAACTTCTCATGTTGGAGTAGAAACCAATTCACATGTTAAGGTTTAAAAAATGAATTCTCTTGAAACTCAACAACCTATGTTCTCAGTCACCAAGCAATTCTAATTCAACTTATTCAATAGAGTTTAAGTAAGAGCTCCACATACTCAACCATCATATAGTCATCTATGATTGCTAACACTCACCGCATACACATGAGCAAAATGTTTCAACCGGACACCTAGAAAGATAGGGGCTTGTAATTTCGCCTCCCAACATATTCACCTTTGGGTGATATCAACAATAATAACTCATGCTACCCATATCCAGCCTGACACATGTGCCTAGATCTTTCCTCCCCACATGATGCTTGCCAAAGGAGAAAAATAAAAAAGGAATAGAGAGAAAAAAATTGACTCTTTGCATAAAGGTAAATACTAAAAAGTAAAAGATAGTCCCTTCGCAGAGGGAAGCAGAGGTTGCCATGCACTTATTTGTTTGTATGCTTAATCCCTTAGTGAAAAAGAACGTCACATTATATTGCCCCTTATGATAGCAACCTTTATTATGCGGTCTGTCGCTTTTATTCTTTGCCATCACAAGTTCGTACAACGCTCAAATTTTTCTTACACTAAAGGATCTAACACTTTTAGAAGCAATTTTTATTGCCTTTTTGCACCGATGACAACTTACTTGAAGGATCTTGCTCAATCCTTAGGTGGGTATGGTGGACTCTTGGAGATTAGATTTGGGTTTAAGGATTTTTGGATGCACAAGTAGTATCTCTACTTGGTGCAGAAATTTTGGCTAGCAAAGATAGGGGGGCAAGTACCACATGCTGAAGGATCTATGACAATATAACTTCTATGTGAATATGAACAAACATAAACCATTACATTGTCTTCTTTGTCCAACGTCAACAATTTTGGCATATAATATTTTGATGGGGGCTCACAATCACAAAAGATTTCCAAGATAGTGTATTTGCATGTGAAAGTTCTCTCCCTCATACTAATTATTAATGAATTGCTTGTATGACCAATATTGTGATTGTCAAGCCTCAAAAGATTTCACTTTATAAACCCAATGTGAAGCTACCTCTAGGCATTATATGATTTCAACTTCATGACATTCAATTTATTCAAGAATTTACTCATAGGATATAAGTGAAGCACAAGAGTAAATGACAAGATACTCCAAAAAGATATAAATGAAGATCATGAGCATAATATTTATTTCTCTAAAATTAATTGAACTGAAGCAAGAGAGAATTTCTTCAAAAATACTAAAGCATACTATGCTAAAAAAAGATATAAGTGAAGCACTAGAGCAACGGTGCCCGAAAAGAGCTTCGTTGACGGGATGTGAATGCCGCTTACTAGCCTCCCTGGCAACTATTTGAGGACTCTATTTTATTTAAGAACTTTCAGATCTAAGTATTTTATTAAAACAGCAAGCAAACAAAATAAAATGATTTTTCAAGAATTTCACAAACTCATGTGAAGAGGCAAAAACTTAGGATCAACTGATACTAACCGATAATTGTTGATGAAGAAAGGCGGGATGCCTACCGGGGCATCCCCAAGCTTAGATGCTTGAGACTTATTGAAATATTATCTTGGGGTGCCTTGGGCATCCCCAAGCTTGAGATTTTGTGTCTCCTTAATTCTTCTCATATCACGGTTTTCCTAAATCTCAAAAGCTTCATCTACACAAAACTCAACAAGAGCTCGTGAGATAAGTTAGTATAAACCAATGCAAAAACCTTATCATTCTCTACTGTAGCAAATCACTAAAATTATTATTTACTATTGCATACTAAATTACTCTGCATATTTAATACTCCTATCCTCAAATAGGATCATCAAACACGCAAACATATGCAAGCAATGCAAACATAACAACAATCTATCAAACAGTATAGTCTATAAAAAATGCAAGAGGATCCATACTTACCTAACTCAATATTTTTTGAAAATTTAACATGTTGTAGGAAATTTATCATAGCTTACTATGCACAAAGTTTCAACCTTTTATCACATTCTGACTATTCTTGGGAATTTTTACAACAACGACAAACTTTCTGTTTTAAACATCAACATATAGACTTGCAAAATAAGCATGGTTAAGGCTATCCTTGGCACTTTTATTGAAATAAAAGATACAAAAATATATTCTAAATACCAGCAAGCAAATCCTAACAAAATAAAATGACGCTCCAAGAAAAACTCATATCATGTGACGAATGAAAATATAGCTTCAAGTGAGGTTACCGATAATGTTCGAGACGAAAGAGGGGATGCCTTTCGAGGCATCCCCAAGCTTAGTTGCTTGGGTATTCCTTGAATATTTCCTTGAGGTGCCTTGGACATCCCCAAGCTTAGGGTCTTGCCACTCCGTATTCTCCTCATATCGATATCTCACCCAAAACTTGAATACTTCAATCACACAAAACTTAACAAAACTTCGTGAGATGGGTTAGTATGATAAAACAAATCATCCACTTTGGGTACTGTCAAACACAAGATTCATAATTGTTCTCGCTCAATTCCTACTGTAACATATCATTTCTACAATTTTGTTGATCAATATAAGCCATAGAAATTACTCCCTCTGTAAACTTTTATAAGAGCGTTTAGGTTTTGTAGTACATTTCTCATCACGTTACGAAATTTCCGTTGTTTCCCTATTTGCCCCTCGCTCACTCACTTACCCACTCGCTCTCTCCCCTCGCTCACGCTTAGTCCCCTAGCTCACGCCTAGTCCCCAAGCTCACCAACTCCCCCAAATCCCTAAATCCCTAGCCCGCGACGGCTCACCCGCGTCGCCGCCCTTCTCCTCAAGCGTCTCCGCCTTTCTCATCAGGCGTTACCGCCTCACCTCCTTGTCCGCGTCGCCTCACTCTCACGCCTGCATCGTCTGCGCCACTAGTTCGAGCCAAAGTTGGATTTTTTTAGTGAGGTCGAGTAGGAGCGCAGGCACAACGGCCTTGTCCTGCTCGACAACGGCGGCGAAGAACACTAGCGCTCCCCGTGGCCCTTGAACTACAAGGAGGAGCGCTGATATTGAAGCTGTCGTCCCCGATGCAGCTGGTACTCCCCCGTCGCCTGCCCCGAGGTCGCCCCCGAAATCGAGATCCCCACACTCGGCCAGGCTGCAGAGGTGCTCTCTTGGACGATGCAGCAGCTGTGCTCGCCTGCTCCTGAATATGAGGAGGAGTGAAGGCGGCAGTGACATGGTGCTAGATCTGCTAATGAAGATTAGGAGCAGATGAGCAGGAGGACTTCCACGCTTGACGACGAGCGGGAGGAGCTGAAGACGAGCAGGAGCTACTGAAGATGACGAGCAGCACCGCCTGAAGTTTGTGAGTACTCCTTGCCGCTTGCCGCTTGATGATGTGTTATTTCTTTTGCTTGATTGCTCCTTGCTGCTGCTTGCCATCTAATGATGCTTGCTCCTTGCCGCCTGATTAACTTTTAGGATGTTGCTCTGTAGATGATGCTCCTCTCTGTAGGATGAAGAGGAGCAACTTTTGCTATACAAGCAAGTCTATAAAATAGGAGTAGTGTTTCTGTTGCTTGCTTGAGCATGAAATTATTGGAATATCCCCGCTCCAAGTAAATGTCTCCAAGGTTGTCAGAATCGCGATTTTGAATCGGATCGGAGCTTCGATGGTAGGATCGCAAATCGTAGAATCTTCACTATCAAGATCGTAGAAACGTAGATTCTAAGAACTAAAATCGTGAAATCAAGCGGATAATGCTTTTGTAGAGTACTGCAGATAATGCTGGAGTACTTCAATTTAGTGAAATAGTGTTGGAGTACTTCAGTGGAGTTTTTACTGCTTCACAACACAAATTAATACAAAAAGGCAAGATTTGCTGCTTCTTTTATGGTTTACTCCCAGTGAGATCACTGGGAATAGTTGTAGGCACAAATAAATTCACTAGAGTAGCTGGAGGCATAAATAAATTGCTCCATGGCCACTAGAGTAATTGATCACAGATTGTAGGAACTGAGCACTGGGTGAATAACTGCACTGGAGTCGTTGTAAATTCAATCCATGTTGTTTTGCTTGGATCTGCTACTACTCTAGTGCTTTTGCTTGGACCATCTGGTCAAAGTGCTATGTTCACTGCAGTAGTATGTTGACTGGACTTTGTTGTAGATGACTGAATTTTGCTGTTCCCCCAAATCATGCCTCATGTTCGGTTGCTGTAGATGACTGAACTTTGATGTAGTGTTACTCATGTTTGTCTGAAATTTCTCATGCTGTAGTGTTACATATGTTTGCTTACTCTGGTGATCTTGCTTATTTGCATTGTGCTATATGTGGATGTCTTATTTAAACTTAAATTTCTTGAAGGAGCAAATTGTTTGACCTAGATCGTTTATAACAGTGCATGATCTACAAATTTTCAGTGAACATTTGTTTTTTGTTTGGAACTTATTGTTGAAATAATCTCAAAAGCCAAACTGGGTTAGTTGGATGTAATGGAAAACAGAATGTTTCAAGCACGTTTATCTTGCCTCCCATGCCAATAGATGTTTTGTCATTCTAGAAATAAAATTTAGTAGATGTACACAGAGCAACCAGAGCACTGTTGATGATGTCACTGCAGATTTTGTGTTTTGCTGCTGCTGATGTAGACTAGCCATCATACTACTGCCGCATATATGGAGGGAGTAGTAGATGTATGTGAAACTTTAGGAATATGGAGGCAGTATACATATTGTTGAAACTTTAAGAATAATATCCTGCATACAAAAGTAGAGAATCATCATTTTTGTCTTGCAAGCATACACAAGGCGACACAGAGAACATTTTTGTCTTTGCTCCTTAGTCAGTTTTTGCAAGATACTCCATCTTCACTAGAAATTCAAAATACTCCAGCAAGCTTCACTAGTTACTCCTACTAGTGGTTAACTGTTTATTGTTAATTCACCAACAAGCTTTCACAAAGTTAAGAAACTTGCATATAATTTCGGAAGCTTGCATATAATCTCCATGGCATACTTACAAATAATCCATATCCACAAACAATACAAGTCTCGGGAATGCATTTCATACTTTCAAATAATCCATTTCATACTTACAAATAATCCATATCCACAAACAATACAAGTCTCAGGAATGCATTTCGACAAACAAGTTTCATCATAGCACTACTCCACTACTCCATGATATCTTGTTCTAGAATCTCCATGACATTTTCATAAACTTCACGGGGAAAGTGAATCCTATGTGGTAGGATTCCTTGCCTTTGCAATCTATCCTTGCGCAAATGTGGAATTTTGTATGAGTTTTCCCCTCCATGGTTCATCACTTCTACCATGAAGGTCTGAAGTGTTAGAAATATTTTGTCGAGTTTCCCGACATCATACTCATCAAATTCTTCCTGCACACCTTGAACCAGTTCCTTGATAGTTGTGGGTGCTCTACAGTCGGTCATAGACTCAAGGGATCTGAAATATCCAAGATCAAGTGCGTTTATATTAGGAGAATTTGGAGGCTAGTTCATTATTTTAATGTCCAGTCCAGTTGTAGCCACAACTTCTGCAAACTCTGCATCACCGGGAAGAATGTGCATTCTTGCGTTATCTTGCTGGATCAATATTGGATTAGTATCATTTGCGGGGACTTCCTTTATTCTTGGAACCACTTTTTATATCATATACCTCCTCATTACCTGTCGGTTCACGTTGACGGACTTGATCTCAATGGTCCCTCTTGCTCTATACTCACTTCTTCTAGCAGCAGGAATCTCTTGCACAAAGGGCTAGACACCAATTTTACCTGAGATTGTCATATTGCCTTCATCGTCATATCTGGGTCGAGCAACAGCGGTCAGACAAATCACTTTCCCAATACAGTTCTTGTTACGAACAGTTCTGACCGGGCCATCTTCCTTGGGAAGGAGGTAGTAGCATATGTTCATTTTTGTCATATAGAACCACTTTTCGTCAATATGTACAATGTTGTGCATACTGATGAATTTAGGTCTTGGAGATGCTAAGGTGGTCTCGTCAAGCATTGTCAAACAAAACTTGATCCTTTCTCTTCTATTCTTTTCTTTGAAGAATGGCTTCAAACGATCAGAGTGCCTCCTAATCTTGCGAAGCTTGAGTTTCTTATAGAGTGTAGTATGACTGACACCCAATTGATGAGCAAGTGACCTGAGAGCCGACCTTCTATTCAAAGGAACGGTAGGGATTTGGGATAGAGTATCATCGTTTCCTTTCCTTCTGCATCTTCCTTTTCTTCCGTTGGATACATCCACCTCCTGACCAAGCGCTTTTTGTCTCTTTGCCATCGTCCAGATTTTTCAAATATGTTGAACACCAACTTGGAAAATTTGAGCAACATCCTTCCTGTCATTTCTTTTGAACTTTCCACCCCTAGCCAGATTCTGGGTATGTAGTGCCATGTTGGCAGCATATGTCTGCTCATCTGTCATTGACATTCTTTGCCTAGGTAACTGCTGACCACCTAAAGTAGTAAAAGCAAAATAAAATTAGGAAACTTTTCATCTTCTTCTAGCAAATCGAAACTAGCAAATCAAAACTGTACCTCTTGCTTCTTGTTGGAGCATATTGCCATCTTCTTCTTCTTCTTGGAGCATATTGTCATCATCATCAGCTTCTTGGAGCATATTGTCATCATCATCAGCTTCTTCATGGAGCATATTGGCATCTGCTTCTTCTTCTTCTTCTTCTCCTACAGGTGCAGTTCAAGTCTGGGAGCACCATACTGTACTTGTGTTGTTGCTTCTCCTCTTGTTGATCTGCTTATTCTCCTCTTGCTGAAATTTTCCACAACAAGTTTAATACTCCAAGAAGAAACAAAAAAACCATAGATCTGCATGAACAAATCCATCAAATGACACAATCTTCAGTTTATATGGTTCGGAATTGGTTAAGTTTATAAGCTAAAACATCAGATATGCATTTAACATTCACACCATTTATATGGGGTAGTTTCTGAATAAGAGTATTGAGCAAACAAGTACAACATCTCAAAGTAAATTCTTCTGTGAATTCTCTAAATTTAATTGAATCTATTCCGTTAAATGCATAGACAGACAAGTGCAACATCACATGTGTGACTATGCATTTAACTACGCTGGAAGGAGCTGAATCTAACTAGTCCTTGTACTGATACTCCATGTCAGTTTGAAGGATTTATAGTAAAATTTACTCCATGGAGTACTTCTCACTGTCTGGTTTTTTACATGAGTAAGATTACATTATTGCAGTTAGGTACTCCCAGCTGTAGTTCATAAGATTAGGTCACATGATCAATATCACATTACTGCAGACAAGTACTATGGCTCTTGTTCAAAAGAGTTCAGTTCAATTTATGGTAATATGGCTATACTTTTCCAAAAACAACGGCCACCATAATCTTGGACTCATAAATGTTTGCTACTCCATGACATTATTTCATTTTGAGGAACCGTGTTTGAAGCAAATTTCCTTGGCATTTTGCAGACGCGTACGTTTGATCTAGGTGGGAACATTACACCCAAGTGGGATATGATGCACTGGAATGATGATGTGATGCACTGTTTGAAGCTAAGACCAATTCAATTCAGTTTGTTTGTAGCTAAGACAAATTTCCATGGCATTTCAGTAGATGTGGTAAGTAAGCCTATCAATTCAGTCTATTTGAAGCTAAGGCCAATTCAGTGCATGCTACCATCGCTACACAAGTCCACATCTGATTTCTCAGTCTTACATGAACAAATTCCATGAAAATAATCTTCCATGATAACAGATCAATTTGGTTTTTTCAAATGCAGGAGTACTCCATGGATTTGGTCTGTAAGATTACACACAAGTGATACTGTGTAGACAAATTGGTCTATAAAATCACAAGAATTGATCTGATTTCTACTGTTGTGCATGGGGCAAGGTGAGGAGAACCTGCTTGGAGGGCTGCTGGAGTGTTGTGTTTGGCGAGGAGGACTAGGTTGGGTGCGGCGAGGAGAACTTGCCCGGAGTGCGGCTGGAGTGTTGCGTGTGGCTAGGAGGACCAAGCTGGGCGCGGCAAGGACCAGGCTTGGGTGCAGCGAGTACCAGGCTTGGGCACGGGGAGGAGCAGGCCTGGGCTTGCCGAGGACCAGGCACGTGCTGCGTGCGGTGGCGGCAACAAGCCAGGTGGGCGCGGGCCGGCGGCCACCAATCTGGGACGGTGGCGAATTTGGGACACCGAGCGCCTGGAGGCAGGGTCGGGCGCCTGCAGACGGCCTGAACACCTGGACAAAGGGGCCAACCGCCGGGAGTGCCTGGACCGCCGGGAGGAAGAAGATGATGCGAGCTCCAATAGGAAGACGACTCAAAATTCAAATCGAGGGTAGAATGGTCTATTTTGCCATTTGCCGGCTGTGTCTGAAAATGCTAAACGCTCTTATAAAAGTTACAGAGGGAGTAGAAAACAAGGAAACTATGCATTGAAAACAGAATCTGTCAAAAATAAAATAGTCTGTAATGATCTGGACAACCACAATACTTATTCAACTCTAAAAATTCTGAAACATTAGGACAATGTAGGCAATTTGTATATCAAGCACGTGTCAAAATTTCAGCTAATTATCATGTTCTAGTGATTTATTGAATTTTCTGCACTAGATGCAAACCTTTCTATTTTTGCACATAATGAAATCAACTATCACCCACACTATCCAAAGGCTTTACTTGGCACTTTATTGAAACAAATCATGTAAAACATGATTACTACAATAGCTTAACCATGTTAACATACAGAAACAGTAGGTATAAGTGTTGGGTTGTCTCCCAACAAACGCTTTTCTTTAATGCCTTTTAGCTAGGCATGATGATCTCAATGAGGCTCACATAAAAGATAAAGATTGAAACACAAAGAGAGCATCATGAAGAATATGACTAGCACATTTAAGTTTAACCCACTTCCTATGCATAGGAAGTGGGTTAGACTTAAATGTGATTTTGTGAGCAAACAAATTATGGGAGCAAGAATCAACTAGCATAGGAAGGCAAAACAAGCAAAACTTCAAGATTTTCAACACATAGAGAGGAAACTTGATATTATTGCAGTACCCACAAGCATATGTTCCTCTCTCATAGTAATTTTCAGTATAATCATGAATGAATTCAACAATATAGCCATCACATAAATCATTTTTTTCATGATGCAAAAGCATAATTTTTTTGCTACTCTCCACATAAGCAAATTTATTCTCATGAATAGTGGTGGGAGCAAACTCAACAAAATAACTATCATGAGAGTGAAAATTAAAGTCATGATGACAAGTTTCATGGTTATCATTATTCAATATAGCATACATGTCATCACCATAATCATCATAGATAGCAACTTTGTTGTCATAGTCAATTGAAACATCTTCCAAAGTAGTGGATTCATCACTAAATAAAGTCAAGACCTCTCCAAATCCACTTTTATGAATATAATCATCATAAATAGGAGGCATGCTACCATTATAACAAATTTCCACATCAAATCTTGGGGGGCTAAAAATATCATCTGCATCAAACATAGTGATACGTCTCCAACATATCTATAATTTTTGATTGTTCCATGCTATTATTTATGATGTTTTGGGTGTTTAATGGGCTTTGTTATACACTTCTATATTATTTTTGGGACTAACCTATTAACCCAAAGGCCCAGTCCAGATTGCTGTTTTTTGCCTATTTCAGGGTTTTACAGAAAAGGAATATCAAACTGAGTCCAAACGGAATGAAACTTCGGGAGAGATATTTTTGGAGCAAAATACGCACGGGAGACTTGAGAACCACGGAATAGGGCTGAGGTGGCGTCCACGAGGGTGCCCCCCCTATAGGGTGCGCCCCCTGCCCTGTGGGCACCCCTTCTGGCCCCCGGTGCCCTCCTTCCTCCTATATATACCTACGTACCCTATAACCATCAGAACAATAGAGAAAACCCTAGTTCCACCGCCGCAACCTTCTGTTCCCGTGCTCCACCGGAGGGGGGATCTTCCACGGAGTGCTTCTACATCATCATCATCGCCTCACCATGAGTTGTGAGTAGTTTACCATGGACCTTCGGGTCCATAGCTAGTATCTAGATGGCTTATTCTCTCTCTTTGGATCTTAATACCAAGTTCTCCTCAGTCTTCGAGGAGATCTATCCGATGTAATCTCTTTTTGCGGTGTGTTTGTCGAGATCCGATGAATTGTGGGTTTATGATCAAGATTATCTATGAGAAATATTTGGTTCTTTTCTGAATTCTTTATGTATGATTATAATATCCTTGCAAGTCCCTTAGAATTATTGGTTTGGTTTGGCCTACTAGATCTATAGTTCTTGCAATCGGAGAAGTGCTTGGCTTTGGGTTCAATCTTGCGGTGTCCTATCCGAGTGACAATAGGGGCAGCAAGGCACGTGTTATATTGTTGCCATCGAGGATAAAAAGATGGGGTTTTATATCACTATGTTTGAGTTTATCCCTCTACATCATGTCATCTTGCTTAAGGCGTTACTCTATTCTTATGAACTTAATACTCTAGATGCATGCTGGATAGCGGTCGATGTGTGGAGTAATAGTAGTAGATGTAGAATCGTTTCGGTCTACTTGTCTCGAACGTGATGCCTATATATAATGATCATGCCTAGATAGTCTCATAATTATTCGATTTTCTGTCAATTGCTTGACAGTAATTTGTTTACCCGCCGTAAAAATATCGTTATCATGAGAGAAGCCTCTAGAGAACACTATGGCCCTCGGGTCTATTCTCAACATATCAATATACAATCTACTTTACTTTTTCCACTTTTACTTTCTGTTCTTATATCCAGAAATACCAAAAATATCAAACTATCATCTCTATCTGATCTCACTTTCGTAAGTGACCGTAAAGGGATTGACAACCCCTTATCGCGTTGGCTGCGAAGTTCTTATTTGTTTGTGCAGGTGCGAGGGACTTGCGCGTGGTCGCCTACTGGATTGATACCTTGGTTCTAAAAAACTGAGGGAAATACTTACGCTACTGTGCTGCATCACCCTTTCCTCTTTGAGGGAATACAACGCAAGCTCGAGAAGTAGCACAGAGCATCCCCAAGCGTATGGCTTTGCATATCATTAGCATCCTGGATATTTAAAGAATTCATAATAACAACATTGCGATCATGCTCATTCTTTATGCCAAACATTTTATAGCATTCTTCTTCTAACAATTGAGCGTAATTTTCCTTTCCATCATTTTCACGAAATACATTATAAAGATGAACAATATGATGCATCCTCAATTCCATTTTTTGTAGTTTTGTTTTATAAACCAAACTAGTGATAAAACAAGAAACTAAAAGATTCGATTGCAAGATCTAAAGATATACACACACCTCGCCGGCAATGGCGCCAGAAAAGAGCTTGATGTCTACTACACAACTTGTTCTTGTAGACTCGTGTTGGGCCTCCAAGTGCAGAGTTTTGTAGGACAGTAGCAATTTTCCCTCAAGTGGATGACCTAAGGTTTATCAATCCGCGAGAGGTGTAGGATGAAGATGGTCTCTCTCAAACAATCTTGCAACCAAGTAATAAAAAGTCTCTTGTGTCCCCAACACACCCAATACAATTGCAAATTGTATAGGTGCACTAGTTCGGCGAAGAGATGGTGATACAAGTGTAATATGGATAATCGATATTGATTTTTGTAATAGTAACAATAAAAAACAGCAAGGTAGCAAGTGACAAAAGTGAGCACAAATGGTATTGCAATGCTTGAAAACAAGGCCAAGGGTCCGTACTTTTGCTTGTGCAATCTCTCAACAATGCTAACATAGTTGGATCATATGATTATCCCTCAAAGTGCAATAAAGAATCACTCCTAAGTTCCTATTAGCGGAGAACTGATACGTCCAAAACATATCTATAATTTCTGCTTGCTCCATGCCCTTTTTGTGTGATATTGCTATGATATTTATACACTTCCATACACTTTTGATCATATTTGGACTAACCTATTAACTCAGTGCACCCCAGTGCCAGTTTCTTTTTTCTGCTGTTTTTGTATTTCAGGTTTTCCCATTACGTAAACTGCCAGAAAAATCCCGGAAAAATTATATAAAAAATCAGCGTTCCGGAAGCTTCCTTGCGGCCAAAGTAGGGCCGGAGGGGGGCCACCAAGGCTCCAGGCGGCCTGCCCACGCGGCCCCCCTCCTGGCCGCGCCGGGGGGGCGCCTGGGCCCCCCAGACCTCCGCTGATGCCCCCTTTGGCATATATTTAACACCCGTCGAGAAAACCCTGATTCCAGACCCCTTTTCTCCAGACGCAATTCCGATCTCCGCCGCGATCGCCATCAAGCTTCGGGGGACCAGAATTCCTATGCCGGCACCCTGCCGGGACGGGGAAGTGCCCCCGGATTCATCTCCATCAACGTTGCTTCCTCCCTCCATGATGCGGGAGTAGTTCCTCCTCGGGGCTGAGGTTTCTACCAGTAGCTATGTGGTCAATTCTCTCTCCCATGATGTGATATTCGTTGTGATCATAGGCTATGTTAATCTAGGGTGATCCCATGATGTTTCCCCTTCGTCTATGTATTGGATTGATGTACTCACTTGTCTTTATCTAGTATAATCCCCGAGACCAAGGTGACAGCGGTCTATTGGACATGGATTAGAAAAATATTTTCATGAGTGATTTCCTCTCTTGTGTGTTGATTGAAGATTGAGAGTCTCTTGGTGCTTGTCTATGACTATCCTTTAGATATGTTGTGGTGATTGTGGGACTCTCTTTGGATGGCCGTGGTGACATTGGGAAATCCTTAGATTGAGAACTACGAACTTTGAGGTGTGCTTTTGTAGCCCTACATAATTCTCGTCCTCTCTTGACCACGAAGGAATGACCTCCGGGTGCGTCTCCATTGCATGTTTTATGGGAAATATCATGTGATTCGATTATGTTAATGTTGTTGGGAGTTGCCACTAGTGAAAGTATGAAACCTAGGCCTTGTTTCCACCATTGCAATACCATTTGTGCTCACGTTTACCACTTGTCTGCTTGCTGCACTTTTTATTACAGATTTATATTACTTTGTTTTGCCATCCATATCACTTGCCATTTAACATCTCTTCGCCGAACTAGTGCACCTATACATCTGACAAGTGTATTAGGTGTTTTGGGGACACAAGAGACTTCTTGTATTTTAGTTGCAGGGTTGCTTGAGAGAGACCATCTTCAACCTCTACTTCCCTGAGTTCGATAAACCTTAGGTCATCCACTTGAGGGAAATTGCTGCTGTCCTACAAACCTCTGCGCTTGGAGGCCCAACATAGTCTACAAGAGTAGAAGCGTGTGTAGACATCAAGCTATTTCTGGCGCCGTAGCCGGGGAGGTGAGCGCTTGAAGGTATATCTTTAGATCTTGCAATTAAATCTTTTTGTTTCTTGTTTTTATTTCACTAGTTATGTTTATGGACAACCTTGCTATTGGATCGTTGCTTGCGGGAAGACGCCCCACACCTGTGGTGGTTGCTCCTCCCCCTACTGAAATTGTGCCCTATAAAATACCAGTCGGTATTATCAATTATGTTTTGGCTAATCGTTATGCAGGAGACAGACATCCCGGTGAACACTTGCTATATCTGTCACAACTATGTTCATAATTTAAGCTTGCAGGTGTATCAAGGGAGTTTGTCATGAGGAAATTGTTCGCCGTATCACTTATAGATAAAGCTTCAGATTGGTATAAGCTTCTCGATAACTCGCACTTGCTTGATTGGCAAGAGCTTATGTCTCTCTTTTACTCCAAGTTTTATCCTCTTCATGAAGTCCATGAGAATAGGAATTATGTTTATAATTTCTATCCTCATGACGGAGAGAGCATAGCTCAAGCTTGGGGGAGAGTGAATACGTTAATGCTAAAATGTCCTAACCATGGGCTCCCCAAAGATATGATTATTACTAATTTCTATGAGAGGCTATCTCGACAGGATAAAGATTTTCTCGATGCTTCCTCTATGGGTTCTTTCACAAACGAAAAGATTGATGCTAAATGGGAACTCCTTGAAAGAATTCAACGCAACACTAAAGATTGGGAGATCGACAAAGGTAAAGAGTCAGGTATAATTTATGAGTATGATTGCATTAAGTCCTTTGTTGAAACTACAAGTTTTAATAAGTTTAGTGCTAAGTTTGGGCTTGATTCTCAACTCCTTGTTGATTTCCTCAAATCTTTTGCTTCACATCTTAATATGCCTAAGGAGGATTGGATCAAGCATCATAAACCTTTTAAAGAGATTTGCAAAGAAAATGAAATTGTTCATGATGATTGCAACATGCATGATCCAATTCCTAAAAATGAAGTTTTATATAAGCATGTTAATTTTTGTGGAGTGGATAGACCTTGTGAAAGGCCTATGATTGAAGAAGAGAAGTATTGTAAGCAACATAAGCATGAAAGAACAATCACTTGGGTCAGAGATTTAAATGAAATTGCTAGAGAATTGTGTGACCTTTATCCTTTTACTTGTGAACTTTGCTGTATAGAGGGTCACTTTAATTTTCAATGCATGCACTTTCAAAACATAACTGTTAACCAGTTGTGTGATAACATGATCACCTCTGATCTTTATGATGAGCTTATGTTATTTTTGATGTGTGAAGAGTTATCAGAAAAGACTTCTTGGCTGGATGTTAATGCCATAGGAATAAAAAACACTTTGCAAAATTGCCATCTCTATTGTGTTGTTAATTGCCGTGAAAATGATTACATAAGTAAGATTAGAAAGGAGGGAACTTTACCAAAGTATAAAAATGTCTCTTATATTTTTGCTAATAAAAAGGAGAGTTTCTCCCAAGTTTCCCATATTGTTTCTAATGATAAACCAGGATATGTGGAGAAGCTTCATCTCCAACCACTCCCTTCTAAGGTGAAGAAGAAGAAAAAGAAGAGGAGGAGGAAGAGGAGCAAGAAGGAAGAAGAATGGGTATCAACCTGGCCTGAGCATATTCCTCCCATCAACTTTTATCCTAATGGTTGTAAGTTTAAAGAAGAAGGTGAAGTTTGTTGCCTTAATTATCATCTTGACGATACGTCCGTAGGTACCATTGAAGATGATTTTGATTATGATATGCATGTTACTTATTGTGATTTGGAAAATGATGATAATGCTACTTATGATCTTGAAAATCTTTTTGGTACCAACTCTGAAAGTGATGATATGGAAAGCTCTAAGCTTGGGGATGATAGGATTGCAAATCCTTTACCCACTAGTGATGTGATAATTGATAGTTCTTTTGCTAGTAAGAATAAAGACAACATGTTTACAAATATAGTTGCTAGCAATGATAATGCTCTTCTCTACCATGATGATGTTATGACTCCAATCTATAGTGATTATAAAGGTACCTATGACATAAGGAGAAATTATCCTTATGAAACTTGTCATAATCATGGAGGGAATTACTCCCTTGTTGAACACCATCTTCCTAATACACAATTAATCTATAGTGTTCAAGTCTTTTATGATAGTCCTACTCCCACTATTACCAATGAGAAAGATTATGCTTATGTGGAGAGTAAGAGTACCTTTTTGCGTGTGGATCATGGTAACAATGCTTTATGTGATGCTTATATTGTTGAGTTTATTCGTGATCCCACTGAAAATTATTATGAGAAGGGAACATATGCTTATAGATATTTCAATAATATTAAGTTCCCTCTCTTTATGTTGAAGGTTTTTAAGCTACACTTGTTTTGTCTTCCTATGCTTATTGCTTTGTGCTTCAATGAATTATTTCATTGCAATATTCCTATGCATAGGAAGCATGTTAGGCTTAAATATATTTGGTATTTGCTTCTTGATGCTCTCTTTTGTTCTTCAACTCTTATTCCTACGAGAGCATCATTAAAGTCTTAAGCCTATCTTTATGGCTATAAAGAAAGAGCTCTAGGGAGACAACCCTTGTTATCTTTGCTTTCAGTTTGTTCTTTCAGTTTATAGTGGTCTTGATGTTTGTTACTACAGTAGCAACATCATTGTATCTTTATTTTTCAGCTTTGTGCCAAGTTTAGCCTCCGATTGCAAGAAAGTTCAAAAGTTGTGACGTGCTGTCCCGGAAACAGATTCTGTCCTTGGATAGAAAAATTCGTATAAAATCACCAGATCATCTTTTTGGTCTGAATTTTTTCGACAGCGTGCTCTATACAATTGTCTTTCGGGCGTCTGTTCTGAGTTTTTTGATTAGAGTTGCAGAAGTGCCCCGAAAAAATCATTTACTACCTGCTGATACTGTTTTGCCTTTCCTTCATTTTGCAAACCTTGAGCTTGCTTTTTCTTTGCAAAAACCTTTTGGCAATCTTGAGAAACAGTAGACCTTCAAGAATATCCTTATTTCCAGCAAGGAAAAATTATTTTATTATGGGTACTAACCTCGCTAATCAGATTATGATGAGTTATGTATGAAGGGAGTTTTCAAGTGTGCGAGGGAAGATGATAAAAAGATTCAGGAGTGTTAAACGCTCAAGCTTGGGGATGCCCCCATGCACCCCCAAGAAATATACAAGAAGACTCAAGCGTCTAAGCTTGGGGATGCCCCCGTGCATCCCCTTCTCCATCAACAATTATCAGTTCGTCTTTCGTTCCACTATATTTTTATCACTTCATGTGTTATGTGCTATGCTTGGAGCGTCTTGCTTTTAGTTTCCTTTTTAGTTTTCTTTAGCTTTGCTTGCTGTTCATAACGAGTTGGAACCGAGCTTTCTTTGTGTGGGAGAGAGACCCGCTCCACTTCAACCTAGAACATAACATAGAATTTTCATGTCTATCTTTGTTGTGTGTGTTCTTTGTCTTTCAATAGCTACTATCTTGTTCAGCTCTTAGTTTTCATGCTTATCTTTTTTTTAAAGAGCTTTTGTTTAGTTGGTCGCTGGAACTCTCTTTATTTATCATGCTTATCTTGTTAAGAGAGTTGGCTTCTGTTGCACTGGTTGATATGTCTATGATAAAAATGTTACGTGCATAATGGTGCTTAGTAGTTCATGTTTTCTTATGGTTAGTTTCAAATAGCTGGGGGGTTTCCAATGTGTTATTGGAGTACCAACATGATTTGTTTGCCTATGATGTGGTATGGTTTAGTAATATCTTCCTTCAAGAATTTACTTTGATTGACTTGGCGTATGTTCACGCATATTTAAGACTGTAAAGAAAGTCTGTCAAGCCTTGATGATCTTTTATTTCTGAGTAGTGATATAACTTCCATGCCTTATTCAATCTTGCTTTGTCGCTCTGCATGATTATGACGGTCATTGCTCTTTTAGTTGGTCGCTCCCAGTCTTTTGCTAACCTTCGCCTGTACTAAGAGGACTGACTGCTTGTGCATCCAAAATCCTTTAAACCAGTTATGCCATATGAGTCCACCATACCTTCCTATACATGGTATTTACCTGCCATTCCTAACGAAGACTTTCATGTACCATCTCGAAATTATTCAAAAAAAAGCATTTCTCTTTTGTGCCTCTGTTTTAGCTCATGAGGAAGTAGTAGTTAATTCATGATCTTTTTAAGTTGGACAAGCTTCACCCCGGGATTGCATGTCTAATGTGCAAACCCATAATACGAGAAGGAACTGGCATAGAGTGCGCCCGGCTCATTAAAAATATACAAACAAACAAACCCTCCTTCACGCTTTGTTCATGAGAAATCAGAAAACTTTGGCAGTGATAAACAAAGGAGATTAAGAGGATGCGATCGTCCTCATGCGGGAGCCGTTCCTCGAAACTTGTCCAGCTCGAGAAGTAATTGAGTTATCTGCTAGCATTCGTTGACGAAATATGCATATCCCAAAAATAATTTTACCTCTGTTTTTAAAAACCAAGAGCTCTGGTACATGTTTTGTCTTTGTTTCCGACCATGGGTTTTCAACCTTGCCAACAAAAGCCACGGTTCGAGAGTCTCCACCTTCTTTAAAGCACCAACTATTTAGAGCATGATTGTCATTCTGAGTGTAATGTGCATTGTCCCAAAGTACCATTGTCTTTTGCATGATTATGATATCGTTTATTCTGAAATCATTGTATCTAGTCGTCACTTAAACCTTGGAGGTGCCCCTGCATTTATGTTTTGCTTCACTAAAGGGGGCAAGCGAGATATCACTTTGCCATATTTGCACACCATGCTCACTACAAATCTATTGAGTGTTTCAGTATCATATTATAAAACTTTCAGTTCTTTGTGATTTTCTCATGAGGCAACTTAATTACTACAGATTCATTGTCTCAGTAAGCACTTGTCATGTGACTGTGAAAAGTTCTTATATGGTTAATAGCATGTCACCACAGAAATTATGCTTGTTATCATTTACCTACTCGAGGACGAGCAGGAATTAAGCTTGGGGATGTTGATACGTCCAAAACGTATCTATAATTTCTGCTTGCTCCATGCCCTTTTTGTGTGATATTGCTATGATATTTATACACTTCCATACACTTTTGATCATATTTGGACTAACCTATTAACTCAGTGCACCCCAGTGCCAGTTTCTGTTTTCTACTGTTTTTGTATTTCAGGTTTTCCCATTACGTAAACTGCCAGAAAAATCCCGGAAAAATTATATAAAAAATCTGCGTTCCAGAAGCTTCCTTGCGGCCAAAGTAGGGCCGGAGGGGGGCCACCAGGGCTCCAGGCAGCCTGCCCATGCGGCCCCCCTCCTGGCCGCGCC
>LR738711.1:840165893-840387860 GCA_902687465.1 Secale cereale
GGGGGGGGGGGGGCGCCTGGGCCCCCTAGACCTCCGCTGATGCCCCCCTTTGGCATATATTTAACACCCGTCGAGAAAACCCTGATTCCAGACCCCTTTTCTCCAGACGCAATTCCGATCTCCGCCGCCATCGCCATCAAGCTTCGGGGGACTAGAATTCCTGTGCCGGCACCCTGCCGGGACGGGCAAGTGCCCCCGGATTCATCTCCATCGACGTTGCTTCCACCCTCCATGATGCGGGAGTAGTTCCTCCTCGGGGCTGAGGTTTCTACCAGTAGCTATGTGGTCAATTCTCTCTCCCATGATGTGATCTTCGTTGTGATCATAGGCTATGTTAATCTAGGGTGATCCCATGATGTTTCCCCTTCCTCTATGTATTGGATTGATGTACTCACTTGTCTTTATCTAGTATAATCCCCGAGACCAAGGTGACAGCGGTCTATTGGACATGGATTAGAAAAATATTTTCATGAGTGATTTCCTCTCTTGTGTGTTGATTGAAGATTGAGAGTCTCTTTGTGCTTGTCTTTGACTATCCTTTAGATATGTTGTGGTGATTGTGGGACTCTCTTTGGATGGCCGCGGTGACATTGGGAAATCCTTAGATTGAGAACTACGAACTTTGAGGTGTGCTTTTGTAGCCCTACATAATTCTCGTCCTCTCTTGACCACGAAGGAATGACCTCCGGGTGCGTCTCCAATGCATGTTTTATGGGAAATAACATGTGATTCGATTATGTTAATGTTGTTGGGAGTTGCCACTAGTGAAAGTATGAAGCCTAGGCCTTGTTTCCACCATTGCAATACCATTTGTGTTCACGTTTACCACTTGTCTGCTTGCTGCACTTTTTATTACAGATTTATATTACTTTGTTTTGCCATCCATATCACTTGCCATTTAACATCTCTTCACCGAACTAGTGCACCTATACATCTGACAAGTGTATTAGGTGTGTTGGGGACACAAGAGACTTCTTGTATTTTAGTTGTAGGGTTGCTTGAGAGAGACCATCTTCAACCTCTACTTCCCTGAGTTCGATAAACCTTAGGTCATCCAATTGAGGGAAATTGTTGCTGTCCTACTAACCTCTGCGCTTGGAGGCCCAACATAGTCTACAAGAGTAGAAGCGTGTGTAGACATCAAGAACAAAAGATAGAAATTGTTTGTAGGTTACGAAACCACCTCAAAGCTATTATTTCCGATCAATCTATCCTAGAGTTCGTACTAAAATAACACAAAGCTATTCTTTCCGATCAATCTAACCAAGAGTTCGTATTCAAATAACACCATATGACACACATCAACCCACTGCAATGTCACCTAGATATTCCAATGTCACCACAGTTATCCATGAGTTGATTCTACGATATGCATCAAACAACGTCATGATCATAATATTTAATCCACACGAAGAATTACAAGGAGACCCCAAAGTTTCTATCGGAGAAACGATAATAAAAACATGCATCAACCCCTATGCATAGATTACCCCAATGTCACTGCGGGAATCCGCAAGTTGAGTGCCATAACATACATCAAGTGAATCAATATGATACCCCATTGTCACCACGAGTATTCAATTGCAAGACATATATCAAGTGTTCTCAAATCTGAACATTCAATCCGACATGACAAAACTTCAAAGGGTAAAGATTCAATTCATCACAACAAGAGTAGAGAGGGGAGAAACATCATATGATCCATCTATGTTAACAAAGCCCAAGATATATCAAGATCGTGACATCTCGAGATCGCGCGCGAGAGAGATTAAACACATAGCTACTGGTACAAACCCTCAGCCCCGAGGGTGGACTACTCCCTCCTTATCATTGTGGTCGCTGTGATGATGAAGATGGCCACCGGTGATGGTTTCCCCCTCTGGCGGAGTGCCGGAAAGGGCTCTAGATTCGATCTCGTGGACTACAAACCCTTTCGGCGACAGAACTACTGATCTAGGTCTACCCCGAAGGGTTTCGGAATATTTGGGAATTTATAGGGTAAAGAGGGGGTGCGGGAGGCCACCGAGGTGGGCACAACCCACCTGGGTGCGCCAGGGGGGCCTAGCGCACCCTGGTGGGTTGTGCCCCCCTCGGGGTACCCCCCCCAGGTTCAGCTCTAGCCCATTGGGTGTCTTCTGGCCCATACAAATTCTCCAAAAAGTTTCGCGGTGTTTGGCCTCCGTTTGCTATTGATTTCCTGCGATGTAAAAAACAAGCAAAAATAGGAACTGGATGTCGGTGTACTAAGATAGGGGTACCTTAGTACCCCAACTTGTGCACGGGCAGTAGCAGCTTCCCGTGGCAGGGCTTACCACGTGCTCGCCAAGAACCGCTCTGGTCCCTATGAAGCCATTCAAGAACAAAGTATACAAGTCAGAAGATCAAGGCCCCGTCAAGAGGAGCTTGCCGGGAAGGCCGCACCAGGCTCAAGATTATCACTTTAGCACAAGACCCTGGCAAGAGGAGCTTGCCAGGAAGGCCAAGGTATACATATCTCAAGAGATGCCTCGGCGCATCATGCACCCCGGCAGGACCCGGAGAGCGACAAGCTTCCGGGCCCGACAAGATCATGACCCCGGCAAGGTGATTGCCGGGGAAACCTACGCTGTGTGCCCGCGCTCCAGCTCATCTGCCCACGCGTCGCCCTGGGGCCCTTCCAGGGACGCGTGGCAGACGGCTGTGCAGCCTGGGGCACACGGTGGCAAGCCACGGTGACGAGGCTACCGCCGTGGCGAACGGAGAAGCATGGACGGACGCTTTTGGGGGCGACGGCGACGGGCATTTAATGCCCTTGTCCCCCACTGTCAAAGTTAGGTGAAGACCACTGTTCATATACTGTTCATGCACTGTTGCAACTACCACCATATTTACACTTTTACCCTGCTCTACGTTGACACCTGTGGGTGACCCCTTTGAGCTATAAAAGGAGGCCCATGCACAACGTAGAGGGGGTTCGAAACCTAGACAACTCTCTCTCTCTCTCGGTGTAGCTAGTACTGTAGATCTTCAAGCTCCCGAGCTCAAGAACACAATACAACCTAAGCAGGAGTAGGGTTTTACGCGTCCGCGCGGCCCGAACCTGGGTAAAACTGCCCGCGTGTGCTCCTCAATCTGCTCTCCGTGCTCCCTCCGCACCCTTACCGCAACGTAGAAGGGGCTCCGGTCCCATAGGTGCTCGTGGGAGGACAGTTTCCCCCGACATAAACTGTCCTCCCACGAGCACCTATGGGACCGGAGCCCCTTCTACGTTGCGGTAAGGGAGCGGAGGGAGCACGGAGAGCAGATCGAGGAGCACACGCGGGCAGTTTTACCCAGGTTCGGGCCGCGCGGACGCGTAAAACCCTACTCCTGCTTAGGTTGTATTGTGTTCTTGAGATGCTCCTCGATCTGCCCACGCGTCGCCCTGGGGCCCTTCCAGGGACGCGTGGCAGACGGCTGTGCAGTCTGGGGCACACGGTGGCAAGCCACGGTGACGAGGCTACCGCCGTGGCGAACGGAGAAGCATGGACGGACGCTTTTGGGGGCGACGGCGACGGGCATTTAATGCCCTTGTCCCCCACTGTCAAAGTTAGGTGAAGACCACTGTTCATATACTGTTAGAAGTCCCAGAGACAAGCGTCCCCGTCCAAGAAGCAAGCAGAGAGTGGGTAATGTACTTCGATGGTGCTTTCTCGCCGCAAGGCGCCGGTGCCGGCGTGGTACTCATAGCGCCCACCGGAGAGCACCTCAAGTATGTTGTCCAGATGCACTTTCCCAAGGAGCAAGCGACAAACAATACTGCTGAGTATGAAGGTTTGCTTGCCGGCCTCAGAATTGCGGCCGAGCTTGGGATCAAGAAGTTGATTGTGCGGGGAGATTCACAGTTCGTAGTCCGACAAGTGAATAAGAGTTACCAGAGCCCTTTGATGGAAGCTTATGTTGATGAAGTGAGGAAGCTTGAAGAACACTTTGAAGGTCTGCAAATGGAGCACGTCCCAAGAGCTCAGAATGATATTGCAGATGGCCTCTCAAAGTGTGCTGCAATGAAGTTACCTGTGGAACCAGGGACCTTCGTGCTCAAGTTAACTCGGCCATCTGTTACACCATCAGTTGGGCAAAACAAGAAGAGGAAGTTGGTCTCCGGCGACTACTTGCCGGCGGACCTTCCCGAAGTCGCCGCCAAGGTCCCCAAGATCAACAGCCAAGATGCTGAGGAACAGTTTGCTCCTGCAGATCCAAGGGTCTGTACAGTTGAAGCAGGCGTTCCCGACAAGCCTTGCCCCGGACGGCTTGCCGGGGGACCATCAGCTCCGGCAGAGCCGCAGGTTCTTGCCGTAGAAGCTGAGGTTCCCACAGCAGCCCTCATGCCTTTAGTCCTTGTTATTGAGCCTTAGGCTCCAGCATGGGCATAGCAAATCGTCCGCTTTCTGCAAACTGGAGAACTTCCCGACGAGCCTGAAGAGATAGAGAAAATAACCAGGCAGTCGAGTATGTACCAGTTCGTTGGCAATGAACTGTACAGAAGAAGACTCAACGGTGTCAGGTTGAAGTGCATTTCCAAGGAAGATGGACAGAAGCTGTTGGCAGAGATACATGGAGGCATATGTGGCCACCACATTGGCGCAAGAGCACTTGCCGGGAAGGCGTTCCGGCAAGGGTTCTTTTGGCCAGAAGCCCTCCAAGATGCAACTGCACAAGTAACCAAGTGTGAAGCGTGCCAGTTCCATGCCAAACAAATTCACCAGCCAGCTCAAGCTCTCCAGACGATCCCTTTGTCCTGGCCCTTCCCGGTCTGGGGGCTCGATATTCTCGGCCCCTTTCCCCGCGCAGTCGGGGGCTTTGAGTACTTGTACGTAGCAATCGACAAGTTCACAAAGTGGCCAGAAGTGGAACCAGTGAGAAAGGTGACAGCACAGTCAGCAGTCAGGTTCTTCAAATCGATTGTTTGCCGCCTCGGAATCCCTAACAGGATCATCACCGACAACGGCACACAGTTTACAAGTCGCACCTTCATGCAGTACGTCCAAGACCTTGGCGCCAAGGTCTGCTTCGCTTCTGTTGCTCACCCGAGGAGCAATGGTCAAGCGGAGAGGGCCAATGCTGAAGTGCTGCGCGGACTCAAGACAAGAACCTTCGACAGGCTGCACAAGTGCGGAAGAAACTGGATAGAGGAGTTGCCGGCGGCTCTTTGGTCAATCAGGACGACACAAAATCGAGCCACCGGACAGACACCCTTTGCTCTTGTCTATGGAGCAGAGGCAGTTCTCCCCACGGAACTCGTATACGGATCTCCTCGAGTGCTCGCTTATGATGAGCTCGAGCAAGAGCAACTGCGACAAGATGATGCATTGCTCCTTGAGGAGGAACGTCTCCAGGCTGCTGTACGAGCTACTCGATACCAGCAAGCCTTGCGTCGCTATCATAGCCGCAAGGTCAGGGCCAGGAGTCTCGAGGAAGGCGACCTTGTTCTTCGGCGTGTTCAGTCCGCCAAGAATTCCAACAAGTTGACGCCAAAGTGGGAAGGCCCTTATCGGGTGAGACAAGTCACAAGGCCCGGCGCTGTCCGCCTTGAGACCGAAGAAGGCTTACCGGTGAGCAACTCCTGGAACATAGAGCATCTTCGCAAGTTTCACCCGTAAGGCGCGGTTGCCGTGATCCGCTCCGGCAACTACCTTTTGTACAAGTCTTGCCGCTGTTGCACGTAAACCTTTGTACAAAGCCGGGCGCAGATCCCGTGCATCAGTAAAGCTTTTGTGCTTCGCACTATTTGTCATTCCCATGCTTTTCCTTTGTTATTTGCATGCATCATCGGACACCTTGCGCAACGCACATCCCCGGTAAGCACTAGCAAGCCATAAGGCCCTATGCTTGTTTTTCCTCCTCTTTTTTCCCTCTTAAGCAGAAGGAGTATTCCTCGCGCACAAGTTTGCCGGGGGGGGGGGAAGGAGATGGAGGCATGAACAAAGTACTGTTCAAGAAAGAGGAGCCTTGTCGGGGAGCAAACAATCTATGAAAGCTAAGTTACCAAAGTTTGAGTAATTCAAAGTTTTCAAATTTTTAGTTGTCTTCCTTGAACAACCACACTTTGTATGGAAAACCTGTGCGCGGAGGAACCTACCCGTGGCTAGCCGCACCCTTACTTTGTTTCGAGCACGCTCAACGACTTAAGTGAGCTGCGACAAGTGTCGCGCCCTTACTTCGTTTTCGAGTTCGCTCAGCAATCTAAGTGTGCTGCGACTGGCTGCGGCAAGGTTTCTTGCCGGCAAAGGTATTGCCAGCAGGCTGCTAAGAGTCCAGCACTCAGCGCTCGCGGCAAGGGTCCTTTGCCGGCAAGTTCCCTAAAAACGTAGGGTGGAATGCATACAAAGTGAAGGGACCAAAGCAAGGGAGATAACACTGCATTGGTTGCTCAAAATAAGATTGTATATTACAAAGATAACCTGCCACAATACTAACAGATTCTTGTCCGTAACATGCTTTGCAGCGGCAAGGGAAGCAGAAAGAAAGGAATCTAATCTACGCGGTCGCCTTCACGCCTCGTGATCTTGCCCACCTTGGCGACGATGTGGGCAACCTGCGCCTTCAACGCCTCCTGATCAGCTTCGGGCGGCAAGGTGCGAAGGACATTGACAAGGTTGATGCCGGGGTTGCGGTAGACGATCTTCGACAAGACCCGTTCCATGGTGCCCATGCAGAGCCGACGCGCCTCGTCGGCCAGCTGCACGGGGATCTTCTCCCGCAGCCGCGCAAGCGCCGGCGCAATTCCCCTGAAGAACAGACTCAACTTGGCGCTGTGGGGGAGGTTCTCGTCCGGGGAGTACACGAGATGCTCCGCCCTCAGCGCCATCATCTCCATGTCAATATTGGCAGCGGAGGTGACCAGCTCATCAGTCCACTGCTCCACTGCCTGGTTGATGTTGTTCGCCGAGACGGAGGCGCTCTCCACCAAGGCCCTTTCCTTGCGGAGTTCGTCCTTCAGCTTCGTCTCGCGGTCCCGGGCGGCGTCGAGCGAGTCAGTCAAGGTGGAAACCTTCAGCTCTAAGTCAGCGATGAAGTTCCTGGCGTCAGAGAGCTCTTTGCCCTTCTCGGAGAGACGTACCTGCAGCTCAGAGTTGGTGTGGGCATCTTTCTCCCGCTCCACGTTGAGCGCAGTGACCCTCTCCTCGCTCGCCTTCAGGTACAACTCCGTCTGCGCCACCTTGGCCTCCAGGTCCTTCTTGGCGGTCTCTGCGGCGGCTGTGGCGTTCCTCGCCTCCTTCAGAGCCCCGCCAATGGCCTGCTCCCGGGCGGCGAGGTCGTCCTCATGGGCATCGAGGTCGACCTTCCGCTGGTTGAGTACTCCTTCCCGCCGAGACAGCTCCTCGGCGGCCAATCGTTGCTGCTCCTGGGCCTCAGCTTTTTCAAGGAGGAAGGCTTGCTGCGCCCCGGCAAGCTCTTCACGCTCCTCCGCCAAGTTGCGGAGGGCCGCCTGGTTGGCGGCGCGGAGCTCCGCGGCGCGCTTCTCCAGATCAGCTCCAGCCTTGGCAGCCAGAGCCTCCCGAGACTCCAACTTCGCCTGCCTGGCCCGATACAACGCCAGGAGCCGACGAAGGAGTCTCTCCTCTTCGGGCTCGTCGCCGCTGCCGGGCGCTCCAACAACCTTCAATCCGGCGGAGGCGAGGACCTCTCCGTCAAAGGTCTCTCCCTCCGCGGGTGCCCGAGACGAGGATGCCCACGGGACTTGAATAAAGACCCCGTTGGCGGCCTCCAAGTAGATGCTCGACCGGTCCGCGGAGGCGGAGGGGTCGACGGCCGGTGCAGCGTCCGGCGCTCCCGCAGCCTCCGGGCCAGCGGTATGGTCGCCGATCCCTTCCCCAGCCGCGGCATCGGCGGTTGGGGCGGTCTCCTCAATGACCGGCTCGTCAGCTCCAGCAACCTCCTCGGCGGTAGTGGCGTTGCCGCCGTCGCCATGCATGCCCTCCTCGCCGGTGGTCTCCGTTTCCATACGCTCCGGTGCAGGAGGATCTACCAGAAGGAAAAGAAAAGAAAGAATCAAGCAAATATCCAAAAAGACGAATTCGAGAAGAAGTCACCAGGGGTTACCTTCGCGGGTTTCTTCGACGACGGGGTCCCTCGCCGGGGAATTCTCCCTTGGCGGCGGAGTAGTGGCCCCTGCTGGCGGAGGGCCGCCTGCGCCCTCCCTTGGCGGGGTGCTCACCCTTCTCGGGCTGCTCCCCCTTGGCGGGGTACTCGCCCTTGGCGGAGTGCCCGTCCTTGGCGGAGCGTTCTCCCTTGCCGGGGAGTTCATCCTTGGCGGGGAGGATGGCGCAAGTGGCTCGTCGGGGGCGACCTCCTGGTGCTCCTGCGGCTGCGGCTCCACTTCTGCACAAGACAACAAGACATCAACCAAGATGATAACCTCAAGCGCACCCGTCAAGCAGAAAGATAAATACCAGACTTACGCTGGGGGCTGCGCTGGGGGCTGATCCTCGGAGCAGCAGGTTGATCCAGCAAGCTCGTCGCCGGCGCGTCGCTTGTCGCCGCGACGGGCTCGTCGTCCTCGATATTGACCACAGGGATCTTGGCCCTCTTCGCCATCCGCTGGGTCAAGGTCCTGCGAAGCAAAACAAAAGCAAGAGCAGAACCAAGCAAGGAAAATCAAGACAAAATCAAAGAAACTAAAAGAATTGCAAGTACTTACTCCTCTTCCTCTTCGTCGGAGCTGAGGGCGGAGAAGTCAAACTCTGCCTGGTGTGCTCCCGCGCGAGGAGCTGGAGGAGAAGGCTCCCTCGGGCGCTTGGCGAGCTCCGGGGCTGTAGGCTGTGAAGACCCGGCCCCCGTCGTCGCCGAGGACCGAGGGGCAGAAGGAGCACCCGTTCCGCTCCGAGAAGATCCTCCTCCGCTTGGCGCACGAGCACGGGGTGCCTCCTTGATGACCTCGCTCGTCTTGGTGGCACGTGTCGCACGGCGCTTCGGCTGCTGTCGAGGTGCATGTGGCCTCGCAGTCTCAGCGGCCTTGCGGAGGCGCTTCTTCTGTTGCTGCGGAGGGCTTGGCGGAGGCGGAGAGTTCTCCGAGGACGAGGAGGCATCGTCGTCAAGATTCAGAGATCCACCGGAGTCTTCATCGGAATCTCTAGCCTCGGCGTCCTCCTCCTCCTCGGCAGGCCCGCTGGACTCGGTGCCATGCCCGGTGGCCTCGCTCCCCCCGGCAACCTCGCTCGTCCCGGCAAGCTTCACGGAAGGCTCCCCGGCAAACTCCTCGGGCGCAATCTTCAGTAGCTTGAGGATTTCCGCCTCCTCTGCTTGACTCACTGCGTCCGCGGCCTCTGCCTCGTCCACAGTGTATCCAAATTTGCCCGCAGCCGCAGCTGCGGCGGCCTCCTCCATCCTGGAGGCGATGTAAGCTACATCCCGGTCAGTAGTATCCCGGGTCAGGCCCTTCTTCTCCTCGGCCTTGCGGGGCTTCTCGACCAAGTTGTCGAAGAAGGTCAGCACGGTCTCCGGTGGAGGCTCCAGCCAAGTGGGGACGACGCCATGGGTGTCGCACTCGGGCATCATCGCGCATATGGAATCGCGGGCAGTGCTGTTGCACAGCGGCACCACTCCCCGGGAAGGTTTGAACCACTCCTGGTGGGCGGGGTCATGCTTGAAGAGCTCCCGAACCATCCCCTTCAACTCCAAGACGGTGAAGTTGTAGTTCAATCCAGGGCGCAGCCTCATGATGTCTGCCGCATTGCCGAATTCCCAGGCGGGCCTCTTCCTTTCTTGTAAAGGGGCGATGCGGCGGCGGAGGAAATCTGCTCCAACTTCTCCAACAGTCAGATTGGCAACCCGGAGACGAATGATCCTAATGAGGGTGATCTGAAGCTTGCTGTCCTCCGGGGCCAATTCACTCCAATCCTTGCCGCGCACTATGGCAGTCTTGCGCGGCGAGGTAAAGGGCTCAGGATTGGCTTCCAGCACCCAGCACCAATCGGCTCTCCACTCCTCCCACTTGCCGCGGAGCTCTCCCTTCAAGTACGCATCCTTCTTGTTCAGCCTGAAGATCCAGGAGATGCCGCCGGAGAGGGGCGCACCGGACTCTACTCTAGGCATGAAGAAGTGGCGGAAAAGAGCTACATTTGGATGAACCCCAACATAGTTTTTGCACAGATGTGCGAAAACGGACATCGTAAGGATGACGTTGGGGGTGAAATCTAGGAGCTGGAGGCCATACGTATTCATTACATCACAAAAGAACTCCGATTACGGAGGGCACAGACCACAATGGAAGAATGCGGCAAAGTAAAAGTACCCGCCGAGGAACATGTCGGCGGCGACGGCGGGGAGGACTCTGGTGCGGGGATGAGCTTTGGTCTCCCTCGCCCAGAACAAATAGTATTTGTCCCGCAGCTCCCTCGCCCCAAGCCTCGGCGCGAAGACCACGCACTTCTTCCGCAGGGCTGCCAGCTTCGCCGCCTGCTCGGACTTCTCCTTCTTGGCCTTGTCACTCTTCGCCTTGTCGCTCTTCGGAGCCATGGCGGGGGCGGCAAGGAAAGAGGCGAGGAGGTCGACGGTGCCGCGGATGCGGGAGACGGCGGAGGAAGGGAGGGGCTGGGCTCTCTGTCGACATTTGGGAGGCGGAGGGCGACGGGGGTTTCTGGAGAATCAAGGCGCAATGAAAACGATGGAGGGAACTGCCCCTGCTTCCTCTGCTTTTAAGGGGGAAGTGGGGGACGTTCCGCATTTCCCATTAAAGAACAGGCCACGATCTCTCCCATGACGCCGCAATCGACGCGCGCCGTTAGGGAGGGATGCGGCGGATACGGAAGGGGATACGGCTTGCCGTGGGCCGCGCGTGCCCGTGCACTGTCTTGGGCCTGGCCCAACAGCGCTCGGCACCGTGTGTGGCCCAGGCCCGGGGGCTCCTGTCGGTGTACTAAGATAGGGGTACCTTAGTACCCCAACTTGTGCACGGGCAGTAGCAGCTTCCCGTGGCAGGGCTTACCACGTGCTCGCCAAGAACCGCTCTGGTCCCTATGAAGCCATTCAAGAACAAAGTATACAAGTCAGAAGATCAAGGCCCCGGCAAGAGGAGCTTTCCGGGAAGGCCGCACCAGGCTCAAGATTATCACTTTAGCACAAGACCCTGGCAAGAGGAGCTTGCCAGGAAGGCCAAGGAATACATATCTCAAGAGATGCCTCGGCGCATCATGCGCCCCGGCAGGACCCGGAGAGCGACAAGCTTCCGGGCCCGGCAAGATCACGACCCCGGCAAGGTGCTTGCCGGGGAAACCTACGTTGTGTGCCCTCGCTCCAGCTCATCTGCCCACGCGTCGCCCTGGGGCCCTTCCAGGGAGGCGTGGCAGACGGCTGTGCAGCCTGGGGCACACGGTGGCAAGCCACGGTGACGAGGCTACCGCCGTGGCGAACGGAGAAGCATGGACGGACGCTTTTGGGGGCGACGGCGATGGGCATTTAATGCCCTTGTCCCCCACTATCAAAGTTAGGTGAAGACCACTGTTCATATACTGTTCATGCACTGTTGCAACTACCACCAAATTTACACTTTTACCCTCCTCTACGTTGACACCTGTCGGTGACCCCTTTGAGCTATAAAAGGAGGCCCATGCACAACGTAGAGGGGGTTCGAAACCTAGACAACTCTCTCGCTCGGTGTAGCTAGTACTGTAGATCTTCAAGCTCCCGAGCTCAAGAACACAATACAACCTAAGCAGGAGTAGGGTTTTACGTGTCCGCACGACCCGAACCTGGGTAAAACTGCCCGCGTGTGCTCCTCGATCTGCTCTCCGTGCTCCCTCCGCTCCCTTACCGCAACGTAGAAGGGGCTCTGGTCCCATAGGTGCTCGTGGGAGGACAAGTCTGCGCAGGAGCAAGGAGAAGTGCGAAGGAAGATGGTGCGGCGCCCAGTATATTTCGTAAGTTCCCTTCTATAGGGGGCTAGATCAAGGTACTCTGGGGTGCAGAAGTTGCTTTTCGGCCTCCTCATGGCCTCAAGGAAGCTGCGCCATTACTTCCAAGCACACGAGATAACGGTGGTCACTCGCTTTCCGTTGAAGAGGATATTACAAAATCCCGAAGCAACAGGCAGGATCGTCGAGTGAGCACAGGAGCTGTCAAGCTTTGGTCTCAAGTTTGAGAGTACTTCAACCATACAGAGCAGAGCTTTGGCAGAATTCATAGCAGAATGGACCCCAACGCCAGATGAAGAAGTCCCAGAGACAAGCGTCCCCGTCCAAGAAGCAAGCAGAGAGTGGGTAATGTACTTCGATGGTGCTTTCTCGCTGCAAGGCGCCGCTGCCGGCGTGGTACTCATAGCGCCCACCGGAGAGCACCTCAAGTATGTTGTCCAGATGCACTTTCCCAAGGAGCAAGCGACAAACAATACTGCTGAGTATGAAGGTTTGCTTGCCGGCCTCAGAATTGCGGCCGAGCTTGGGATCAAGAAGTTGATTGTGCGGGGAGATTCACAGTTGGTAGTCCGACAAGTGAATAAGAGTTACCAGAGCCCTTTGATGGAAGCTTATGTTGATGAAGTGAGGAAGCTTGAAGAACACTTTGAAGGTCTGCAAATGGAGCACGTCCCAAGAGCTCAGAATGATATTGCAGATGGCCTCTCAAAGTGTGCTGCAATGAAGTTACCTGTGGAACCAGGGACCTTCGTGCTCAAGTTAACTCAGCCATCCGTTACACCATCAGTTGGGCAAAACAAGAAGAGGAAGTTGGTCTCCGGCGACTACTTGCCGGCGGACCTTCCCGAAGCCGCAGCCAAGGTCCCCAAGATCAACAGCCAAGATGCTGAGGAACAGTTTGCTCCTGCAGATCCAAGGGTCTGTACAGTTGAAGCAGGCGTTCCCGACAAGCCTTGCCCCGGCAGGCTTGCCGGGGGACCATCAGCTCCGGTAGAGCCGCAGGTTCTTGCCGTAGAAGCTGAGGTTCCCGCAGCAGCCCTCATGCCTTTAGTCCTTGTTATTGAGCCTCAGGCTCCAGCATGGGCACAGCAAATCGTCCGCTTTCTGCAAACTGGAGAACTTCCCGACGAGCCAGAAGAGATAGAGAAAATAACCAGGCAGTCGAGTATCTACCAGTTTGTTTGCAATGAACTGTACAGAAGATGACTCAACGGTGTCAGGTTGAAGTGCATTTCCAGGGAAGATGGACAGAAGCTGTTGGCAGAGATACATGGAGGCATATGTGGCCACCACATTGGCGCAAGAGCACTTGCCGGGAAGGCGTTCCGGCAAGGGTTCTTTTGGCCAGAAGCCCTCCAAGATGCAACTGCACAAGTAACCAAGTGTGAAGCGTGCCAGTTCCATGCCAAACAAATTCACCAGCCAGCTCAAGCTCTCCAGACGATCCCTTTGTCCTGGCCCTTCTCGGTCTGGGGGCTCGATATTCTCGGCCCCTTTCCCCGCGCAGTCGGGGGCTTTGAGTACTTGTACGTAGCAATCGACAAGTTCACAAAGTGGCCAGAAATGGAACCAGTGAGAAAGGTGACAGCACAGTCAGCAGTCAGGTTCTTCAGATCAATTGTTTGCCGCTTCGGAATCCCTAACAGGATCATCACCGACAATGGCACACAGTTTACAAGTCGCACCTTCATGCAGTACGTCCAAGACCTTGGCGCCAAGGTCTGCTTCGCTTCTGTTGCTCACCCGAGGAGCAATGGTCAAGCGGAGAGGGCCAATGCTGAAGTGCTGCACGGACTCAAGACAAGAACCTTCGATAGGCTGCACAAGTGTGGAAGAAACTGGATAGGGGAGTTGCCGGCGGCTCTTTGGTCAATCAGGACGACACCAAATCGAGCCACCGGACAGACACCCTTTGCTCTTGTCTATGGAGCAGAGGCAGTTCTCCCCACGGAACTCGTATAGGGATCTCCTCGAGTGCTCTCTTATGATGAGCTCGAGCAAGAGCAACTGCGACAAGATGATGCATTGCTCCTTGAGGAGGAACGTCTCCAGGCTGCTGTACGAGCTGCTCGATACCAGCAAGCCTTGCGTCGCTATCATAGCCGCAAGGTCAGGGCCAGGAGTCTCGAGGAAGGCGACCTTGTTCTTCGGCGTGTTCAGTCCGCCAAGAATTCCAACAAGTTGACGCCGAAGTGGGAAGGCCCTTATCGGGTGAGACAAGTCACAAGGCCCGGCGCTGTCCGCCTTGAGACCGAAGAAGGATTACCAGTGAGCAACTCCTGGAACATAGAGCATCTTCGCAAGTTTCACCCGTAAGGCGCGGTTGCCGTAATCCGCTCTGGCAACCACCTTTTGTACAAGTCTTGCCGTTGTTGCACGTAAACCTTTGTACAAAGCCGGGCGCAGATCCCGTGCATCAGTAAAGCTTTTGTGCTTCGCACTATTTGTCATTCCCATGCTTTTCCTTTGTTATTTGCATGCATCATCTGACACCTTGCGCAACGCACATCCCCGGTAAGCACTAGCAATCCATAAGGCCCTATGCTTGTTTTTCCTCCTCTTTTTTCCCTCTTAAGCAGAAGGAGTATTCCTCGCGCACAAGTTTGCCGGGTGGAAGGAGATGGAGGCATGAACCAAGTACTGTTCAAGAAAGAGGAGCCTTGTCGGGGAGCAAACAATCTATGAAAGCTAAGTTACCAAAGTTTGAGTAATTCAAATTTTTCAAATTTTTAGTTGTCTTCCTTGAACAACCACACTTTGTATGGAAAACCTGTGCGCGGAGGAACCTACCCGTGGCTAGCTGAACCCTTACTTTGTTTCGAGCACGCTCAACGACTTAAGTGAGCTGCGACAAGTGTCGCGCCCTTACTTCGTTTTCGAGTTCGCTCAGCAATCTAAGTGTGCTGCGACTGGCTGCGGCAAGGTTTCTTGCCGGCAAAGGTATTGCCAGCAGGCTGCTAAGAGTCCAGCACTCAGCGCTCGTGGCAAGGGTCCTTTCCGGCAAGTTCCCTAAAAACGTAGGGTGGAATGCATACAAAGTGAAGGGACCAAAGCAAGGGAGATAACACTGCATTGGTTGCTCAAAATAAGATTGTATATTACAAAGATAACCTGCCGCAATACTAACAGATTCTTGTCCGTAACATGCTTTGCAGCGGCAAGGGAAGCAGAAAGAAAGGAATCTAATCTACGCGGTCGCCTTCACGCCTCGTGATCTTGCCCACCTTGGCGACGATGTGGGCAACCTGCGCCTTCAATGCCTCCTGGTCAGCTTCGGGCGGCAAGGTGCAGAGGACATTAACGAGGTTGATGCCGGGGTTGCGGTAGACGATCTTTGACAAGACCCGTTCCATGGTGCCCATGCAGAGCCGACGCGCCTCGTCGGCCAGCTGCACGGGGATCTTCTCCCGCAGCCGCGCAAGCGCCGGCGCAATTCCCCTGAAGAACAGACTCAACTTGGCGCTGTGGGAAGGTTCTCGTCCGGGGAGTACACGAGATGCTCCGCCCTCAGCGCCATCATCTCCATGTCAATATTGGCAGCGGAGGTGACCAGCTCATCAGTCCACTGCTCCACTGCCTGGTTGAAGTTGTTCACCGAGACGGCGGCGCTCTCCACCAAGGCCCTTTCCTTGCGGAGTTCGTCCTTCAGCTTCGTCTCGCGGTCCCGGGCGGCGTCGAGCGAGTCAGTCAAGGTGGAAACCTTTAGCTCTAAGTCAGCGATGAAGTTCCTGGCGTCAGAGAGCTCTTTGCCCTTCTCGGAGAGACGTACCTGCAGCTCAGAGTTGGTGTGGGCATCTTTCTCCCGCTCCACGTTGAGCGCAGTGACCCTCTCCTCGCTCGCCTTCAGGTACAGCTCCGTCTGCGCCACCTTGGCCTCCAGGTCCTTCTTGGCGGTCTCTGCGGTGGCTGCGGCGTTCCTCGCCTCCTTCAGAGCCCCGCCAATGGCCTGCTCCCGGGCGGCGAGGTCGTCTCGTGGGCATCGAGGTCGACCTTCCGCTGGTTGAGTACTCCTTCCCGCCGAGACAGCTCCTCGGCGGCCAATCGTTGCTGCTCCTCGGCCTCAGCTTTTTCAAGGAGGAAGGCTTGCTGCGCCCCGGCAAGCTCTTCACGCTCCTCCGCCAAGTTGCGTAGGGCCGCCTGGTTGGCGGCGCGGAGCTCCGCGGCGCGCTTCTCCAGATCAGCTCCAGCCTTGGCAGCCAGAGCCTCCCGAGACTCCAACTTCGCCTGCCTGGCCTGATACAAGGCCAGGAGCCGACACAGGAGTCTCTCCTCTTCGGGCTCGTCGCCGCTGCCGGGCGCTCCAACAACCTTCAATCCGGCGGAGGCGAGGACCTCTCCATCAAAGGTCTCTCCCTCCGCGGGTGCCCGAGACGAGGACGCCCACGGGACTTGAATAAAGACCCCGTTGGCGGCCTCCAAGTAGACGCCCGACCGGTCCGCGGAGGCGGAGGGGTCGGCGGCCGGTGCAACGTCCGGCGCTCCCGCAGCCTCCGGGCCAGCGGTATGGTCGCCGGTCCCTTCCCTAGCCGCGGCATCGGCGGTTGGGGCGGTCTCCTCGACGGCCGGCTCGTCAGCTCCAGCAACCTCCTCGGCGGTAGTGGCGTTGCCGCCGTCGCCATGCACGCCCTCCTCGCCGGTGGTCTCCGTTTCCATCCGCTCCGGTGCAGGAGGATCTACCAGAAGGAAAAGAAAAGAAAGAATCAAGCAAATATCCAAAAAGACGAATTCGAGAAGAAGAAGTCACCAGGGGTTACCTTCGCGGGCTTCTTCGACGACGGGGTCCCTCGCCGGGGAATTCTCCCTTGGCGGCGGAGTAGTGGCCCCTGCTGGCGGAGGGCCGCCTGCGCCCTCCCTTGGCGGGGTGCTCACCCTTGTCGGGCTGCTCCCCCTTAGCGGGGTACTCGCCCTTGGCGGAGTGCCCGTCCTTGGCGGAGCGTTCTCCCTTGCCGGGGAGTTCATCCTTGGCGGGGAGGATGGAGCAAGTGGCTCGTCGGGGGCGACCTCCTGGTGCTCCTGCGGCTGCGGCTCCACTTCTGCACAAGACAACAAGACATCAACCAAGATGATAACCTCAAGCGCACCCGTCAAGCAGAAAGATAAATACCAGACTTACACTGGGGGCTGCGCTGGGGGCTGCTCCTCGGAGCAGCAGGTTGATCCGGCAAGCTCGTCGCCGGCGCGTCGCTTGTCGCCGCGACGGGCTCGTCGTCCTCGATATTGACCACAGGGATCTTGGCCCTCTTCACCATCCGCTGGGTCAAGGTCCTGCGAAGCAAAACAAAAGCAAGATCAGAACCAAGCAAGGAAAATCAAGACAAAATCAAAGAAACTAAAAGAATTGCAAGTACTTACTCCTCTTCCTCTTCGTCGGAGCTGAGGGCAGAGAAGTCAAACTCTGCCTGGTGTGCTCCCGCGCGAGGAGCTGGAGGAGAAGGCTCCATCGGGAGCTTGGCGGGCTCCGGGGCTGTAGGCTATGAAGACCCGGCCCCCGTCGTCGCCGAGGACCGAGGGGCAGAAGGAGCACCCGTTCCGCTCCGAGAAGATCCTCCTCCGCTTGGCGCACGAGCACGGGGTGCCTCCTTGACGACCTCGCTCGTCTTGGTGGCACGCGTCGCTAGGCGCTTCGGCTGCTGTCGAGGTGCCTGTGGCCTCGCCGTCTCAGCGGCCTTGCGGAGGCGCTTCTTCTGTTGCTGCGAAGGGCTTGGCGGAGGCGGAGAGTTCTCCGAGGACGAGGAGGCATCGTCATCAAGATTCAGAGATCCACCGGAGTCTTCATCGGAATCTCCAGCCTCGGCGTCCTCCTCCTCCTCGGCAGGCCCGCTGGACTCAGTGCCATGCCCGGCGGCCTCGCTCCCCCCGGCAACTTCGCTCGTCCCGGCAACCTTCACCGAAGGCTCCCCAGCAAACTCCTCGGGCGCAATCTTCAGTAGCTTGAGGGTTTCCGCCTCCTCTGCTTGACTCACTGCATCCGCGTCCTCTGCCTCGTCCATAGTGTATCCAAATTCGCCCGCAGCCGCATCTGCGGCGGCCTCCTCCATCCTGGAGGCGATGTAAGCTACATCCCGGTCAGTAGTATCCCGGGTCAGGCCCTTCTTCTCCTCAGCGTTGCGGGGCTTCTCGACCAAGTTGTCGAAGAAGGTCAGCACGGTCTCCGGTGGAGGCACCAGCCAAGTGGGGACGACGCCATGGGAGTCGCACTCGGGCATCATCGCGCGTATGGAATCGCGGGCAGTGCTGTTGCACAGCGGCACCACTCCCCGGGAAGGTTTGAACCACTCCGGGTGGGCGGGGTCATGCTTGAAGAGCTCCTGAACCATCCCCTTCAACTCCAAGACGGTGAAGTTGTAGTTCAATCCAGGGCGCAGCCTCATGATGTCTGCCGCATTGCTGAATTCCCAGGCGGGCCTCTTCCTTTCTTGTAAAGGGGCGATGCGGCGGCGGAGGAAATCTGCTCCAACTTCTCCAACAGTCAGATTGGCGACCCGGAGACGAATGATCCTAATGAGGGCGATCTGAAGCTTGCTGTCCTCCGGGACCAATTCACTCCAATCCCTGCCGCGCACTATGGCAGTCTTGCGCGGCGAGGTAAAGGGCTCAGGATTGGCTTCCAGCACCCAGCACCAATCGGCTCTCCACTCCTCCCACTTGCCGCGGAGCTCTCCCTTCAAGTACGCATCCTTCTTGTTCAGCCTGAAGATCCAGGAGATGCCGCCGGAGAGGGGCGCTCCGGACTCTACTCTAGGCATGAAGAAGTGGCGGAAAAGAGCTACATTTGGATGAACCCCAACATAGTTTTCGCACAGATATGCGAAAACGGCCATCGTAAGGATGGCGTTGGGGGTGAAATCTAGGAGCTGGAGGCCATACGTATTCATTACATCACAAAAGAACTCCCAGTACGGAGGACACATACCACAATGGAAGAATGCGGCAAAGTAAAAGTACCCGCCGGGGAACATGTCGGCGGCGACGGCGGGGAGGACTCTGGTGCGGGGATGAGCTTTGGTCTCCCTCGCCCAGAACAAATAGTATTTGTCCCGCAGCTTCCTCGCGCCAAGCCTCGGCGCGAAGACCACACACTTC
Source organism: Secale cereale (assembly GCA_902687465.1). Lineage (NCBI taxonomy): Eukaryota > Viridiplantae > Streptophyta > Magnoliopsida > Poales > Poaceae > Secale > Secale cereale. The sequence continues at coordinate 840,184,847 of LR738711.1, forward strand.
TTCCGCAGGGCTGCCAGCTTCGCCGCCTGCTCGGACTTCTCCTTCTTGGCCTTGTCACTCTTCGCCTTGTCGCTCTTCGGAGCCATGGCGGGGGCGGCAAGGAAAGAGGCGAGGAGGTCGACGGTGCCGCGGATGCGGGAGACGGCGGAGGAAGGGAGGGGATGGGCTCTCTGTCGACATTTGGGAGGCGGAGGGCGACGAGGGTTTCTGGAGAATCAAGGCGCAATGAAAACGATGGAGGGAACTGCCCCTGCTTCCTCTGCTTTTAAGGGGGAAGTGGGGGACGTTCCGCATTTCCCATTAAAGAACAGGCCACGATCTCTCCCACGACGCCGCAATCGACGCGTGCCGTTAGGGAGGGATGCGGCGGATACGGAAGGGGATACGGCTTGCCGTGGGCCGCGCGTGCTCGTGCACTGTCTTGGGCCTGGCCCAACAGCGCTCGGCACCGTGTGTGGCCCAGGCCCGGGGGCTCCTGTCGGTGTACTAAGATAGGGGTACCTTAGTACCCCAACTTGTGCACGGGCAGTAGCAGCTTCCCGTGGCAGGGCTTACCACGTGCTCGCCAAGAACCGCTCTGGTCCCTATGAAGCCATTCAAGAACAAAGTATACAAGTCAGAAGATCAAGGCCCCGACAAGAGGAGCTTGCCGGGAAGGCCGTACCAGGCTCAAGATTATCACTTTAGCACAAGACGCTGGCAAGAGGAGCTTGCCAGGAAGGCCAAGGAATACATATCTCAAGAGATGCCTCGGCGCATCATGCGCCCCGGCAGGACCCGGAGAGCGACAAGCTTCCGGTCCCGGCAAGATCACGACCCCGGCAAGGTGCTTGCCGGGGAAACCTACGCTGTGTGCCCGCGCTCCAGCTCATCTGCCCACGCGTCGCCCTGGGGCCCTTCCAGGGACGCGTGGCAGACGGCTGTGCGGCCTAGGGCACACGGTGGCAAGCCACGGTGACGAGGCTACCGCCGTGGCGAACGGAGAAGCATGGACGGACGCTTTTGGGGGCGACGGCGACGGGCATTTAATGCCCTTGTCCCCCACTGTCAAAGTTAGGTGAAGACCACTGTTCATATACTGTTCATGCACTGTTGCAACTACCACCAAATTTACACTTTTACCCTCCTCTACGTTGACACCTGTCGGTGACCCCTTTGAGCTATAAAAGGAGGCCCATGCACAACGTAGAGGGGGTTCGAAACCTAGACAACTCTCTCGCTCGGTGTAGCTAGTACTGTAGATCTTCAAGCTCCCGAGCTCAAGAACACAATACAACCTAAGCAGGAGTAGGGTTTTACGCGTCCGCGCGGCCCGAACCTGGGTAAAACTGCCCGCATGTGCTCCTCGATCTGCTCTCCGTGCTCCCTCCGCTCCCTTACCGCAACGTAGAAGGGGCTCCGGTCCCATAGGTGCTCGTGGGAGGACAGTTTCCCCCGACACTGGCACTGGGCACTAGGTCAATAGGTTAGTCCCAAAAAATGATATAAAGTTTCTATAAAATGATTGTGAAACATCCAAGAATGATAATAAAATAGCATGAATACTTCATAAATTATAGATACGTAGGAGACGTATGAGCATCCCCACGCTTAATTCCTACTCGTCCTTGAGAAGGTAAATGATAAAATAAATCATTTATGAAGTGTGAATGCTGGCAAAGTGTACAAATTTGATCAATGACAATTTCAATAACTTTTCCTAGCATCATAACAACAATTCTTTCCTATAAAACATCTCATGTTGGAGTAGAAACCAATTCACAAGTTAAGGTTCAAACAATGAATTCTCTTGAAACTCAACAACCTATGTTCTCAGTCACCAAGAAATTGTAATTCAACTTATTGAATAGAGTTTAAGTAAGAGCTCCACATACTCAACCATCATATATTTTTCTATGATTGCTAACACTCACCGCATACACATGAGAAAAATATTTCAACCGAACACATAGAAAGATTGAGGCTTGTAATTTCGCCTCTCAACGTATTCTCCTTTGGGTGATGTCAACAATTATAACTCATGCTACCCATATTCAGATGGGCATATGTGCCTAGATCTTTCCTCACCACTTGATGCTTGCCAAAGGAGAAAAATAAAAAAGGAATAGAGAGAAAAACTTTGACTCTTTGCATAAAAGTAAATACTGAAAAGTAAAAGATAGGCCCTTCGCAGAGGGAAGCAAAGGTTGCCATGCGCTTATTTGTTTGTATGCTCAATCCCTTAGTGCAAAAGAACGTCACGTTATATTGCCCCTTATGATAGCAACCTTTATTATGCAGTCTGTCGCTTTTATTCTTTGCCATCACAAGTTCGTACAACGCTCAATTTTCTCTTACACTAAATGATCTAACACTTTTAGAAGCAATTTTTATTACCTTTTTGCACCGATGATAACTTACTTGAAGGATCTTGCTCAATCCTTAGGTAGGTATGGTGGACTCTTGAAGATAAGATTAGGGTTTAAGGGTTTTTGGATGCACAAGTAGTATCTCTACTTGGTGCAAATTTTTTGGCTAGCAAAGATATGGGGTAAGCACCACATGTTGAAGGATCTATGACAATATAACTTCTATGTGAATATGAACAAACATAAACCATTACGTTGTCTTCCTTGTCCAATGTCAAATTTTTTGGCATATAATATTTTGACGGGGGCTCATAATCACAAAAGATTTCCTAGATAGTGTATTTGCTTGTGAAAGTTCTCAAATGAGACATTTTGGTCTTATGGCTAATCTTCGTGGTTACGCAACCGGAGGAAAGGAATGGGTGCTTGATAGTGGATGCACGGATCATATGACCGGAGATAAGGACATGTTTGATGATCTTGCTAGAAATGATGGTCCACGAAATTATGTTACCTTTGGTGACAACTCAAAGGGTAAAGTTGTTGGCCTTGGTAAGTTGGCCATATCCAACGATAGCTCCATCAAGAATGTCATGCTTGTAGAATCTCTCAGATATAATCTTCTTTCCGTGTATGGATTAGCTGATTTTGGTTTAAATGTGCTATTCAGTCATGTTGATTGCCAAGTCTTTTGTAGAGATAATCATAATATGGAATTTACTTGCATTCGTAGAGGTGATCTATACATTGTTGACTTTACTAAAAAGGTCCAACCTCGCACTTTTTTAATTGCAAAATCCTCTAAAGGTTGGTTTTGGCATAGAAGGTTAGGTCATGTTGGCATGTGAAATCTAGACAAGCATATTAAAGGTGATCCTATCCTTGGTGTTAATTATGTTATTTTTGACAAGGATAGACTTTGTAGTGCTTGTCAAGCAGGAAAACAAGTTAGAGTGAGGGAGTCATGTATTCAAGGGTCCTCAGGTGTCTGGGTCGATGAAGCTGGGTCGTAATGATGGGCCACGAAAGTAGAAGCAGAAGACTCTGCCCCGTATTCGGTCAGGACTTCTATGTACATAGAAAGGAAAGTGTAGAGTCCAGATGTATCTATTACTTCCTCCCCAAGTCACCCTTGTAACCCTAGGCCCCCTCTGGCGTGTATATAAGCCAGGGGGTTTGGTCCGTAGAGGCTGACATCAGAATCATAACATCCTCATAGGCTAGGCTTTAGGGTTTAGCCAATACGATCTTGAGGTAGATCAACTCTTGTAATCATATTCATCCATATTAATATAGCAGGAAGTAGGGTATTACCTCGATCGAGACGGCCTGAACCTGGGTAAACATCCTGTCCCTAGTCTCCTGTGACCATCGATCCTCTAACACATAGCTTGGCCCCCCTACCCGAGATCTGCCGGTTTTGACACCGACAATGGTGCTTTCATTGAGAGCTCAGCTGTGCGCTCGCGATGAGCGATCGATGACTCGTCTTGTCATCAGCGGCAGGATCACCCTCGGAAACAACTTGGCCGTTGGCCAGGTTCTCCAGCTCGGCAGGTTCACTATATGCGCCCGTGTGGCCTCGGGGCCGGCCGCACTCCCTGTGGTCATCGAGCACCACCCTTGTGTTGACTCCGGCAACTCTGATGACGCAACTTTGGCATATCTCTCGCCTTTAAATGAGCTACTGGATTGCATCGCCGTCCTGGGGCATTCATTGCCAGGAGATCAGATCATATCTAAATCCGCTCATGATGAGATTGATCCCATCCCGATCACTCATCTAGTGGCAGCAGTTGAGGATGGAGCCGAAGAGACTCCCCCTCTTGAGACGGAGATCGTCACAGTTCGGATCTCCGAACCCATCGAGCCCAACACGCCCCTGTCGGGTGGAACTTTGCGTTTTTCGAGCTCTAGGATTGACGCCAGGCCCACGGAACGATTAGATCCTGTCGAGCCCGGATCGTCCACATCGGAGGTTGTCAAAACCCCGAATACCACTTTGGTTCGGGACTCAAAATTACCAACACCCACCCAACTTGGGAAAAACTCTCCAAGTAAATCTGGATTCCCGAACATAGATGATCTCGTGAACATACAACAGCAGCCCGAGGAAACGGTCAACAACTTTTGGGCCAGATTCCTTCTTGTTAAAAACAAGATCAAAGGACTGTTGCGACGACGAGGCAGTCTCCTTATTTTATTGCAACTGTACGGACGAGGGAATCTTGAACGCCCTCAACCGACGTCGTGTTCTAAGTTTCACAGAACTGTCGCATTTAGTACGAAAGTACCACGCAATGGAAAATACTTGGAAAGCCCAGAATACATCACTCGAACAGTCCATATATGTACAACACACTATTAAGGTTAAACGAACATACCCTAGAAGGTCATCCGATAATAGGCCTATTGGCAAGAAGAACAAACCTTTTTTAAGGCACATGTCTGTACTGGACGAATTGCTCGATAAACCTTGCCAAATACACACAACCCCGGACAATATTCCAAACCACTGCCTTAGGGCATGTTGGGTACTCCGACAGGTAGCAAAGAGCGGTGCAGCACTCCTTGCCACCGCCATATCAGGGGAGAAAGACGTTGGCATTTTCACTGTCTTCGAGACATTCTCCTCAAATAACCGCCGCAAGAGAGCGAATTGCAAACTTTCCGAGGTCTACCAAATTAGCTCTGCAAGCCCATGGAGCGACGCGACAATTAGTTTTTCTGCCGAAGACGCACCCCGAGTCCGGCCGATCCGAGCAACAGTAGCTCTTGTACTAGACCCAATAGTGGATGGTTTTCACCTCAGTAAAGTACTTACAGACGGAGGAAGCGGACTGAACCTCATATATGAGGAAACGCTTGCAAAAATGCAGGTTGACAAATCCCGCATTGAGCACACTAACACAACCTTTAGAGGAATTATACCTAGCCGAGAAGCCCGGTGTTCGGGAAGCATTAAGTTTGATGCAGTATTCGATACATCTGATAACTACAAGTCGGAGGAACTGCTCTTCTACATTGTTTCCTTGAATAGCGGATACCACACCCTTTTAGGATGGGACGCTTTTTCACGCTTTCAAGCTATACCCCATTATGGGTACATGAAGCTTAAAATGCCAGGGCCCAATGGAGTAATCACATTAACAAGTGATCTGGATAGAGCACTCCGCGTCGAGAACAAAACATCATCTTTAGCCTTAGAGGCATTATGCGAAGCCCTCGCGGCCGAAGAATTAACTACATTATGATTAACGATGGACAAGGACGATATAATCATCGCCAAAAGATCGAAATCTACCTCCTTCAAGCCAGCATATGAAATCATAAAATTCCAAGTGCACCCAACGGACCCTAACAAGACGGCGTCTATCGGGGCACAGCTAGATCCGGCGATAGACAACGCGTAACGCGCCTTCCTTCGGGAAAATTGGGATATATTCGCCTGGCACCCTTCAGATATGCTGGGAACCCCACGCAGGCTGGCCGAACACAGCCTCAATATTATCAAAGGGTTCAAACCAGTCAAGCAGTCACTGCGACGGTTTTCAGAACCCAAAAGAAAAGCAATGGGAGAAGAGCTAGCCAAGCTATTGGAAGCCGGATTCATCAGAGAAATTAAACATCCGGATTGGCTAGCCAACCTAGTCATGGTGCCAAAGAAGGATAAATCCTGGCGCCTGTGCGTCGACTCTACAGACATGAATAAGGCCTGCCCCAAGGATCTCTTTCCTTTACCCCGCATTGATCAAATTATCGATGCAACGGTCGGAAATGACTCGTTGTGCTTCCTTGATGCTTACTCCGGATACCATCAAATAAAGATGAAGGAATCCCATCAGGCCGCAACGGCATTTATAACCCCGTACGGTCCCTTCTGTTTCAACACTATGCCCTTTGGACTAAAAAATGCTGGCGCCACATATCAACGCATGATTCAAACATGCTTAGAAAAACAAATTGGTAGGATAGTGGAGGCATATGTTGACGGCGTAGTCGTTAAGACCAAACACGTCGAGACTTTGGTGGAAGATCTCCGCCTTATGTTTGATAACCTTCGAGAATATGACATAAGGCTCAATCCGGACAAATGTGTTTTCAGCATTCCAGCCGGAAAACTACTAGGGTTCATCGTATCCCATACAGGAATCGAAGCTAACCCAGCTAAAATCCGGGCCCTGTCAGAGCTCAAAACACCAATCAATCTCAAACAAGTGCAAAAACTAGCAGGCTGCATAGCGGCCTTAAGCCGCTTCATCTCCAAGTTAGGAGAAAAAGCATTACCACTTTATAGATTGCTACGACGCTGACAACTTCGAATGGACGGACGCGGCCACAGCTGGATTGGAAGAAATAAAAACTCTACTAGCGAGCAACCCAATCCTAGCCACCCCTGGTGTTGGTGAACCAATGCTGCTGTATATATCAGCCACTCACCAGCTAGTGAGTGCCGTGCTCATCGTCAAACGAGCCAAAGAGGGACATAAATTTCCCGTTCAAAAACCCGTATACTATGTATCTGTGGTTCTAACACCGTGCAAATCATGGTACCCCCACTATCAAAAAATTGCCTATGCGGTCTTCATGTCATCTCGCAAACTTCGACACTACTTTTAAGAGTGTTCAATCATAGTGGCATTCGAAGTACCACTCAATGGTATTATTAACAATAAAGACGCCACTGGACGCATAGCCAAATGGGCCATCGAGCTCTTACTGTTCAAAATATCTTATAAGCCACGCCGGACCATTAAATCTCAGGTGTTGGCTGACTTTGTCGCGGAATGGAGTGAAGCCGAACTCCCTAAAGAGTACGACTCATATTCCCACTGGACAATGTACTTTAACGGTTCCAAAATGCTAGCTGGAGGCCAGCGTCATCCTGATATCCCCAACATGGGATACAGTCCGGTATGTACTACAAATCATGTACATGGACTCAAACATTGCAGCCGAATATGAGGCACTATTGCATGGTCTCCACCTAGCTGTATCCATGGGCATACGAAGCCTGAACGTACGCGGAGACTCAAACCTCGCTATCTCTCAAATAAACGGAGAATTTGACGCGAAGGATTCGAAGATGGCAGCTTATTGGAATGCCATATTGAAAATATCGGCTCGATTTGAGGGGTTGGAATTCCACCATGTAGCCCGAGATAATAACCAGCCGGCAGATATACTCGCTCGTATGGGCGCTAAACCCGACCCAGTCCCGCCTAACACCTTTGTGAAAAGGCTGTTTAAGCCATCGGTAACATGGCAGGACGAGAGCGGTGATACTAATTCGGATCCGAACAAACCCCCAGACGAACTTAACCCAGACGTCATCAGGGACTTAGACATGGAGATAACATCTTCGGCTCACGAGATCATGGTTGTCATAGCCCTCTGGACAGAGCCCTTCTTAGCTTAGCTTAATAGGCAAGATCTCCCCGATGACCAAAATGAGGCCCGCCGCATAATTCGGCGTTCTAAAGCCTACAAAGTTCATGAAGGTGAACTATATAAGAAAAGCACTACTATTGTTCTCCAAAGGTGCATCTCTGAAGAGGAGGGGCGACAACTTCTCACTTAATTACATGCTGGAATGGGCGGCCATCACGCCGCAACTCGGGCACTCGTGAGCAAACGGTTTTGAGCTGGCTTTTTCTGGCCCACTGCCCGAGCAGATGCCAAGACCTTAGTCCAACATTGCGTAATATTGATATCTCCAATTGGGGATACAGTCTGCTACATTCTACAAATTATGTACACAGACTTGAACAATGCAGCTGAATATGAGGCCCTATTACATGGTCTCCGCCTTGCTGTATCCATGGGCATACAACGCCTCGAGGTACGCGGAGCCTCAAACCTCGCTATCTCCCAAATAAACGGAGATTTTGATGCGAAGGATTCAAAAATGGCAGCTTATCGCAATGCTATATTGAAAATATCGGCTAGATTTGACGGGTTGGAATTCCATCACGTAGCCCGGGATAATAACCAGGCCGCGACGTACTCGCTCGTATGGGTGCTAAACGCAACCCAGTCCCGCCTAACACCTTGGTGGAAAGGCTATTCAAACCATCAGTAACATGGCAGGACGCGGGCGGCGATATGGATTCGGATCCGAAAACACCCCTGGCCGAACTTAACCCAGACGTCATCGGAGACCCAGACATAGAGATAGCTTCTTCGGCTCACGAGATCATGGCTGTCATAGCCTCCTGGAAAGAGCCCTTCCTATCCTACCTTAAAAGGCAGGAGCTCCCCGATGACCAAAATGAGGCCCGCCGCATAGTCCGGCGTTCTAAAGCCTACAAAGTTCATGAAGGTGAACTATATAAGAAAAGCACTACTGGTGTTCTACAAAGGTGCATCTCCGAAGAGGAGGGAAGGCAAATTATCACTGAAATACACGCTAGAATGGGCGGCCACCATGCCGCAGCCCAGGCGCTCGTAGGCAAAGCTTTTCGAGCTGGCTTCTTTTGGCCCACTGCCCGAGCAGATGCCCAGACCTTAGTCCAACATTGCATTGGCTACCAGCTCTTCGCAAATCAAAGTGACATGCCTCCCACCGCTTTGAGAACAATCCCCATTACTTGGCCTTTTGCGGTCTGGGGGCTCGATATGGTCGGACCTCTTAAAGGTGGAAGCCATAAAAAGAAATACTTGCTGATGATGGTAGATAGATTCACTAAATGGATAGAAGCCAAGCCAGTAAAAACAGCTGAGGTAGGGCTAGTGATAGATTTTATATCCGATGTAGTACACTGTTATGGTGCCCTGCACAGTATTATCACAGATAATGGCACCAACTTTACAGCTGACGAGGTAAAAAATTGGTGCACAAAGTTAGGTATTAAACTTGATTATGCTTCTGTGTACCATCCTCAAACAAACGGTCAAGTCGAAAGAGCCAATGGTCTGATAATGGGTGGCATTAAACCCCGACTAGTGCGCTCCCTACGGGAGTCTGATAAACACTGGGTCGAAGAGCTTGACTCCGTACTCTGGGGGCTACGGACCACACCTAATCAGACGACCGGATACACACCTTTCTTCATGGTGTACGGCGCAGAGGCTGTTCTACCCTGTAACATTATTCATGATTCACGTCGAGTGCGCATGTACGAGGAGAGAGAAGCCAAGCTAGTTCGGCAGGACGACCTAGATGGACTTGAAGAGGAGCGCGATACAACGCAGGCCCGTTCCGTTTTTTATCAACAACATGCTAGGCGATACCAGAGCAGAGAAGTGCGGGCCAAGACATACAACGTCGGCAAACTCATTTTACATCTCCCGGAGAAGAAGAAGGACAAGCTCAAACCAAAATGGGAGGGCCCCTTCATTATCGACGAAGTACTCACCGATGGAGCCTATCGCCTTCGGTATGCACAAGACAACCGTCTTGAGCCAAACCCGTGGAACGCTGCCAGGCTCCGAAGATTCTATGGATAGTTCGGTAGCAATTTTTTCCTCCTTTTAAGTTTGGTCTTATCTCGTATCTTGTATTCTTCTCCCTTTCCTCTTTTTTACATTTTCTCTTATTGGTAAGTATTCGGCTCACCCGAACTACCATAAGATAAGTACATTTTTGGATGTATCCGCCTCAAATATACTTGGGGGCTTCTTTGACGAAGCCCATTACCAAAAAAAGCTTCTTGCTTAAAATGTCGTCTGTTTTTACAGTCCTTCCTTGCCATTATATGCACCAATATGACTTAAGTTCTGGCCAAGCTGGGTTGCCTGGCTCCTATGCTTACCCCTACATTTCCGATTGTTCGGCTAGGGCATAAAGGGAGCACCTCTGCGATTGTTACAACCGGGTAATCCGGACATGTACCTCAGACTGGGTGAAGCGGAAAGCTAGCGCTCTTAAGGGAATGATCGTTCAGCGGATACACGACATATCACTTTTAACACATATATTTTAAACTATCACAGGATATGGCATCCTACAATCCTTTTTACAGGATAAAAAAGCCTAGGCTTCCATATGTACGCATGCCGGCCCAGGGAAAGGAACCCTTAATGAAACTATTCTCTCCGGAAGATGTTTCTTATGTCAAATAGTAATATAACATAACTCCCCAAATACAGTTTGTCTGTTCAAGCAATTATGACCGGATTGCCTGGTTTCCGAACATACCACGTGTTTACCATACGTATAGTATTCAGAAACACTCCAGCCTTTTGGTTTATGGAGGTTAAAGCGGAAGATCGGCCATGACAACCTTTTTATAATTTCGGCTAGAGATAAGTTTGATGTTAAAAGTACATCGATACATATAATCAAATGATTACTCTTTTTCTATTCCCTCTATATGGTTGTCTAGTCTACAGTCATGTTGGGAAAACTTGGAAGTTGTCTCCACTTGGTCATACACCAAGCTCAGGGGGATTTCTTGTCCATCCGATCTTCGAAGCCCCACGTAGGCCATATGATTTGGATCAAGACGGGTGTAGCGTGTCTTCACCATGGACCAGGCTTCTCGAGCACCCATGCGGCATGTTAATGCTTTCCACAGTTCGAAGCGGCATCGAGCCCCTTTGAAAAAGTGTGCCAAGTCCTCCATAGTTTCTAGAGGGGAATCGCCTGGCCATAAAGCCTTGGCCATATTCTTCATGGCCTTCCGAGCTCGCTCATGGACCCTGGAAAGCTCTTGCAGCATGTCACCCTCGAAATCGGACACTTCCCTTTCGGGCTGCCTAGTTAACAAACTTGTAGGAAAAGTTTTATGAAAAAACTTTCAAAATAAGGGACTATAAGGAGAGCTAGGTATAAGGGACATACTGAACATGTCGCCTTTTAGCCTCCGGTTCTCTTCCATGGCACTTGAGAGTTGGGCTCTTACGTCCTTTAGCTCCTGTTCTAGCCTAACACTTTTATCCTACGCTTGGTTTCTTTTATCTATGGCTTGTGTCAATACGCGCTCACCAGCAGCTGTTTCCCCTTCGGCAAATTTTTTGTCTGCCAAAGCAGCCCTTAGCTCCCTCTCCATTTGGTCGGCCGGCCCTGTTGCTGTATTACAATTAGTATGTATTTAAAAACTTAGTGATCAGCACAAGTGTCATATTATCCGGACACCATTGTTCTTACCACCAGCACCCTTTCCGGAATTCTTCGAATTTTCCAATTCGGCGGTGACAGTCGTGAGCTGGGTCCGGCACTCTTCCAGCTCCTTGGATAAGGAGTTATTCTTTTCTTGAAGCACCTGCAAAAACACAACGATCCTCAAATAAGTTGTACCAACTGCTTTAAGTCTCGGGGGCTACTGCCATGGGAACATCAAAATATACACTTACCCGCATATCTTTGGAAAGCCGATGACTGGCTCCAGCGAGTCCGTCTTGAGCGGCTCGGATATAAGCATCTGCAGAACTGAGGGCGTTAAACGCCTCCTCAGAAAAGGCTGGGTCACGCATGGCTGATTTCCGCCGCCGGTGAACTATCGCAATCTCCACTTCATAATTAGTAACTGGCATTCCATCTGAATCCTCTTGGAGGGGACTATCCGGCACTGAATCCGCATAAACCCTTTACGAGCCGGATGCCGGATTGGCTGGAGCTTGATCTGCATGATTTCTAGAAACAGCCCGGTGTGTATTCCTCCTAAAAGGAAAAATAAAGTGGAAAGTTGTAATACCAACTTCACCACCCAACGTGTATCAAAATAAACATACCTTTTTGAAGGTTCGCTGGTGTTCGCGGTCCTCTTTCGCTTCAAGGCCTCACCCGATGTAGGCATCGCCCTTTGGAGTTCGGCGTGAGGAGCGCCGCCCCTTTTGAGCATAGAAAAGTGTGGTGGGTAAGGCGCACTGGGAATCTTCTATTTGATGAGATATGTCCTGGGTACTTACGTGAGAAGAAGGAATGATGCCAGGGTAATCGGCTACAATAGCCACCACGACGCCCTCACGGCAGGCTTGATAGAAGACTCCCTCTTCTAGCTCTATGCCTATATCCGGATCTTCATCATATCTGGGGCCCGTATTTTGGAATCGGTCCTCTGGCTGTGGGGCGGGACTACTAATCCCCTTGATCACCTTCCTCCACTCCTGTTGGGAAAAACCGAATTCAGTTCGGTCAATACATCATAACAAAGAAAATGGGCGAATATAGCGGCCACGAGAGAGATTTACCCAGTCAGGAGGATTGTACATAGCAAAGCCCTCCTGGCACTTCAAACGAAGGAAGTCTTGCCTCTCTCCCTTATAAAGACCTTCCAGGATGATGGCTAGAGCGGCAGGGTCGTCCGAACCCGGGCGTAAGCAGCATGAGGCATCATTCAGGCCATTATAATGCCACATTGGGAATCCTCTAGCTTGGAGCGGCTGCACGCATCGCTTTATCGAGATCGCCATCACTTCAATTCTAGACAACCCTGAACTGGCGAGCAATCTGATCTTGCCGGCCAGTCTGCTAACATCCGCTCTCTCTTCTTCTAAGGGACCGCGGGGACACCCGTTGAAAAGCTTCTTTGGAGGAGCATTGGAATATTTGGGGAGGCCTTGCCAAACTGGGTCTGGCAGGGCAACGTCCTCAATTTAGAACCACTCCGAAGGCCACTCTTCGGATGCCTTCTTTCGAGTACCGGGCAGATAGCTTGTCCCAGCTATACGCCATACTTTGGCGCCACCAACTTCAAATATGTATCCCTTTTCCGAGCGAGGGACGAGGCAGAAAAACTTTTGCCATAGCTCAAATCGAGGCTCACAGCCCAAGAACTGTTAGGGATATTACTACCAGGTATAAACCGGCCAGGAGGGTCCGGTTTAAGTTATCAAGATTGTATTATCAGAAGCCCAGCCGAGTATGGAGTAGGAAGTTATAGCCCAGGAGGCTTAGAGCCCATATGATAGGGCCCATAACTTGTAAACCGTTATACTATGTAGCTTGGGATGTAAGAAAGAAAGAGTAGAGACCGAGGCGGACACGTTTATGAGCCGGCCTCGGGACTCTGTAAACCGGACTGGGCGTCACCTCTTATATAAAGGGACGACCCGGCGACGGTTCAGGACAAGAAACAACAGCTCGAGACACAGGCAAAGCGGATTCGCTCCCTGGTCATCGAAGCCCAAGCAATACCACGCCAAACTAGACGTAGGCTTTTACCTTCATCGAAGGGGCCGAACTAGTATAAAATCCATGTGTCCTTCGTCCGCTTTAACCCCTTTAAGCTAACCCGTAGCGATGGCCTCACAAGTCCTTTTGCTAAGACATCTGCCGTGCTAAATCCACGATAGTTGGCGCCCAGCGTGGGGCTATCGCACGATGGTTTCGAGTTCTTGAAGGGCAGCTTTGAAGGACTCAAGGGCTATGCAGTGGGCCGAATGACTAAGAGTCGTCACGGCCGGATCTACATCGACGATGCAGGCTGGGGCCACGAGGCCGATTCAATCGAGTACGGGTACCGGGTCCCCTTCGGCGGCATCCACGTCTTCATCGGCAAGATCGGCGAACCGAGCCCTGAGCCGGACATCTTCCCCAACATTATCGAGTCGGCTCAGCGTGCGAGACCTGCCCGGATTCAGCCCGCCATGAAGCATGTCTTCGTTGGAGGAGTCCATGGAGTACAAGCCGAGGACGGATCGGACTCTGGCGGCGAGACGGTTGTTTATTCCGGCGATGAATCTTCGTCCGGAAAGACCGAATCTTTGTATCTGTTGCAGGACGGCCGGTCTGAGGGTTGTTCCGACGGTGACAATATTCCGGACTCCCTCGATCCGCCAAACAGGGTTGCTGTTTTCATGGCCGGATCACAATCCATGCAGCAGCCCTCAATGACAGGGGCATTAACCTCAGAGGCAATGGGAGCTAGAGCTGGAGACCTTCCCCGTCGCCCTCTAATGCTCTATCCATCTTAGTCGACACTTTGACAGCGCTTGCAACAGCAGAAATAGCTCAGGCCGACAAGGAGCAGCTTGATGCAGAGATTTCAGGTGAAGAGCCGGATTGAGCAAGCCAAGTTGGATCTGGCTGCGGGGAAAGCTAGGGTGGCTACAAGGCAGGCATAGCTGGATTCTCAAGCTTTTCGGCTCAGGTTAGATCAGAATGCTTCACAGGAGGTAATGTGGAGAAGACAACGATCTCGTTTGCCACCGGTTTATGAGGCGAGGAATCTCTTTAGTACTCCAGGCGCAGGAACCAGTAACCAACCCGAGGTAAACCGGGGAGGAGCACCAGGGACAGGCGCGTCGGTTCAGCCACCAGCCGCAGAGCCGAATCGCCAAGTTGTGCCAACCCAGCATGTGCCCACCCCTCTCGGTCATTATTCTAATCCATTGGATAACATAGTTGCTGCCGCTTCACGACTGGCCGCCCTTCCCATCGAGGGGACGTCCCCCATAGCAGTGGAGGCACGACGGGCCAAGGAGCTGCTGGACACAGCGCTGACCCAGCAGCAAGCTTATTCCTATAGCCGGGAGAGGATTCATTCAACCCCCCGCCCGAGTCGGACTTATACGAGGCGCCTGGATGAACCGGCCGTATCAAGCAGCGCACGGAGGCGACATCGGCAGAGGCAAGATAATCCGGCAGGAGAGGAAGCAGATGCACAAGAGGTGGTGGATCAGGCCAGACACACCGCCCAGCACGATGCCCGTCAGGCGACGCCGGTTCATCCCACCGTCACAGTCGAACCGGGTGTCATGTCCAGTTCCCTGGGCGTACAGTGTCTCATCCCCGCTTTACGGAACATGAAACTACCCAAAGATTTCAAAGGCCCATGCAAGGTGCCCAACAACACGGCGGATCTTGCTCCGGAGGCGTGGGTTGAGAGTTCTGAGATGGCCATGGAGATGCTCGATGTGGATGAAGCGTCATGTGCTAAATACTTCACAATGATGCTCGAGGGCATGGCCCGGACATGGCTAAAGGGTTTGCCACCTAATTCCATCGGATCATGGGGAGAGCTGCGGCGCCGGTTTATCAATAACTTCAAGGACACGTGCAAGCAGCCGATGTCTATTGTCGATTTAGCTGCATGCGTTCAAGGAGAGCAAGAGTCCACAAGCAGTTGGGTGCGTCGGGTATCCGAAATCTTGCACTCTTCCAATATCATCAAACCAAGTACAACAATAGTAACCTTGGAGGGCAATTGCCGGTTTGAACCTTTGAGGCAGAAATTGGGACGGCTGAAACGTGATTGCAACGACATGGGGACGCTCATGGGCACTTTGGTGAAGTATGGAGATTCTGATAACACCAAGTATCCAGACGCAGATGGAGACAAGTCAGGGAAGGCGAGCAAGAACGGTAACCCGTTGCAGGCCAATCCGGAGGGTCAAGGATACAACGGCAAGCGTAAAGCGGAAGGCAGCTCAGACTTTGTGGCCAATACCAACGCTCAGGAAAATGGACAGCGCCGCAAGGGTAGACCACCCCCACGCAATGGCAGGCCGCCTATTAATCTAGAGCGCCAGCTGAACATGCCTTGCCCAAAGCACGGTATAGCAGAAAACCCGGCTACGCATCTCTGGAAAGACGGTTTCATCATGCTGAAATTTATGAAGCAGACTAAGTATGATCACGGGCCCCCCGGCGGATCAGGTCCCGGTTTTCAGGGTTCAGGTTATCAAGGTGGCGGATCCGGTTCAGGATACCACAGTGGTAACAATAACCATAATGGCAACAATCGGCACCAGCATAACCAACAACATGGTCAGGGCGGATACAACAACCAAGGGAACCAACAGCGTCAGCAGCAGCAGCAATCCGGCTTTCAGAATAATCCGAAGGAGCTGAGCAGTGGGCAATATCACATCTTCACCACGAGCTTATGCAAACGGGATCAAAAGGTTTTAAAAAGGGCAGTGCATTCTGTTGAACCGGCGATACCATGTTTTTTTGCGTTGGTCTGAGCAACCCATTGTGTGGAGCAGAGAGGATCACCCACCCCGGGTTGATAATCCGGGTCAGTTGGCTCTGGTAGTGGCACCACAGGTGGGTGGTTATAAGTTCACCAAAGTGCTTATGGATGGAGGCAGCAGCATCAACATCCTTTATTATGAGACTTTCCGGCGCATGGGGCTGACAGATAAAAAGTTTGACAATCCAATATAGTGTTCCATGGGGTGGTGCCCGGGAAATCAGCTTATCCAGTTGGCAAGATTGATTTGGAGGTCACCTTTGGAGATGAGCATGACTCTAGATCAGAGACTATGACCTTTGAGGTTGTGAAGATCAGGAGCCTATACCACGCATTGTTTGGGCGGCCGGTTTATGCCAAGTTCATGGCTAGGCCGTGTTATGTCTATTTACAGCTTAAGATGCCAGGCCACAAGGGGACTATTACGGTTCATGGGAGCCACAAAATTGCATTGGAGTGCGAGGAAGGAGATGCAGCTTATGCCGAGACAGTTTGTGCTATGGAGGAGCTGAAGTTTTATAAGGACAATGTTGATCCGGGGAATATGTCCCCGCTGAAGAAGCCAACTATAGAGCATGATCCGGCGTCGAAGTTCAAATCAGCTGAGGAGAAGAAGCAGGTGGACTTTGTTCCGGTCGATTCATCCAAGTAGTTCACTATCAACGCCAACCTAGACCCCAAATAGGAAAGCGCGCTCATCGAGTTCATCCGTGAGAACCGGGATATCTTCGCGTGGAAGCCTTCTGACATGCCGGGTATACCGAGGGAACTCGCTGAGCACAGTCTTAATATTGATCCTAAGTTTAAACCGGTCAAGCAATACCCGTGCCGCTTCAATGAGGAGAGGCGTAAGGCTATAGGAGAAGAAGTGGCTAGGCTCTTAGCTGCAGGCTTCATAGTTGAGGTGTTTCATCCAGAGTGGTTGGCTAATCCGGTGCTGGTACTTAAGAAAAATGGAACGTGGACAATGTGTGTTGATTACACAAACTTGAACAAAGCTTGCCCAACTGATCCTTTTGCTCGTCCCCGTATTGATCAGATTATTGATGCTACGGCAGGATGTGAGCGGCTAAGTTTTTTGGATGCATATTCATGATATCATCAGATCAAGATGGCACTTAAGGACGAGGAGAAGACAACTTTCATAACTCCCTTTGGAGCTTTCTGTTATGTATCTATGCCATTTGGGCTCAAGAGCGCCCAGGCAACCTACCAGCGTTGTGTGCAGAACTGCCTACAAGGGCAGATTGGAAGAAATGTCCATGCATATGTTGATGACATTGTGGTGAAATCCAGGAAGGAGGAGGCACTGATAGAGGATCTAAAGGAAACCTTTGACAACCTCCGAGTTTATAAAATGATGCTTAATCCGGAGAAGTGCATTTTCGGTGTTTCGGCAGGCAAGCTCCTGGGGTTCTTAGTGTCAAATAGAGGGATTGAAGCTAATCCGGAGAAGATCAAGGCGATCACGTCCTTGGCTAAACCGGCGTGCATCAATGATGTCCAACGCGTGGCGGGCCGTATTGCAGCACTGAGCCAGTTTATCAGCCGTTTGGGGGAGAAGACAATCCTGCTTTATCAGATGGTGAAGAAAACATACCGTTTTCGTTTGGAGCGATGCTGCTGATGCTGCGTTCAAGGATTTAAAGAGGCAATTGGCAGAGCCGCTGGTCCTTACTGCCCCGGTTGATAATGAGCCGCTGGTGTTATATGTGGCCGCCAATGCCCGTGCAGTAAGCATCGTCATTGTGGTAGAGCGCAAGGAAGCAGGCAAAGAATATCCGGTTCAGAGGCCGGTTTACTATATCAGTGAAGTGCTCATTGAGTCGAAACAGAGATATCCGCATTGGCAGAAGCTGGTATATGGAGTGTTCATGGCAAACCGGAAGTTGAAGCACTATTTTCAGGGCCACCCAATCACCGTTGTCAGTTTAGCTCCGTTAGGGGATATAATCCAGAACAGAGAAGCCACTGGCAGAGTTGCAAAGTGGGCCATTGAGCTTAGCCTGCACGGGTTAAAGTATGTACCCCGTACTGCTATAAAGTCCCAAGCACTGGTGGATTTCATTAACGATTGAACAGAGTTGCAAGCACCTGAGGAGAAGCCGGATCATACATATTGGACTATTCATTTTGACGGTTCAAGACAGTTGGAAGACTCGGGGGCTGGCGTCGTACTAACTTCCCCACGAGGTGATAAGTTCTGCTATGTCCTCCGTTTAATGTTCCCTTGTACTAACAATGCTGCTGAGTATGAAGCTCTCCTCCACGGTGTGCGGATGGCCAAGGAGATAAACTTGAGCCGGGTTAAGTGCTTTGGTGATTCAGATCTGGTGGCACAACAAGTATCTGGCAAGTGGGACTCCAAGGATCCGCTCATGGCAGCATATCGACGAGAGGTGGACATAGTCGCTGGATACTTCAAGGGATATCAGGTGGATCATATAGACCGACAAAAGAATGAAGCAGTTGATGCGTTAAGCCGGCTGGGTTCCCAGCGTAAACCGGTTCCACCTAATACTTTCTTGGATGAATTGCATAATTCGTCGGTGCAGATACCTTCAGAGGAGGATTTGGCTGTTCCTGATCCGGAAGCGCAATTGGTTGCAGCACTTCATGTCATTCCGGATTGGACACTCCCTTACTTGGCATACTGTAACATCCCAAAATTCTAAATTTTGGAATGTTATATAAATAGATAGATTCGATTGCTTGTTTGATGTGCTGTGTGAAACTGAGTGAATTTGAAACTTTTAAAAGTTAAATGAGAGGGAATAAAATGACTTTCCCAAAACTTTCATTTTGCATTTTGATCTCCGGGAATTCAAATTATTTTCATCACAAAACCCTGGAGCGAAGATAATATGACTTCTTCCATTTATTAAATGAAAAAGGGTTTTGAAAGGATTTTGAATTTCATTCTTGAAGTATTTCAAATTCAGAAATTGTATGCAACTCAATGATTTTCCCGAGAGAAGATAAAATGACTTCTTCAAATTATAGTAAATATGAGTTGGAGGTTTTTCTGAAATTTTCTATATCTCATTTTCAAATTTGAGTTATTGGGTTTTATTCAAATTATTTTTCTCCAAAAATAAATTATATAGAAAATAGGGTAACATGATTCCCTACAGCAGAAAATTGGAGAGAAATAAATTTGAAGTCATTTTGGTATTTTTAAAATTTATTTTACTAGATTTTATTGCAACAGTAGCATCTCTTGATTTATTGGAATTTGTGAGAATTTTATTTGACTGTAGAAAAATGTTCATCTTGTAGGAATTCTTTTTCTGCAAATTTATATATATAATATGCCTATATAAAAGTTTTCTCTATTTTCGTTATTTAGTTTTTCCTCTCTGTTTATATTAAAAAACAAAAACTGCGCGTGCGCCTTTGTTTATCTGTTGCTTACGTGCTTAGCTTAGTAACAGAGGGCGCCTCTTTTTTTTCCTTATGGGCCAAGCCCAGCAGTTTTTTTTTCCAGTTTTTTTTCCCGCTTCGGCCAAATTTAAAAAAAAAATACAGCAGCTGAGCGTGCGTGCGTGCGGCCGGCCCATTGGCTTTTAGGCCCGTACGTTGCGTTTTCCCTTCGTTTTAAATTGTACGCGTACGTTTAGTCCCACATTGCCTAGCCTTTGACTCTTAAGTCTCTATTTCACCTATAAATATAGACCCATAGGGCCTCCAAAAATCATCCTATTCGGGTTAAATCAATATTTTGGTTTGACTAGATTCACTTAAAAAATATTTCTTCTCTCCGGCGGAAATTCTGGAAGTCGTCTCCTCTCTCCGAAGTTATTTTTTTATCTACCTTATAAAGGTATCTTTCTTCGTTTTTATTTATATACTTCCGTAGCATATTATTTCTAGACTAGTACGGTAGAATAATTAGATTTATAAATTAGTCTATGTATTTATACATTAGACCTAGAAGAAAGAAGCAATGAAAGAAGTCATCAACGAAACCTTAAGGGAATCCGCGATGGAGGAAGATATTGACGACCCTGATGGAGAAGGACTAGACAGATATTACTCACGTGCTTGTTACTCATGTGGAAAAGAAGGACACCTTTCAAAGTATTGCACGAAGGAAAGCCATGAGTATCAGGGAGACTTCCCGACAGAAGAAGTGGAGTTTGATCCACAAAAGATAGAAGAATTGATAGGAACGAAGAAGTCAAGTAAGAGGAAAAACATGTGTCCCCAGAAGAACCCAATTTCTGCGGAAAAGGACCTAAGTCACATCACTTGTTATCGGTGCAAGGATTTAGGTCATTATGCTAGTAATTGCCCAACCAGGAAGCGAAGAACCCAATAGTCACCATGAAGTCCTTAGATTTGTCTGATGACATTAGTTTACACTACAAGGAAGTTGAGCATTTTGCCAGAGAAGGTTCAGGCCAGAGGAAATGTTGAGAAGAGTAGTTGAGATCTGGATATGGGAATGAAGCACGTAGCTAAATATGGAATACCCTTTTACAATGTTGAGTTGAGTATGGAAATAACATTGTAATATTTCGTGAAGCCATAGAAGTTGATACTTTTGGAGTCCAAGAAGGAGATGCTATAAGTCGTTGGATGATTGTGAAGTGCCTCTCTTGCTATCTCACCCAGACCAAAACCTAGAACCCATGGACCAGTTGACCCCAAACCCTTCTCGGACAAACGACCCCATTTTTACCCAAGGATGTCCGTATGTTGTCCTGAGAACCCCTTTCTGTCTTATGCCTACAGATGACAACCCTATACGAGTCTTTTCTCAAAGGCGCGGAAGCCATCATGACCCTGATTAGTGACGAGGATTATCCAAAGATCCTGAAGGACATGATGAAGCATATTCACCTGGAAGGAGATGCAGTTTACAAGGGTTATACCTTCATGGAGAACGGAGTTGAACTTTGGTACGTGGAGGTACACCTCCACCGTGTGAAAGGAGTTTGCCCAAATACTACGGGTCAATACTTTTTCATCTCCCGAGTACCGCGAACAGCATTCTTCGATTCTGTTCGTGAAGCTGCTATTCAGGCCATACGTCAAATTGGAGAAATACTCAAAGCAAGACTTCGTTATACCCAGGGATGCATGAGTATGATGCATGCAGAGATGGTGGAGATGAAGCACACGGCCAATAGTATGAAGCAAAAGATTGATGATTTTAAGAATCACGTTGCACAATTCCAGTGGGACTAAAGCAACCTTAGCTAGGACAAATGGATATAGATGGAAGGAATTCTTGACCCTACCAGACTATCTGGATAGTAGCAATTGTAGTGATGCACCCTTGGAAATTGGAGTATTGAATAATGGTTCAAGAAGAAATACAAGATTTGATATGAGGAGAATATCGATTATGGATGAACCAGTGCATTTTGTTTAGTTGAACCTTACTGAGTGAACCCTGGACCAATAGAAAGGAAAGTGTTGCTCCAAGGAGTAGAGTTTGCACAAATAAATTGGAGTTTAGTTTTGATATGAGGCTTACCCCAAGAGTATGAAGGAAAGAAGTACAATTGGATTTTTAAGAGGGTGTAAGATTGGAGTATGGAACTATAGTGACCCCATGGATTGAGTTATGGATACACAAGTTCTGACGTGGACCCTTTAGCCGAGGACCTAAGGAGGCTACATAATCACAAGGGAACCACGAGACTTGTCAGTAGTTATGTGTATCTACTGTAGTAAAGCAGTGCATTTTACTATAGACTGTACCAAGAAGAAGGAGTTTTGTGCTAAGTATTGGAGTTGAAGCATGCAATGGAAGTGCCGTAGATCGTAGTAAGTTGAGGATCAATACAGTTGGCATCATAGTATTGACTTTGGATATTATAAGTGGGTACTATAAAAGGTGACGAGTGAAGACATGATGCATGGAAGGAGATTTTGAAGAAAACTAGTGTTATTCATTTTAAGTGTGGTAGAATCCAACACCGTTACCCGAATACACTAGCAAGTGGTTAGCTACGTCCGACTTGGAAAGGACTACCCAAGGATGAGTGCGAGTAATTACGCTTAGTTTGGTACCCAGAGAAAGGGATACCAAACAAAAATAAAATTGGATGGAATTAAGAGAGCCAATGAAGTTGGATGTTGGAAGAATGACCAGTTACAACCCGATGATGAGATAAAGTGTTGCTAGTGATGAGATGAGCCATAACCCACAGGCACCAGGACCTGTCAAGAAAGCAAGCTCATCCTTGCCGAAGGAAAACCCCTGGAAGAAGTTACGACCTTTGTCAATAGACGATCTTATAGGTTTTGCGCTAAACCCGAGGGTTGTGAACACGATAGACGGTTGTTTGGCTTACAGAATCAATGGATATATCCGAACTCAGTTCATCGACAAGATAAATTCTGCAATACTTGTGAGGATGACCGAGTGATAGAATACGAGATTCACTAAACCATATACAAGGTAATGATTTGGGTGCGGGATGGATTGATCACCATACCGACTTACTCTTATTATTCGCCTCTGTTATACGGGATGGTAAATCTGAGTGACTTACCTATAGTAGAGAGACGACGATGTCAAAACCTTGTTTAAACCTTAGAATGGTATAGAAATTATTCCCTTGTACACGGCATGTTGTTGCCAACCGTAGGTCATACGGTGAGGATGAATCCCAGACCCGTTTTCTACAGGGACCCTATTAATTTGGTTGATGACCACCATGAGATATCGATATTTGTTTAGTATTGGCGCTAGACCTGTCAGCCGAGAAGAACCAAGGTTTCGAGAGAACCTTACCAAGCTATAAGGACATAAGAATGGAGGGCAAGGGTTATGCCCCTACCAGAAGAGCCCCAGAGGAGGAAATACCCTGAAGATTTGAGAAGACCGACGCCGTCAACCCAAAGGATCGAGTACCTGAGTTTTGATGGAACTGTATCCATGTTCCAAAGTGTGGTAGCACACTAGGCCACACCAATCAGTGGATTTGATAGGAGACCCCCAAACCCTAACCTATTTCTTGCTAGCCTCTCCGAATCTCGAGGACGAGATTCATTTTAAGTGTGGTAGGTTTGTAACATTCCAAAATTCTAAATTTTGGAATGTTATATAAATAGATAGATTTGATTGCTTGTTTGATGTGCTGTGTGAAATTGAGTGAATTTGAAACTTTTAAAAGTTAAATGAGAGGGAATAAAATGACTTTTCCAAAACTTTCATTTTGCATTTTGAGCTCCGGGAATTCAAATTCTTTTCATCACAAAACCCTGGAGCGAAGATAATATGACTTCTTCCATTTATTAAATGAAAAAGGGTTTTGAAAGGATTTTGAATTTCATTCTTGAAGTATTTCAAATTCAGAAACTTTATGCAACTCAATGATTTTCCCGAGAGAAGATAAAATGACTTCTTCAAATTATAGGAAATATGAGTTGGAGGTTTTTCTGAAATTTTCTATATCTCATTTTCAAATTTGAGTTATTGGGTTTTATTCAAATTATTTTTCTCCAAAAATAAATTATATAGAAAATAGTGTAACATGATTCCCTACAGCAGAAAATTGGAGAGAAATAAATTTGAAGTCATTTTGGTATTTTTAAAATTTATTTTACTAGATTTTATTGCAACAGTAGCATCTTTTGATTTATTGGAATTTGTGAGGATTTTATTTGACTGTAGAAAAATGTTCATATTGTACGAATTCTTTTTCTGCAAATTGTGATATATAATATGCTTATATAAAAGTTTCCTTTATTTTCGTTATTTAGTTTTTCCTCTCTGTTTCTATTAAAAAACAAAAACTGTGCGTGCGCCTTTGTTTATCTGTTGCTTACGTGCGCAGCTTAGTAGCAGAGGGCGCCTCTTTTTTTCCTTATGGGCCAAGCCCAGCAGTTTTTTTTCCAGTGCTTTTTTCCGGCCGAATTTAAAAAAAAA
The DNA here is from genome assembly GCA_902687465.1 of Secale cereale. Classification (NCBI taxonomy): domain Eukaryota; kingdom Viridiplantae; phylum Streptophyta; class Magnoliopsida; order Poales; family Poaceae; genus Secale; species Secale cereale. Next base: position 840,208,945 of record LR738711.1, read on the forward strand.
AGTACAGCAGCGTGCGTGCGTGCGGCCGGCCCAATGACTTTTAGGCCCGTACGTTGCGTTTTCCATTCGTTTTAAATTGTACGCGTACGTTTAGTCCCACATTGCCTAACCTTTGACTCTTAAGCTTCTATTCCACCTATAAATATAGATCCATAGGGCCTTCAAAAATCATCCGATTCGGGTTAAATCAATATTTTGGTTTGACTAGATTCACTTAAAAAAAAATTCTTCTCTCCGGCGGAAATTCTGGAAGTCGTCTCCTCTCTCCGAAGTCATTTTTCTCTCATACCTTATAAAGGTATCTTTCTTCGTTTTTATTTATATACTTCCGTAGCTTATTATTTCTAGACTATTACGATAGAATAATTAGATTTATAAATTAGTCTATGTATTTATACATTAGACCTAGAATTCTTTTAGCTGTAGTTATTTTTCTTCTTTCATAAAACAGCTTGGCCATGATTTTTCAAATAGGCATAACTTTTTACTCGTTCATCCAAATTAGATGAAAATAGCGCCCACAGTTTTGTTTTGATTCCACCTATCCAGTGAATCTATTAAATATACTTTTTACAACTTTTCAAATTTCGAAATTTGTTCAAATTCATATTCGAACTTTTTTTAATCATATCTTTTTAACCGTAACTCCGATTTAGTTGATTCTTTTTGCAAATCGAAGCTCTTGACCTAACCATTCTGATAAGGCCAAATTCACATGATTTCGGTATTGTTAGAAATTGGTTTCTGTTTCAAGAGTCATTCGTTTTATTCGAAGTTTTCCGAAGTGTTTATTCGTCCTGTCAGGTCTTTTGAGTGATTGCTTATGTGTGGTTACTATTGCTTGCTTACGATAGATTGAGCGGAGTGTGACGAGTAGATCTATCACGAGTTCTGAGTGCGAATCTTCTACATCGTCAGTACAAGGTAAGTTCACACTTTGATCATATTTTCTAATACCCAGTTTTTATTGCATTAGTTATATCCTCAAACACATTGCATCAGTAGGATCTCTTAACTTGTGGGACTGGGAAGTAGATTGATGTAGAACCTATTACCTGCATTATTTTTAAACCCCTGGGAGTTACTTCTACGTTTGCTTAGGTTGCCATGCTATGCTCGTAGACGTGGTTTGGGTTTGAGTGAAATCCATGACAGATGTGAGTTGTTAATTAATGGTTCAACTTAAGGTGGCTACTTGAATACACATCTGGGTGGATTGATTGGGGCACCCTGGGAGTGAACCAGTGGACTTGCCCGGACACCTGGTGATGCCAGTGTTGTCCTAGGAAATCCCGGGGTTCCGTGTGATTGTCCTATTGAAATGCCACCCAGGCTCAAAGGGATCATATAATATTTTCATGCCTAGAAACTTCCATGTGCAGCCACATGCCAATATGGGCTCTGGCATAGTTGAGTAAGTTGTGGGAAACCTTTACATGATGGGCTAGCAGATGTAGAGGGATTGTAGGTGTACCGGCCTATCTATCTGATTAAGGGGATCTCTTCGGAAAGACTGTGTCTCGGTCATCCGTTTCTCAAACACCATGCAGTGCGAGAAACCAAACGGAGGCGATCGAGTCTTGTGGGAAAAGTGCACAAACCTCTGCAGAGTGTACAAACTATTCATGAGTAGCCGTGTCCCCAGTTATGGACATCTTTGAGTATCTAGAAGTGGATTATTTGTTGATCTCAACACTCTATTTAATTAATTTGTTGGGTTAATAATGACTTTGGTTTGGGATTGAGATGGAGGAACCATTTTCAGTTGTTCATGATTTAAATTTAACAAAGTAGTTAAATAAAATGCATTCTTTGTGGTAGGGAAAAATCAGCTTTACGCAAAAACAGCCATACAGCCTCCACGAGCCAAATATGCATGTAGTTGTAGGCATTGTTCATCATTCTCATTACAGTGTGAAATTGCCAGTACATTCAATGTACTGACCCTTTATGGCTGCAACGTCTCATGTTGCAGGATTATCTTACGACGAGTAAGTGATACGTTAGGGCTACGATTTCTACAGTCAACTTTGCCGTTGGTGTTGATGGGAATCCACAACCTTTGTTGCTTCCGCTATGATTGATTGAGGTAATAGTAATTACATTACTTAATACGTGTGATTTACCTCTATTATAAATCCTCGAGTATTGTGTGTGTCAGCATACTGATCCAGGGATGACACAGAACACAGAGACTTTGGTCCATTCGGATCGTGGTCGCTACACATACCTGAACCCAGGTGAGTTACCAGAGGACGAAGTTGAGGCCCGGCAGATAGTCCGGCGGTACAAATCTATGACTATCGTCAATGGAGAACTTCATCACCACAACGTTTCTGGAGCGTTTCAGCGGTGTGTGTCATCAGAAGAAGGCTGTGATATTCTTTGAGAGATTCATGAAGGGGATTGTGGTCATCACGCCGGTTCAAAATCTTTGGTGGCTAAAGCTTTTCGTCATGGGTTCTACTGGTTGACGGATCATGCTGACGCAGAGGACTTGGTCAGAAAATGCGATGCTTGCCAGAAATTCTCGCGACGTGCTCATGTACCGGCGCAGGAGCTGCGGATGATCCCAATTACTTGGCCGTTTGCGACTTGGGGGCTTGATATGGTTGGACCCTTTAAGAGATCCCAAGACCATAAAACCCACCTGTTGGTAGCAGTGGATAAGTTTACAAAATGGATTGAAGCGGAGCCTGTCAGTAAGTGTGATGCAGCAACATCGGTTCAGTTCATCAAAAAGGTGATTTTCCGGTTTGGCTTTCCACACAGTATTATAACTGATAATGGCACCAATTTATCCAAAGGAGCTATGGAGGAATTCTGTCGACGCGACCATATTCGTCTTGATGTTTCATCAGTAGCTCACTCTCAATCTAATGGCCAAGCTGAAAGAGCCAATCAAGAGATCTTGAGAGGCATCAAACCCCGGCTTATGGTTCCTTTACAGAGAACACCGAGTTGTTGGATGGAGGAATTGCCTTCTGTCTTATGGAGCATCGACACTACACCTAACAGATCCACAGGGTACACGCCTTTCTTCATGGTATATGGAGCAGAAGCGGTCCTCCCTAGTGATATCCGGCATGACTCACCGGGGTGGCGGCTTATGTTGAAGCGGATAATGAACAAGCAAGACAAGACGGCTTGGACTGGCTGGACGAGGAACGGGACACGATAGCAGCGCGATCAGCGATTTATCAACAAGACCTGCGCCGGTACCACAGCCGCCGGGTGTTGACACCAGATTTTGGCATGGTCACTAATCTGGGTTCGCATGCAAAAGTTAGAGGCAACACTTCGCGGGCCCGCCCTGAGTGAGAAAGTATTCGGCCTTTGCCGGCTGAATGAAAACCTTGCCGGTGTGAAGGCTTGCCGGCGTGGAAAGCTTGCCGGCGGAGAAGCTTGCCGGTGTGAAATCTTGCCGAGGGAGAAACCTTGCCGAGGAGGAACTCTTGCCGGGGTAGAAACCTTGCCGAGGTAAAACCTTGCTGATGTGAAATCTTGCCGGGGGATAAATCTTGCTAGGGAGGAACCCTTACCTGTGTAAAAACCTTGCCGGGGTGAAACCTTGTCGATGTGGAAAGCTTACCCGGGTGGAAGGCCTGCCGGGGTGGAGGTTGTGATAGTCAAGCCAACGAGAAGTTGAAGATGGGCTCAGAAACTAATACAGATGATCTTGGATGGAGAAATGTCCTACACTAAAGTTGTGCGTCTCGTCGAAACAATCGATTTTGATATAAAGATCGTCACAATCCATGGTCGTATGCAAAAGTTAGAGCCCACACAGCGAGACCCTCCAGAGAGCAAAATGAGACGCCTGGAACCAGACACATATATGGGTGTGTCTGATGAGCTGCGTGAGTAATTATCTGTTTTGCGCGAGCGATTTTATCCTCGAGATGACCTCTAATGAAAAAACATTCAACATGAAAGATGTTCGTCTCGTCGAAACGGTCAAGATTGCTTTTGTGCTCGATTCCTTCCGAGGTTGTTTGTCACCACAAAAAGGACCCTCAAAGTACAGCCAATTTAAACCGAGCAGTTTTGGAAAGTTTGGATAAAACCAGTCCGAATTTGACTAAGGTTTTGGACGTGAATTGATGTAGTTTTCTTGTAAGGAAAGCCTAGATAAATCCTTTACTTGTACAGGAAGTCCAACCGCCTCTTATATATGTTGGAGGTGACGGCCGATTGAACAGCACACAATCGAACAAATCAATATACTACTTTTTCCAGTCTACGTTTTATCCCTCCATCGTTTTTCTCTCTCGTTCTTCGCTGTTCTTCATGTTTGAGAGCTGCGAATCTCGAGGCTCTAGGGGTGAGAGAATCGACCTAGGGCAGCCCATAGCCGCCGCACTCCCTGACGGGGTCCCTCCCGGGGGTGTGGGGTTTTTGGGTCCGCAAAAGCGCCCGTCGACTGTCTTGCGTATCGCGCTATTGGTCGGGCCTCCTTCAACGTGAGCTGTGGTGCATCACCCCCGGCTTCGAGGGTACACGTGACGTGTTCGTGTGTCAACACACTTTTTGGCGACTCCGCTGGGGACGAAGCTTTGAACAGTCTCCAGCCTGTTCTTGCTACGAGGAGAGCGTCATCAAGCGGCTGCAATCTACAACGGTAACATGTATCATCAATCTCCTTACATAGATGCAAATAGCCATTATGTTGATGTTGCTAGATCTTTCAATCGACATGTCATGTCGGCTAGCCCTAACGAGCAAAGGCCGACTAGTTATTCCATTGGAGAAACTTGGGATTTACATAATCGCGACATGCAACTTATGAATCTAAACTTTCGTGCATCGGCAACATATTTCAATATGCCGATGAATAACATGATTTGTTCGAGTGATCAATATATGACACCTCATGTACATGAGGGCATGTCACAGTTTTGTCCATCGGCAGCCGACTCGCGATATGCGGGTTCATCCCCAAACATGCCGATGGACGGGGGAATCGGCCATGCTTCCATTAGCTATTTGGCCGGTTATCCTCAGTCATCATATAATACACCTCATGATATTAATTGTTCAGCATCATATGAAACTAAAAGTATTCATGACTCGGCTCACTTTTTTGGCCGAGTGAATGGAGATTCTATAGGAGCGTATGTGTCTAATATTGCAGGAGATGAGGTGACTTTGGCTGCGTTAAAAATCTTATCGCAAAATAAGAAGATTACCGCCCTTTGCCTTGAGCAACATGATAAAGGTTTGGTTCCTGATTATGAGGCAATAAAAGCTATGGTTTTGAAAGAAGATGAGTTGTTTCCGATTGATGAAATTGGCATGAGAAAATATTCAACAACAGTGCACATGTCTTCACCTATCATTGCAGCATGTTATACACCCCCTATACAATCGCAAAATTTCGGCAACATCAATTCATTGACGAAAGATCATAAAAGTATTGAGGGGCAAGACGATCCAAGCAGTGCCGAGTTTAAAGAAAAATATGTGGCCAAAGCTCACAGGGAATAGCGTCAACGAATTTACTACGCTAACTCTTGAGGAATTACCAGCAGAATATTGACATGCTTATGAAGCACTCAAGAAGAAGCGTGAAGTGGGATATTTGCAAGAATACGTCAAGTGCCTTCCTCCATGTAGCCACCATGTTGGCTCTTCTGCACTTTTGAAGCAAGATGAAAAAGAAGCTTTGCAAGAAAATCATCAAGAAGGGGTTCACTCGGCTAATACGGTTGATTCGGTTGAAATCGAGTCAAATATGACTAAGTCGTCTACAGCTGAGTTGAACAGTTCCTTTAGTAACAAGACAATGGTGGATTCAATTGAAACCAAATTGACCACTGAGACGTTTAAGGCCGAGTGCGTTGCATCGAGCCAGCCGAGTGCATCGTGCCAACTGAGTACATCTTGTCAGACGAGTACATCACCGGCTAAAGCCGCTAAAGCCGAGTGCATCAAGCCAGTTAATGCTGCGTGTACCAAAATAGAAGATGCAAGCTTCACCGAGCAAAAGAACGGTAAACACAACAAATTGGCCGTGCTTGATTTTTCTGGATGTGAGGAAGCTTACATGCTACCCTATGAGTTTTGTGCTAAAGATATTGATGAGCATCAAGAACAAAGTAATATGGCTAAACAAAGTTCGGTTAACGATGAACATCAAGAACAAGAAAATACAGTCGAGCAAAGTTCAACTCACGAAGAGTATCCAAGTGAAATCTACTCAAGCAATCCGAGTGATGAGGCACGAGATCCAGAAAAAGAGGAAGATGCATTAGAGAATTATTCAGAAGTGGAGCAAGGTATTGCTCCAGTGGTGCAATCATCTTCTCCTTCCAACGACTTCGCAAAGGTACACCTAGCCGAGAGTTTACTCAGTTTTTGATTTGGTCAAAATCATATTATCGATGCACCCGTTAGTAAGATTCTAATTAATTTTGAAAGACCGATCGAGATGAGTAATCTGTTTGTTTCGAATTATCTTGTTACTAATCATGCTGATCAACACATGGCACCATTCATAGAGGCTAATAGTGACAACTTATCGCAACCAAAGTTGTTCCCGTCATGCCAACTGAACTTTATATTCATATGGGCAACTTTGTTTGTTTCATGCCTGGCTAACATTCAGTCTCAGATGAGACATATATTCCGTAATTATTTTGGTTGCAGGAATATAAAGCCAGGTTCAAAGTTCTCCAGGATAGCCGATACAAGAGCATCGGGAAAGGAGGATGAAAATCAAAGCATAACCGAGTCGGATGATGTTAAACTGACACCGCTCGGTTGTTTTGTATCAAAGCCGGTATCACAATATCGGTTAATGGACCAGGAGTGTACGTCCAGTGGAGGCATAGTTGATCACATCATCGGTACATCGCTGACTAATACTATTATTATAATTCATCACGATGTCGAGCCGTCAAGACAAGAGCCAACGCAATGTTCGTTCAAGCAAAATGTCAAAGATTGCAACATGATCCATCAAGTCAAGCAATCGGATAAGATAGGACGATTGGAGTTTGTTGAGGCATGATCATTTAGACAGTCGGATTATTTTGACGGTCATCAAATGTTGACTCGGCTGTCTCCAGCCGATTTATCTAAAAGTGGACATGTACACGTCAATGATGATGGGGTCAAGTCTTCGAGCAAGGATATTGTTAAAAAGTGCATCAAGAACAATCTTGAAGACGGAAAATTCCATCAAAACTACAATGGTAACATCTAGCACTAGGGGGCAACAAGAGAATTCAAAGACCGGTGCACGCACAACCAAAGAAAGCAAAGGCCATGGTAAGCACAAAAGCAAAAAGCCGGAAGTCACTTTCGCGCAGTTATTAGAAAAGTACCAAAAGATAAGTGAGGCAAAAAGTGCTTATAGGCCGAGTGAGGCAAAAGCATCGAATTCACCCCCAAGGCATAAATCTGAAGACTGGGATTGGCAAAGGAAGACGTTGAGCAACCATACTTCATATCCTCCTTTTGGGCCGCCAATACCAATGTCGTGGATACCTCCCTACGCTCATGTAAATCCATATCCATCATGGGGTAGGTATGATACAAGGACGCATTATCCATCTTATTTTAGATCATCTCACCAACATTATACAGCTCCAAAAAGATCAACATTTGATGAACAATCACACGTCACAGACCGTGTCAATCATAAGGAACCGGTCCGGAGCTCAAGGAACAAGAAAGAGGTGGTCAAGAAAGTGTACCGGGTCAAGAAAGATGGTCGTAAGTGTGCTACTTCAGATTTGTTCTCAAATAACAAAGAGCCAGTTAATGTATTGACATTGGCTACCAAAGGCAACAAGGCAAGTCAATCAAGTGCCAAATCTGAAGGGAAGAAGTTGAGAGTGCGCAAGGACAAAAAAGAGTTGGCATTGGTTGAAACAGAATCACAGCCGAGGTGCCCACTCGGCTTAGCGCATTAGTAAGAGAAGGAATTACAAAGACTTAGTGCACATGAGTTGAGAAAGAAGAACATGGCATGGGTTCCCAAAAGGAGCAGTCAAAATAGAAATGATGTCCGACCTTCTATTGCGACAAGTGTTAAAAAGGTGAAGAAAGAAAAGGATGGCTGCAATAGTGCTATTTTAGATCCGACTCCAAATGACAAAAAGCCAGCCGAGTCTATGTTGGTTGTTAAGGACAAGAAAGTGAAGCAAGTAAATCTCAGGGATCCGATCACCGAGTTTGGACAGGCCAAGACGGAGATGCCCAAAGCCAGGAAAAACTTGCCAGTGCTTAAACCAAAATCCCAGCCGGGACGCCCTCTCGGCTTACCATATTCGCAACAAAATAAGCTGAAATGGCTTAGGACCAAAGAGCTGGAGAAGAGGAACATGGCCTGGGTTCCTAAGGGAAATCCTCGAGACAAGTGCGGCATCACATCTCGTGTTGCGAAGCCAGCAGAAATAAGGGAGTACAAGTGTAAAGCTCGTAGGCAAGGATGACAATTTTCATCTCACTATAGGAAACTCCAGGAGGTGTGTCGTGCACATTCTTCAATCGTATCATCAAAATCAACGCTATGAAATTTATCCTCAGCCGAAACATCTGACTTATTTCGGCTATTCACACTTTGGTGGACGGACTCCCGAGCACCTTTGAGATGAGAACGCAAGGCCGATATTTGCATATCGCCCTCAGAATTCATTGTGTTGGCAGAGCCGGCATCTGGCTAATAGTGTTCACCATGGTTGATCTCCTACTCCTATAGCCGATGCTCAGTGTTTGCCAATACTGGCAAGGCCGATTTAATTATTGAGTCAGCCACTGGTCAAGAGTCTAGTACATAAAAAGCTCTGACTCCTGGTGTTAGTTATTTGCAGGATCCAAGTCAGGAGACAGACGTTGTTCGGCGGAGGCTTGATGGTTTACTTCGATCAATAATTAGTGAGTTGAGTCGCCGAACAGTTGACAGTATTCCTTCGTGGTGCATGGTCATAATCGTTCAGCAGCCGGCTTACCGCCGAAGGGTTCTAATATTCCCAGGGAGTGCATGGACAAAGCAAGGTCCGGATTAACATAAGAAACTTACGTGAAGGCCATTGTGACATCCAATTGTTGTTCTCAGACGGCTATTATCCAAGAGGCTCTACCCAAGAAGCAACAAGATTAAGCATATGACCGATAACAATTATCGTCCTTAGCATGCATAGCCGATGTAGTGTTGACATCGTGCTTGGATGAAGTATTTTATGGCACGCAAACTGTGCCAGAAAACAGGGGGGCATGTGTTGACACCAGATTTTGGCATGGTCACGAATCCGGGTTCGTTTGCAAAATTTAGAGGCAACACTTCGCGGGTCGGCCCTAAGTGAGAAAGTATTCGGCCTTTGCCGGCTGAATGAAAACCTTGCCGGGGTAAAACCTTACCGGTGTGAAGGCTTGCCGGCGTGGAAAGCTTGCCGGCGTGAAATCTTGCCGAGGGAGAAACCTTGCCGAGGAGGAACTCTTGCCGGGGTAGAAACCTTGCCGAGGTAAAACCTTGCTGATGTGAAATCTTGCCGGGGGAGAAATCTTGCTAGGGAGGAACCCTTGCCGGTGTAAAAACCTTTCCGGGGTGAAACCTTGTCGATGTGGAAATCTTACCCGGGTGGAAGGCCTGCCGGGGTGGAGGTTGTGATAGTCAAGCCGACGAGAAGTTGAAGATGGGCTGAGAAGCTAATTCAGATGATCTTGGATGGAGAAATGTCCTACACATAAGTTGTGCGTCTCGTCGAAACGATCGATTTCGATATAAAGATCGTCTCAATCCGAGGTCTTATGCAAAAGTTAGAGCCCGCACAGCGAGACCCTCCAGAGAGCAAAATGAGACGCCTGGAACCAGACACATATATGGGTGTGTCTGATGAGTTGCGTGAGTAATTATCTGTTTTACGCGAGCGATTTGACCCTCGAGATGACCTCTAATGAAAAAACGTTCAACATGAAAGATGTTCGTCTCGTCGAAACGGTCAAGATTGCTTTTGGGCTCGATTTCATCCGAGGTTGTTTGTCACCACAAAAAGGACCCTCAAAGTACAGCCAGTTTAAACCGAGCAGTTTTGGAAAGTTCGGATAAAGCCAGTCCAAATTTGACTAGGGTTTTGGACGTGAATTGATGTAATTTTCTTGTAAGGAAAGCCTAGATAAATCCTTTACTTGTACGGGAAGTCCAACCGCCTCTTATATATGTTGGAGGTGACGGCCGATTGAACAACATACAATCGAACAAATCAATATATTACTTTTTCCAGTCTACATTTTATCCCTCCATCGTTTTTCTCTCTCGTTCTTCGTTGTTCTTCGTGTTTAAGAGCTGCGAATCTCGAGGCTCTAGGGGCGAGCGAATCGACCTAGGGCAGCCCATAGCCACCGCACTCCCTGACGGGGTCCCTCTCGGGGGTGTGGGGTTTTCGGGTCCGCAAAAGCGTCCGTCGACTGTCTTGCGTATCGCGCTGTCGGTCGGGCCTCCTTCGACGTGAGCTGTGGTGCATCACCCCCGGCGTCGAGGGTACACGTGACGTGTTCGTGTGTCAACACCGGGTAAAGACCAGGACGTTTCAGGAAGGAGATCTGGTGCTCCGGCTCATCCAGGACCAGACAGATATGCACAAGTTATCCCCACCTTGGGAAGGACCCTTTGTGGTCAGCAAGAACCTGCACAACGGATCATACTACTTCGTCGACGTTCGAGAACATAAGGACTCACGTACGGCAGAGGAGGAGACCAATCGGCCGTGGAACATCGCTCTTCTTTGACCTTACTATACTTGAGCCATTGGCTCCGCTTTATGTACAATGTATATATTATAATTAATAAAATAAACTGGCGCCCCCGGTAAACCGGGGAATCAGCCATCTTTTTTTAAAAAGAGTATCACATGGGGGCTTCCAAGGAAGCTTTCCATGGCCACTTAAACCGGCGCCCTTGATAAAATCAAGGAATCAGTCGTCTTCTATAAACAAAAGAGTATCACATGGGGGCTTCCAAGGAAGTTTTCCATGGCCTCTTAAACCCGCGCCCTTGATAAATCAAGGAATCAACCATCTTTTCTACACAAACAAGAATCACATGGGGGCTTCCGCGGGCAAGGAAGTTTCCCATGGCCTCTTGAGCCGGCGGCGATATGAAGCCCATCATAAGAGCACTGCTCTGGTTGCTTCGGCAATTTCCACATGATGATAAGGGGTAAAAGAGGGTTTGAGGCCTAGCACAACTCAAACATATGCCCCGACGAGCAATGCTCACACACTACCCGGGGGCTCTCAGCGAGTTCAATACCCTTGTAGTGAACACGGCTTGGAAGCCCGGTGTATACACCTAAAACCCCGGATTAACCTGCCTGCATCAAGTAAATCGCGCCGTCCAGGTAAACCTGGTATGACCCGTCGAACGTATCACAAGTCAATCCTTCGGGACCCTGAATTTGGTCATGTTAAATTGACGATCATCAAGTGATTACCCAAGCCAAAATCTTTATGAGATTTTGAACATTGGGTAGCTGTTGACATTGATGATTTGGTTAAACATTGCGGATCATCTTAACAGGCTTTGCTAAAATGGTTAATGACGGTAGCCTGGCAGCTCATAAAAAGCCTCGAATTTGGAGCCTGGCAGCTCGTAAAAAGCCTCGACTACATGGTCTTATTTGCCCAAAAACTTGATTTTTCATTTTTTATGTTTTCACAAATCTTTATCTTCAAGGTCATTGGTTCTTCAACCAAGTCCATTGACTCAAGACCGGACACCTACAAGGTTGTCATTACATATATAGTCTGGGTCATGAACACCAGTGCTAGTCTACGGTTAAACCGACGTTCATTGTAACCCGGATCAGCTTCATAAGCCAACAGAGAGCCAAGGGAATCATCAACACTCAAGTATTGGATTACCCATGCCGGATTAAGGTTTTCAGATACACTTAATCACAGGTATGATATATGATGGTATCTTATACACAGTTGAAGTTATATCCTTGGCAGTTGGGGGCTAATGTAAGGTCATTCTCAAACATGGAAGAAGTCCCGATTCACCAGCAATGGAGTAACCCGGCCCTTGGGGGCTATACACGCAAATCAAGCTATTCCAGTTAATCTATGAAAGTCCCGGTTCATCCTAAAGGCTAAACCGGCACTTGGGGGCTACTATGGCTGTAACATCCCAAAATTCTAAAATTTGGAATGTTATAATAAATAGATAGTTTGATTGCTTGTTTGATGTGCTGAGTGAAATTGAGTGAAATTTGAAACTTTTGAAAGTTAAATGAGAAGGAATAAAATGACTTTCCCAAAACTTTCACTTTGCATTTTGATCTCTGGGAATTCAAATTCTTTTCAACACAAAACCCTGGAGTGAAGATAATATGACTTCTTCCGTTTATTTTAAATGATAAAGGGTTTTGAAAGGATTTTGAATTTCATTCTTGAAATATTTCAAATTCAGAAACTTTATGTAACTCAATGATTTTCCCGAGAGAAGATAAAATGACTTCTTCAAATTATAAGGAAAATATGAGTTGGAGGTTTTTCTGAAATTTTCTATATCTCATTTTCAAATTTGAGTTATTGGGTTTTATTCAAATTATTTTTCTCCAAAAATAAATTATATAGAAAATATGGTAACATGATTCCCTACAGCAAAAAATTGGAGAGAAATAAATTTGAAGTCATTTTGGTATTTTTTAAATTGATTTTACTAGATTTTATTGCAACAGTAGCACCTTTTGATTTATTGGAATTTGCGGGCATTTTATTTGACAGTAGTAAAATGTTCATGTTATAGGGCTTATTTTTCTGCAAATTTTGCTATATCATATGCCTATAGGATATTATTATTTATTTTGCTTTTATTCATTTTCTTGTCAGTTTAAAGAAAAAAAAATATCCCCTAGACCGAACTGGGCCGGCCCCGCTCCGCCAGGCCTAGCCCAGCCGTTCGTCCCCGTCGTCCCCGAGCGGGACTCCGCTCGGGAGTCCACCGCCGGTCGGCCTCGGCTGCCGTGCCGCACGAGGCCACCTCGTCGTGCCCCCTCCTCCACGGCAAATCTCCCCCTCCGCCTATTTAAGGCCAAGCCCCGGCCCCGCCGCTCCCTACGCATCGCGCCGCCGCCGCCGCACGCAACCGCCGCCGCCGCGCACTTCCGCCGCCGCCGCAAAACACCGCCGCCGCTGTAGGCTGCTGCTGCCTCGCCGTCGCCCGCAGCTGCGCCTCCCCTCGCCCCGCGTTGCGCCCCACAGCCGCACGCCCAGCGCCGCGCCGCAAGCCACCGCCGCCGCCTCTAGCCAGGCCTCGCCGGAGTTCACCCCCGGCGAGATCCGATCCAATACGCCGACCCGGTTCATAACCGCCGAACCCACGGTTTTTCTTCAAAAACCACCTAGGTAAAACCTCGGTTTTCTGTTAGTTGGTTTATTTCTTTTAGATCGGTTTTATTTTAGGTTTTGCTATCTAGTGAACGTTCACCCGTTAGGACTAGAAAACGAACGTTCGTTCGTTAACCTTTTCTTTTTCTGTTTAGTTCCGGCCAGGGACCTGTCTGTAGTTATTTTTTTTACAAATTAGCCCCTAAACTTCAAACGGCCTTAACTTTTTGCTCGTTGGTCCAAATCCAACGAAACCAACACCCACGTCTTCGCTACGATCCCCTCTTTCCAGTAATACAACTCAAACATGTTTTTGAAAATTCTAAAATTTGAATTCAACTAGTTTTAGATTCAAACTTCGTTTGATCATAACTTGAGTTTCGTAACTCCGATTTAGTTGATTCTTTTTGCAAATTGAAGCTCTTGACCTAAACTTTCTGATAAGGCCAAATTCACATAATTTTGGTACTGTTGGAAATTGTTTCATGTTTCAAGAGTCCTTCGTTTTGTTTTCGAAGTTTTTCGAAGTGTTTATTCGTTCTGTCCGATCTTTCTGAGTGATTGCTTATGTGTGGTTACTATTGCTTGCTTACGATAGATTGACCGGAGTGTGACGAGTAGAGATATCAAGAGTTTTTGAGTGCGAATCATCTTCGTCAACGTTGCAGGCAAGTTCACACTTTGATCATATTTTCCAATACCCAGTTTTCATTGCCTTAGTTATATCCTCAAACACATTGCATCAGTAGGATCTTTTAACTTGTGGGACTGGGAAGTAGATTGAGGTAGAACCTAGTACCCGCATTATTTTCAAACCCCTGGGAGTTACTTCTACGTTTGCTTAGGTTGCCATGCTATGCTCGTAGACGCGGTTTGGGTTTGAGTGACATATGTGAGTTGTTAATTAATGGTTCAACTTAAGGTGGCTACTTGAATACACATGCGGGTGGATTGGTTTGGGGCACCCTGGGAGTGAACCAGTGGATTGCCCGGACACCTGGTGATGCCAGTGTTGTCCTAGGAAATCCCGGGGTTCCGTGTGATTGTCCTATTGGAATGCCACCCAGGCTCAAAGGGATCATATAATATTTTCATGCCTAGAAACTTCCATGTGCAGCCACATGACAATATGGGCTCTGGCATAGTTGAGTAAGTTGTGGGAAACCTTTCCATGATGGGCTAGCAGATGTAGGGGGATTGTAGGTGTACCGGCCTATCTATCTGGTTAAGGGGACCTCTTCGGAAAGACTTTGTCTCGGTCATCCGTTTCTCCAACATCATGCAGTGCGAGAAATCCAACGGAGGCGATCGAGTCTTGTGGGGAAAGTGCACAAACCTCTGCAGAGTGTACAAACTATTCATGAGTAGCCGTGTCCCCGGTTATGGACATTCTTTGAGTATCTAGAAGTGGATTATTTGTTGATCTCATCACTCTATAATTTAATTTGTTGGGTTAATGATGACTTTAATTTGGGATTGAGATGGGGGTACCATTCTCAACTGTTCATGATTTAAATTTACCAAAGTAGTTAAATAAAATGCATTCCTTTGTGTTAGGGAAAAATCAGCTTTACGCAAAAATAGCCATACAGCCTCTACCAGCCAAATATGCATGTAGTTGTGGGCATTGTTCATCCTTACTCATTACAGTGTGAATTTGCCAGTACATTCAATGTACTGACCTACATGGCTGCAACGTCTCATGTTGCAGGAATTATTCGACGAGTAAGTGATACGTTAGGGTTGCGCTGTCTACACTCAACCTTGCCATTGGTGTTGATGGGAATCCACAACCATTGTTGCTTCCGCTATGATCGATTGAGGTAATAGTATTTACGTTACTTGATACATGTGATTTACCTCTGTTATAAAACCTCGAGTACTGTGTGCGTCAGCATACCGATCCAGAGATGACACAGAACACAGAGACTTCGGTCCCTTTCGGATCGTGGTCGCTACAAGATGGTATCAGAGCACATGTTGGCTGTAGGACGTGACCCTAGAAATTGGCAAGCCCATAGGAAAGGATTTATCTACAACTCTCTTTTCAAAAAGATTATTTACCTCTCTTCTTTTCTGAGTTTTGTCAAATCTTTCCTCTTACCTTAAAAAGTTAGACAATACCCTTTTCCCATTTGGACCACTTCGGAGTGAAGAGGATTTTACCATTCATTGGAAGTGTTGAAGCTACAATAGTGGATACTCCGAAGATTTGAAGAGTTGACAACTTTGAAGAGATGATGACCTTTAGAAGACCAAACCCCTATTATGTACTTACGTTAGGTGCGACGATTGTGAGCCATCATTTGTTTGATGTTTTCAGACGATCACAAAATAAAACCCGTCTTTTCAAAAACCTTTGTTTGTATTGAGTGTATCTCTCTCCATCTCCCAAATCTCATCCCAAAACCCTTGGACCCAATAGAGGACGAAAGAAGATAGACTTGGATTCTTTGGACCAATGAACCAGCCAGAGGTAGAGCTATGGATACAAAACATGGAGGATCACTTCAGGAAAAATTTGGTTGCAAGGAAATATGAGGTCCAATACGCTCTTCAGTACTTTACAAGAAGTGCTGCAACTTGGTGGAAAATGCATCAAGCCATACAAGGATGCAGTGGAGCAGAAAGTTGGGAGGAATTCAAGAAGACCCTGTTAAGATCCCGTCTCATCCGAGAGCGTGGTGACAACCCGAAGAAGAAACATTGTGCCTGCAGGATTTGTGGAGAAATAGGACACACCCAGGAGGAGCATAAGGATGAATGCTCTAATAGTGAAGGAAGTCACCTAGCTGAAGAATGCCCAACTAGGCAGATTACTTGTTTCTTGTGTGAAGGGACTACCCACTACCCTGCTCAGTGCCACATTTCCCCCATGGTGCAACGAACAATCCAGCAGAAGAAAGAAGCAATGAAAGAAGTCCTCGAGGAAACCTTAAAGGAATCCGCGATGGAGGAAGATATTGATGACCCCGATGGAGAAGGACTAGACAGATATTACTCACGCGCTTGCTACTCATGTGGAAAAGAAGGACACCTTTCACAGTATTGCATGAGGGAAAGTCAAGAGTATCTGGGAGACTTCCCGACAGAAGAAATGGAGTTTGATCCACAGGAGATAGAAGAATTGATAGGAACGAAGAAGTCAAGTAAGAGAAAGAGCATGTGTCCCCAGTACAACCCAATTTCTGCGGAAAAGGACCTAAGTCACATCACATGTTACCAGTTGATACGTCCAAAACGTATCTATAATTTTTGCTTGCTCCATGCTTCTTTTGTGTGATATTGCTATGATATTTATGCACTTCCATACACTTTTGATCATATTTGGGCTAACCTATTAACTCAGTGCACCCCAGTGCCAGTTTCTGTTTTCTGCTGATTTTGTATTTCAGGTTTTCCCATTACTTAAATTGCCAGAAAAATTCCGGGAAAAATATATAAAAAATCAGCGCTCCAGAAGCTTCCACGCGCGAGAAGTGGGGCCAGAGGGGAGCCAGGGGCAGCCCAGGCGGCCTGCCCACGCGGCCCCACCCCTGGCCGCGCCGGGGGGGGGGGGGGGGGGGCGCCTGGGCCCCCCTCTCCGCCTCTGGTGACCCCCTTTGGCATATATTTACCACTCGTCGCGGAAACCCTGATTCCGGAACCCTTTTCTCCAGAAGCTATTCCGATCTCCGCCGTCATCGCCACCAAGTTTCGGGGGACCAGAATTCCTGTGCCGGCATCCTGCCGGGACGGGGAAGTGCCCCCGGATTCATCTCCACCGACGTTGCTTCCTCCCTCCATGATGCGGGAGTAGTTCCTCCTCGGGGCTGAGGTTTCTACCAGTAGCTATGTGGTCAATTCTCTCTCCCATGATGTGATCTTCGTTGTGATCATAGGCTATGTTAATCTAGGATGATCCCATGATATTTCCCCTTCCTCTATGTATTGGATTGATGTACTCACTTGTCTTTATCTAGTATAATCTCCGAGACCAAGGTGACAGCGGTCTATTGGACATGGATTAGAAGAATATTTTCATGAGTGATTTCCTCTTTTGTGTGTGGATTGAAGATTGAGAGTCTCTTGGTGCTTGTCTTTGACTATCCTTGAGATATGTTGTGGTGATTGTGGTACTCTCTTTGGATGGCCGCGGTGACATTGGGAAATCCATAGATAGAGAACTACAAACTTAGAGGTGTGCTTTTGTAGCCCTACATAATTCTCGTCCTCTCTTGACCACAAAGGAATGACCTCCGAGTGCGTCTCCATTATGGGAAATATCATGTGATTCGATTATGTTAATGTTGTTGGGAGTTGCAACTAGTGAAAGTATGAAGCCTAGGCCTTGTTTCCACCATTGCAATACCATTTGTGCTCACGTTTACCACTTGTTTGCTTGCTGCACTTTTTATTACAAATTTATATTACTTTGCTTTGCCACTCCTATCATCCATATTTTACCATCTCTTCGCCGAACTAGTGCACCTATACAACTCCTAGTTGTATTCGGTGTGTTGGGGACACAAGAGACTTCTTGTATCTTAGTTGCAGGGTTGCTTGAGAGAGACCATCTTCAACCTCTACTTCCCTGAGTTCGATAAACCTTAGGTCATCCACTTGAGGGAAATTGCTATTGTCCTACAAACCTCTGCGCTTGGAGGCCCAACATAGTCTACAAGAATAGAAGCGTGTGTAGACATCACCGGTTCAAGGATTTAGGTCATTATGCTATCAAATGCCCAACCAGGAAGCGAAGAACCCAGTGAACCAGGACAACCACCATGAAGTCTTTAGATTGGTCTTATGCCATTAGTTTACATTACAAGGAAGTAGAGCATTTTACGAAGAGAAGTTTCAGACCGCAGGAAGGATGATCAGAGTAGTCGAGACCAGGATATTAGAATGAAGCATGTAGCTAAATATGGAATACACTTTATTACGATGTTGAGTTGAGTTATGGAATGAAACATTGTAATAGTTCGTGAAGCAATAGAAGTTGATATTTCTTTGGAATCTAAGAAGGAGATGTTATGAGTTGTTGGATGATGACGAGTGCCTCTCTTGCTATCTCATCCCGACCAAAACCTAGAACCCATGGACCAGTTGACCCCAAACCTTTCTCGGACAGACAACCCCATTTTACCCAAGGACGTCCGTATGTTATCCTGAGAATCCCTTCTGTCTTATGACTACAGATGACAACCCTTTACGAGTCTTTTCTCAAAGGCCCGAAAACCATCATGACCCTGACTAGCGATCAAGATTATCCAAAGATCCTGAAGGACATGATGAAGCATATTCAACTAGAAGGAGATGCAGTTTACAAGGGTTATCCCTTCATGGAGAATGGAGTTGAACTTTGGTACTTGGAGGTACACCTCCATCGTGTGAAAGGAGTTTGCCCAAAGACTACGGGTCAATACTTTTTCATCTCCCGAGTTCCGCGAACAACATTCTTCGATTCTGTTCGTGAAGCTGCTATGGAGGCCATACGTCAGATTGGAGAAATACTTGAAGCAAGACTTTGTTTACTCAGGGATGCCTGAGTATGATGCATGCAGAGATGGTGGAGATGAAGCACACGACCAATAGGATGAAGCAAAAGATTGATGATTTCAAGAGTCACATTGCACAATTCCAGTGGGACTGAAGCATCCTTAGCTAGGACGAATGGATATAGATGGAAGGAATTCTTGACCCTACCAGACTATGTGGTAGCATTTGTAGTGAAGCACCTTGGATTTTGAGTATTGAATAGTGGTTCAGGAAGTAATAAAAGATTTTATATGAGGAGAGTATGGATTATGGGTGAACCAGTGCATTTTGCTTAGGGCGATACCTTGCTGAATAAACCCTGGACCAATAGAAAGGATAGTGTTGTCCCAAATAGTGGAGTTCGCACAAATAAGTTGGAGTTTATGTTTGATATGAAGCTTACCCCAAGGTTGTGAAGGAAAGAAGTACAATTGGATTTCAAGAGGGGGTAATGCTAGAGTATGGAGCAATAGTGACTCCAAGGAAGAATTAAGGTATACAAGTTCTGAAGTGGACCCTAAGCCGAGGACCTAAGGAGGCTACGTAATCACAAGGGAACCACGAGACTTGTCAGAACCAATATGTTTCTGCTATAGTGAAGCAGGGCATTTTGCTAGAGATGGACCCAAAGAGAAAGAGATTTGTGCTAAGTAGTTAAGTTTAAGCATGCAATGGAAATGCAGTAGATGGTAACAAGTTGAGAATGAGTAAAGTTAGCATTATGGAATTGATTTTTTTTTGGATTTTATGAGTTGTTACTACATAAGTGATGAGTGAAGACATGATGCATGGAAGGAGATTTTGAAGAAACTAGTGTGATTCATTTTAAGTGTGGTAGAATCCAACACCATTACCCGAATACACTAGCTAGTGGTTAGTTACGTCAGACTTGGAGTGGATTGCCCAAGGATGAGTCTGAGTAATTACATTGTAGTTTTACCTAAGAGAAGTAAAGGATACTTGGATGGATTTAAGAAAACCAAGGAAGTTGGATGTCAGAAGAATGATCGGTGGCAAACCGATGATGAGACCAAGTGTTACTAGTGGTGAGATGAGCCATAACCCATAGGCCCCAGGACCTGTCAAGAAAGCAAGCTCACTCTTGCTGAAGGAAAACCCCTGGTAGAAGTTACGACTTTATCCATAGACGATCTTATAGGTTTTTGCGCTAAACCAGAGGGTTGTGAACACGATAGATGGTTGTTTGGCTTGCAAAATCAATGGAATTATCCGAACTCAGTTCGTCGACAAGAGAAATTCTGCAATGCTTGTGAGGATGACCGAGTGTTAGAATACGAGATTCACTAAACCATATACAAGGTAATGATTTGGGTGCGGGATGGATTGATCACCATACCGACTTACTCTTATTATTCGCCTCTGCTATATGGGATGGTAAATCTGAGTGACTTACCTATAGTAGAGAGACGATGATGTCAAAAGCTTGTTTAAAACTTAGAATGGAATAGAATTTTTTTTCCTTGTACATGGCATGCTGTTGACAACCGTAGGATATACGGTGAGGATGAAGCCTAGACCCGTTTCTGCAGGGACCCAATCAAATTATTGGAAGACCACCAGGAGATATCGATATTTGTTTAGTATTGGCGCCAAACCTGTCAGCTAGGAAGAACCAATCTCAAAAGAACCTTACCAGGTTGAAAGGATACAAGAATTGAGGACAAAGGTTATGCCAGTATGGAAAGAGCCTAGAGAAGGAGTTACCCTGAAGATCTGAGAAGAATCGACACAGTCAACTAAGGATGGAGTACCTGCATTTTGATGGAACCGTAACCATGTTTCTAAGTGTGGTAGCACACCAGACCATATCAATCAGTTGCTTTGTTAGGAGACCCCCAAACCCTAACCTATTTCTTGCTAGCCTCTCCGAATCTCGAGGACGAGATTTATTTTAAGTGTGGTAGGTTTGTAACATCCCAAAATTCTAAATTTTGGAATGTTATAATAAATAGATAGTTTGATTGCTTGTTTGATGTGCTGAGTGAAATTGAGTGAAATTTGAAACTTTTGAAAGTTAAATGAGAGGTAATAAAATGACTTTCCCAAAACTTTCACTTTGCATTTTGATCTCTCGGAATTCAAATCCTTTTCAACATAAAACCCTGGAGTGAAGATAATATGACTTCTTCTGTTTATTTTAAATGATAAGGGGTTTTGAAAGGATTTTGAATTTCATTCTCAAAATATTTCAAATTCAGAAACTTTATGTAACTCAATGATTTTCCCGAGAGAAGATAAAATGACTTCTTCAAATTATAAGGAAAATATGAGTTGGAGGTTTTTCTGAAATTTTCTATATCTCATTTTCAAATTTGAGTTATTGGGTTTTATTCAAATTATTTTTCTCCAAAAATAAATTATATACAAAATAGGGTAACATGATTCCCTACAATAGAAAATTGGACAGAAATAAATTTGAAGTTATTTTGGTATTTTTAAAAATGATTTTACTAGATTTTAGTGCAACAGTAGCACCTTTTGATTTATTGGAATTTGTGCGCATTTTATTTGACAATAGTAAAATGTTCATGTTGTAGGGCTTATTTTTCTGCAAATTTTGATATATTATATGCCTATAGGATATTATTATTTATTTTGCTTTTATTCGTTTTCTTGTCTGTTTAAAGAAAAGAAAAAGTTTAAAGAAAAAAATAATATCCCCTAGACCGAACTGGGCCGGCCCAGCTCCGCCAGGCCCAGCCTAGCCGTTCGTCCCCGTTGTCCCCGAGCGGGACTCCGCTCGGGAGTCCACCGCCGGTCGGCCTCAGCTGCCGTGCCGCACGAGGCCACCTCGCCGTGCCCCCTCCTCCACGACAAATCTCCCCCCTCCGCCTATTTAAGGCCAAGCCCCGGCCCCGCCGCTCCCCACGCATCACGCCGCCGCCGCCGCACGCAACCGCCGCCGCCGCGCACTTCCGCCGCCGCCGCAAAACGCCGCCGTCGCCCGCAGCTGCGCCTCCCCTCGCCCCGCGCTGCGCCCCGCAGCCGCACGCCCAGCGCCGCGCCGCACCACAAGCCACCGCCGCCGCCTCCAGCCGGGCCTCGCTGGAGTTCACCGCCGGTGAGATCCGATCCAATACGCCGACCCGGTTCATAACCGCCGAACCCACGGTGTTTCTTCAAAAACCGCCTAGGTAAAACCTCGGTTTTCTGTTAGTTAGTTTATTTCTTTTAGATCGGTTTTATTTTAGGTTTTGCTATCTAGTGAACGTTCACCCGTTAGGACTAGAAATCGAACGTTCGTTCGTTAACCTTTTCTTTTTCTGATTAGTTCCGGCCAGGGACCTGTCTGTAGTTATTTTTTTTACAGATTAGCCCCTAAACTTCAAACGGCCTTAACTTTTTGCTCGTTGGTCCAAATCCAACGAAACCAATGCCCACGTCTTCGTTACGATCCCCTCTTTCCAGTAATACAATTGAAACATGTTTTTGAAAATTCTAAAATTTGAATTCAACTAGTTTTTGATTCAAACTTCGTTTGATCATAACTTGAGTTTCGTAACTCCGATTTAGTTGATTCTTTTTGCAAATTGAAGCTCTTGACCTAAACTTTCTGATAAGGCCAAATTCACATAATTTTGGTACTGTTGGAAATTGTTTTATGTTTCAAGAGTCCTTCGTTTTGTTTTCGAAGTTTTCCGAAGTGTTTATTCGTTCTGTCCGATCTTTCTGAGTGATTGCTTATGTGTGGTTACTATTGCTTGCTTACGATAGATTGACCGGAGTGTGACAAGTAGAGATATCAAGAGTTTTTGAGTGCAAATCAACTTCATCAACATTGCAGGCAAGTTCACACTTTGATCATATTTTCCAATACCCAGCTTTCATTGCATTAGTTATATCCTCAAACACATTGCATCAGTAGGATCTTTTAACTTGTGGGACTGGGAAGTAGATTGAGGTAGAACCTAGTACCCGCATTATTTTCAAACCCCTGGGAGTTACTTCTACGTTTGCTTTGGTTGCCATGCTATGCTCGTAGACACGGTTTGGGTTTGAGTGATATCCATGACAGATGTGAGTTGTTAATTAATGGTTCAACTTAAGGTGGCTACTTGAATACACATCTGGGTGGATTGGTTTGGGGCACCCTGGGAGTGAACCAGTGGATTGCCCGGACACCTGGTGATGCTGGTGTTGTCCTAGGAAATCCCGGGGTTCCGTGTGATTGTCCTATTGGAATGCCACCCAGGCTCAAAGGGATCATATAATATTTTCATGCCTAGAAACTTCCATGTGCAGCCACATGCCAATATGGGCTCTGGCATAGTTGAGTAAGTTGTGGGAAACCTTTCCATGATGGGCTAGCAGATGTAGGGGGATTGTAGGTGTACCGGCCTATCTATCTGGTTAAGGGGACCTCTTCGGAAAGACTGTGTCTCGGTCATCCGTTTCTCAAACATCATGCAGTGTGAGAAATCCAACGGAGGCGATCGAGTCTTGTGGGGAAAGTGCACAAACCTCTGCAGAGTGTACAAACTATTCATGAGTAGCCGTGTCCCCGGTTATGGACATTCTTTGAGTATCTAGAAGTGGATTGTTTGTTGATCTCATGACTCTATAATTTAATTTGTTGGGTTAATGATGACTTTAATTTGGGATTGAGATGGGGTACCATTCTCAACTGTTCATGATTTAAATTTACCAAAGTAGTTAAATAAAATGCATTCCTTTGTGGTAGGGAAAAATCAGCTTTACGCAAAAATAGCCATACAGCCTCCACCAGCCAAATATGCATGTAGTTGTAGGCATTGTTCATCCTTACTCATTACAGTGTGAATTTTCTTGTACATTCAATGTACTGACCTACATGGCTGCAACGTCTCTTGTTCCAGGAATTATTCGACGAGTAAGTGATACGTTAGGGTTGCGCTGTCTACACTCAACCTTGCCGTTGGTGTTGATGGGAATCCACAACCATTGTTGCTTCCGCTATGATCGATTGAGGTAATAGTATTTACGTTACTTGATACATGTGATTTACCTCTGTTATAAAACCTCGAGTACTGTGTGTGTTAGGGATATGACTAGCAGGTATGAACTGGCTAGTATAAACCGGTTTATTATAATATGTTTGGTTGTAATATTTAGTAAAGGCTACGACCCATGAGATCTTAGGGCCCATGTATAGAATTATGGTTTGTAAACCGCCTGATGATGTAACTTGAGAGATAAGGAAGAAAGGACAGAGACCGAGGCGGACATGAGTATGAGCCGGCCTCGGGACTCTGAAAACCGGACCAGGCGTCACCTCTATATAAAGGGACGACCCGGCGACGGTTCAGGGGGAAGCAAGAATCAACCCGTCGAGACTACAGGCAAGCGATCTGCTCCCTGTAAACCGACGCCTGAGCAATACCAAACCAACTAGACGTAGGCTTTTACTTTCATCGAAGGGGCCGAACTAGTATAAACTCTTTGTGTCCTTTGTGTGCTATGAACCCCTTCAAGCTAACCCGTGCGATGGTTCCATCATCAAGTCCGTTAAACCGGACATCTGCCGTGTTAATTCCACGATAGTGTGTGTCAGCATACCGATCCAGGGATGACACAAAACACAGAGACTTCGGTCCCTTTCGGATCGTGGTCGCTACAATGGCCTAATGGTACAATTGCAAGATACAAGCAAAAATGAAAGGCAAAGGGAAAGAAGTTACCTCATATCTTTCCTTCATCATGTTTACTAAACCGGCCTCGTGGTCGCGACTGGTGAAGAGCCGGTTTAGATACCCAGAGTGTAGCTCCTAGGCACTGAGCTGGGCATAGCTCGACAAGTAAATGCTCCATTTGCCCTTGTCTTTCCGGAGAGCTTCCTCCTTGGCAGTATGTCTGGCCAAAATAACAGGCTCCGCGGGACTAGTAAAACCTATCCCAGTTATCTCAACATCTTCTATCGAGGCAGCAGTTGGCCAGGGGGGCTAATCAGTGCGCACTGGACTAACAGGAGCCGGGCTAGCCCGAGAAGGACTAACCCGGACAGGGCTGGTCGGTTCGGCAGCGTTCTCCATGGTGTCGCCCCCCATAGCAGCAAGATCTTCTTGGTCCATTGGGGAAGGATCATTGAGTGGAACCTCATCGTTCTCTTCCAGAGGAGTGGCAGCTTCAACATCCTCTACCGGTTCTGTCGTGGAATTAACATGGCAGATGTCTGGTTTAACAGACTTAGTTGAGGAACCATCGCACGGGTTAGCTTAAAGGGGTTAAAAGCACACAAAGGACACAGAGGGTTTATACTAGTTCGGCCCCTTTGAGGAAGGTAAAAGCCTACGTCTAGTTTGGTTTGGTATTGCTTGGGCGTCGATGAACAGAGAGCGGATTGCTTGCCTGTGTCTCGACGGGTTGTTTCTCGTCCTTGAACCGTCGCCCGGTCATCCCTTTATATAGAGGCGACGCCCGGTCCGGTTTACAGAGTCCCGAGGCCGGCTCATACTTGTGTCCGCCTCGGTCTCTGCTGTTTCTTCCTTGTCTCTCAAGTTGCATGACCAGGCGGTTTACAAATCGTAACTCTATA
The DNA here is from genome assembly GCA_902687465.1 of Secale cereale. Lineage (NCBI taxonomy): Eukaryota > Viridiplantae > Streptophyta > Magnoliopsida > Poales > Poaceae > Secale > Secale cereale. Next base: position 840,234,335 of record LR738711.1, read on the forward strand.
CATGGGCCCTAAGCCTTCATGGGCCGTAACCTCTACTGGGTATTACAATTATACAACTATATTATCATAAACCGGTTTATACTAGCCGGTTTATACCTGCTAGTAATATCCCTGACATTAGGCCCCAGAATGATTTGAACTTGTTCACATCAGTCTTCCCAGTCTTGTATAATCTTCTTTCTTGTATCTTCTCAATTTTGTAAACCGGCGATGACGTCATCCTTGGAAATCACTTAATTCGACCGTGACATCACTTCCGCATTTAACGTGCGCAGCTGTCTATTACTTTTGTTTAAAGGCCATCCTGAGAATCGAGGCGACAGGGAATCTTTATCCAATCTCTCACTTCCTCAAATCTCGCGCCTGCCGTTTCGTCTCTCCCCCTTTATAAATACCGCCGCATCTCTTCTCCATCTCCTTCCTATCGTTTTCTTCCTCTGTCGTCCGAGCTCAAACTTCCGCCGTCGTCCGTCAAGCTCGCCGTCGCCAGCAAGTCCGGCCGCCGCATCAACCTGAACGCGACCAGATAACTCCGCCGCCGCTTCCTCCTGCCTCAGGTATTCTTTCTCCCTTGCTGTAGATCTATAGCCTTAGGGTTCTTCCTATGCCTCCGCCATTACACCTAGAAAAAGCTTCATCTGTTCGTCCTAGACGCCATGTTCGAAGTAGTTTTCAACCTTTAGATTTTGTCTTCGAAATTTGCTTCCGCTCCGCTGCTTTATGCTCAGATTTTGGCATTAGATTCAATCCTTTAGATTCGTCCTGAACTGTATAAGACCCCTGCAGTTCTTTCTGTAATAGACCTGCATAAGTTTTCTCTTTTTCTTACCGCTCAGATCTATTTTACCTTAGCTTTCCGTAGATACTTGTTTCTTCATCCTTATAGATCTGTACTATATTCGCCGGTTTAGTCAGTCATATATTGCTTCTGTAATGCATCAACAATGAACGCGATGGTTTAGCTCCTCTCTTTTGTTATCATGAACCGGTAGTAGTGCGTTTCCTGCTTACTGCCGGGTTAGCAATGTCATTAGTCCCTTGTCTAAACCGTCGGTGTGACTTTGCATATGTGATCCGGTTTATACATCTGTACTTGAATAATCCGGATTTTATACTTCTTCCTTTCAGCACTTTCATTCTGCTACTATGGCTGCCAAACAGTTTGTTGCTTGCGACTGGGTCCCTTCCGTCATCACGGAAGAAGATTTAGTCAATGCTGCTGTGATCTGCACTCTGGGCCCTCAGTCAGTTTTAAAATGGCGGGCCCCAGGAAATGAATGTCCCCCTGCTCCAAAAGAAGGGGAGGTTATTGTCTTCTTTGATCACATGGCCCGAGGTTTTACTCCTCCCGGTTCGAAATTCTTCCGGGACGTGCTTGCCGCTTTTCAACTTCACCCTCAAGACATAGGTCCAAACTCTATTTCAAACATCTGCGATTTTCAAGTTTTCTCGGAGGTGTATCTGCAAGAGGAGCCATCAGTCGACTTGTTCCGGGATTTTTTCCATTTGAACCGGCGAACTGAGTTTACTGGCGGTCCTCATCAAGAATTGCGCGGGGTCAGCATCCAAAAGAGGAGAGATGCAGTCTTTCCTGATGCCGCTCTCCATACACACCCGAAAGAGTGGAACAAGTCTGGTTCTATTGCCTTGACACTTCACCTGAAGGAGAAAACCCACTGCCGGGTTATCGCGAGCATCGTCTCCCTGAAGATTACCTTTTGCCGCAGCGTCTCAGCTCCTCAGAACGGCCCCGGTTTGCTTCTCAACTCGCCAAGCTCAAGGCCTTTATGGCCAACGGATTAACCGGAATTGATTTTATGCGCTGCTGGCTTACCTGGAGTATTCTCCCTCTGAGCCCACGCTCTAGTTTGATGTGTAAGTATTCCGGAAAGCCGGATGATCCTCAGCGGTTTTCCAAAGTAACGCTTTCTGAATCGGAGGTCATTGAATCTGCCAAGAAGATGCTCAACGTCTCTTTGGAAGAATGTAGCAAAACCGGATTGGCTCCGTACTATAAAAAGAACAAGCTGCCTGCAGTAAGTCTCACTTTGTTCCGTATGTTTGTAATCCGTTCATTTAAATCGTTTTCCAATTATCTTTCATCTTTTGAATAGGCCGACGATCCTTTCTGGAAAAGGAAACCTCAGGAAAAGGCAGGCAAACAGCCACGCCGGAAAACTTACGTTATCAAGAAGAAAAAGGCCGCTGCTGGCTCCGGTTCACATGCTGAAGACGATGATCCGGACTCTGAGGTATGAATTAATCTGGCTATGATTTGTTTACTTTTATCCAGACTTGTGTTAACGGTGTCCTTTCACAGGATTTGGCTGAAGGAGATAAAGCGGCAGAAACTGAGGTAATCACTCTTTCTTCAGATTCAGAACCGCCTCCACCAAAAATTCGTCGGGTAGTCCGGAATATCAATTTTCTCATCCTTACGCTCAACTGGACCCCAATTTTCTTTTGAAGAAACAGCAACATGAAGCTCGCCAGGCTACACTCCATAGTGGCCTTGTAGTTGAATTGTCCGGAATATCTCTTACTCCGTCTCGAAGGCGCCGCTCTGAGGTTATACTCTCTCCAACTCTTCTTCATCCCAAGGCCGGGCTTATACGCAAACCACTTAAACCGTCTGACCCTAATTATCAGGAGACTCCCTTATCTTCCTCTGGCGAATCCACTGCCACACAAGTCCCAGCTCTGAAGACTGTCCCTGGGTAAGTCCTTTATCTTATCCGGTTTATCTTTGCATTTGCTTTATAGTTCTGACTTCTTTTCCAATTTCTTTCAGCAAGCCTAAGCCTAGCAAAAAGGCCAAGGCCAGCAAAACGGCTGCTGAGACTGCCACTGACGATCCGGCCGTTGATCCGGATACCACCGTCCCTCCGGAAGGTGAGCCCACAATTTAGCTTGAAGATCCTGCTTCCATGGATCACACTTATGCCACCGTTCTTGAGAATCCCAACACTAAAAACGTCCATGAACTGGCAAGTCCTGCCTGGGCCAACCCTCCTCGGACTAGCCCGGCTCCCGCTAGCCCGGTTCACACTGCTACTCCACCACCGGCAGCTGCTCCTTCTCCAGATGTTCAAGTAACCGGTATAGCTTACACCGCTCCTGCTGAGCCCACTATTTTAGCTAAGCATACAGCTAAAGCGGAGAAACTCCATCAAGAAAAGGGCAAATGGAGCACAGAGTTGTCTAGTTTCGCCGAGCTGAGTGCCTAGGAGCTCTATTCCGGGTATTTGAACCGGCTTCATACTGGTCGGGATTATGAAGCGGGTTTAATCAGCATGATGAAGGAAAAATACGAGGTATCTCCCTTGTCCTTTGTTTTTGCCTTTGTTGTGTTTCTGTCTATATCATGGTAGCCCCCAAGTTCCAGTTTAGCTGTGTTTAGAAGGTGAACCGGTACTTCCAATTCGAGCAAATGATCTTACATTAGCCCCCAAGTGCCAGGAGCATAATTCGGTTTATGTGCCTGGGACTTGTCTGAATTTTTCCTTTGATGTTTCAACTATCCATTAGCCCCCAAGTGTCAAGTAGACAACTTGTTTGTGTGCTTGAGACTTGTTTTGAATTGCTACTGTTTGATGCTTCAACTGCCCATTAGCCCCCAAGTGTCAAGTGGATAACTTGGTTATGTGCTTGAGACTTGTCTGAATTTTTCCCTTATCCCACTTGATTTCCCTTGCAGGCTGATTTGAACCGGAGGGCTGAAGAAATCACTGAACTCCGGAACAGACTTGCTGAAACTGAATCTGTTGCTGCTAAGGCCAAGAAAGACTTGGCGCTGAGCTTAACTACTGCTGAACAGCTAAAGAAATATTTTGAAGAGGAGCGGACAGCCTTTGAAGTGCAAAAGAACGCGCTGGAGAAAAGAGCAAAAGATGCTGAAGAAGCTCTTAATCCGGTGACAGAAGAATTGTCTGGTTTAAAACGGCAAATTGAACTGATGACTTCTGCCGTCTTCGGTAAGTACGTAATCAGCACGCATGCTTTCATCCTTGCAATCTGTATTCCGGTCCGGTTTAACTGTAATGATCTTATGTAGGGCGCCGCGTTACCCATCTTGGTCGAGCAGCAGCTGTAACTCAAGACATCTTATACTCTGGTCGAGCAGCTGTATTCCGGCGCTCAAAGGATTATAAGCGCAATGTCTTTCAAGAAACCGGCCCCCACCACTATCCAAGGCACACTAGAGAAACTTTCTGTCTTGCCAGCACGGTTGGAGGAAGTGAAGAAGTCTGCTACCCGAGCCGGTTCTCTCATAGCGCTCACCAGAGCAAAAGCGTGGGTTCCAGATTTTGATCCGGAAGAAGCCTTGAACGGGTACCCCAGCACTAAAGAAGACGGATCAGCTTTCACTGCCAAAGACCTGCACGCTTTGACTAAGGAGATGCGTCCTCTCGCTAGCAAGCTTGCTGCCGAATCAGACTTGACCAGGTATCATCCGGGGTATGATTTACAGAACGAGCGGGTGGATCGGCCGGTTTATGATACCGTAAATCTAATCCCACCAGTGCACCCCCATACTTTCGCCCCAGATGTTGATCCGTCTGAACTTATTATGGAAGAGATGTACTTCCGTGCTTTAACGAAAATCGATTGGTGCGTCCCTGACTTTCAGCCGCTTCAAGAAGAGGAAGAAGCTCCGGAACAAGTTGATCCTCAGCCGTCGCAGCAGGAGGAAGCCTAGGCCACAGAGTTTATCTTTGTAATTGCAATCTCATTTTGCTGGAAAGACTTTAATCCGCTCAAGCCTGTTGTGCCTTGTAATAGGATAGATTCAAATATTGCCCATTTTGATCCGGATGTCCCAACTTTGCTTTGGTATCTGCCAACTTGAATCTTGTCTGATATGGTTTATCTTGCATATTATCTGTTTCTGCATAGATAACACTTAAAAGATGTCCTAGCGGTTTACCGCTGGACCAATTAAATTGCTCACAAAATATATCAAACCAGTGTTTGTTTATACTAGAAACAACTTCATACCTGTGATTAAGTATGCTTGATATTCTTAATCCGGCGAACTTTGCAGTTTTCTCAGGGAGCCTTTGTGATAGACCCAATAATAATTCCGGTTTTATAGAAGCCACCGGTTTAGATCATGCTGGAGCTCCGTCCAGATTTTTGAAGATACGTGGTCAACTCTGGAGTTGTCCCGCTCCGGATGAAAGAACCATAAAACACAAATACAAGAAATACAAGTTTGCAAATAAAACCATGTAGTCGAGGCTTTTTGCGAGCTGCCAGGCTCCAAATCAAAACTTCTGATTCGAATACGATCAGTAAAACGGACCATAGGGGCTAAGCTAGGATTCGGATACGATCCTGCCCCCTACTGGCCTTGAAAATTTAGCCAAGCAATGGATTCGAATACGATCCATTGAGCTTATGGTTCGAATACGACCATACAAACCGTACCATAGGGGCTAAGCTAGGATTCGGATACGATCCTGCCCCCTACTGGCCTTTGCCATGTTCTCTTTGGTTCGAATACGACCTATGTTTGAACAGAATGGCTATGTTCTCTTTGGTTCGAATACGACTTATGTTTGAATAGAATGGCTATGTTCTCTTTGGTTCAAATACGACCTATGTTTGAACAGGAAGCCTTTCAGTGAATTTGGCTATGTTCTCTTTGGTTCGAATACGACCTATGTTTGAACAAGAAGCCCTTCGGTGAATTTGGCTATGTTCTCTTTGGTTCGAATACGACCTATGTTTGAACATGATGCCCTTTAGTAATCACAGCTCCATAGTATATATAAGGAAATTGTCCTGCACAACTAAATAGACCGATCAAAGTATTTTTTAAAATATGACATATAATACGAAACATAAGCTGTAGATGGTTATCACCATAAGACACTTATATTGGAAAAAGGCTGATCCCCCGGTTTTACCGAAGGTGCTGTTTTATTCATTAATCATAATATATACATAGGATACAGCAGAGCTCATGGCTCAGGTATAGTAGGGCCGCAAGAGGGCGATGTTCCACGGCCTCTTTGTCTCTTCTTCTGATGTCCGCGAGTCTTTGTGTTCTCGAACGTCCACCAGGTAATATGAACCGTTGTGCAGATTCTTGCTGACCACAAAGGGTCCTTCCCAAGGCGGGGATAACTTGTGCATATCTGTTTGATCTTGGATGAGCCGGAGTACCAAATCTCCCTCCTGGAACGTCCTGGTCTTGATCCGGCGGCTGTGATATCTGCGCAAGTCTTGTTGATAAAATGCGGACCGTGCTGCTGCTATGTCACGTTCTTCATCCAGCCGGTCTAAACAGTCTTGTCTTGCCTGCTCATTGGCCGCTTCAACATAAGCCGTCACCCGTGGAGAGTCATGACGGATATCATTTGGAAGGACCGCTTCAGCACCATACACCATAAAGAAAGGTGTATAACCTGTGGACCGGTTTGGCGTAGTATTGATGCTCCAGAGGACAGAAGGTAATTCCTCAACCCAGCACCCTGGTGTTCTTTGCAGGGGAGTCATAAGCCGGGGCTTGATACCTCGCAAAATCTCCTGATTTGCTCTTTCAGCTTGGCCATTGGATTGAGGATGAGCTACAGAAGATACGTCTAGTCGAATATGCTCGCGTTGACAAAATTCTTCCATCTCTCCCTTAGATAAATTGGTGCCATTGTCTGTGATGATGCTGTGTGGAAAACCAAACAGGAAAATTACCTTTTTGATGAATTTAACCGCTGTTGCCGCATCACACTTTCTCACAGGCTCTGCCTCAATCCATTTTGTAAATTTGTCCACAGCAACCAGTAGATGAGTTTTCTGATCCTGGGATCGTTTGAAAGGCCCACCCATATCAAGCCCCCAAGTCGCAAACGGCCAAGTAATCGGTATCATCCGGAGCTCCTGTGCCGGAACAAGAGCACGTCGTGAAAATTTCTGACAAGCATCGCACTTCCGGACTAGATCCGCTGCATCAGCATGGGCTGTCAGCCAATAAAACCCATGTCGAAAAGCTTTAGCCACCAAGGATTTTGAACCGGCATGATGAACACAATCCCCTTCATGGATCTCATGCAGAATATCACAACCTTCCTCAGATGACACACACCGTTGAAACGCTCCAGAAACACTGCGATGGTGAAGTTCTCCGTTTGCAAGTGTCATTGACTTGGAATGCCGGGCTATCTGTCTTGCTTCGACCTCCTCGTCCGGTAACTCTCCCCGGCTTAAATACGCCAAATACGGCAGCGTCCAATCCGGAATAACATGAAGTGCTGCAACAAGCTGTGCCTCCGGATCAGGAACGGCCAGATCTTCCTCTGATGGTACCTGAACTGACGGACTGTGCAGCTCATCCAAAAAAGTATTCGGTGGCACCGGTTTACGTTGCGAACCCAGCCGGCTCAGAGCATCGGCCGCTTCATTCTTTCGCCGGTCTATGTGATCCACCTGATACCCTTTGAAATATCCTACGACTGCTTCAACTTCTCGTCTGTAAGCTGCCATGAGAGGATCTCTTGAATCCCACTTGCCGGATACTTGCTGTGCCACTAAATCTGAATCGCCAAAACACTTTACCCGGCTCAAGTTCATCTCCTTGGCCATCCATAAGCCATGAAGCAATGGTTCATACTCTGCTGCATTATTAGTACAAGGAAACAATAAACGGAGGACATAACAAAACTTGTCCCCTCGCGGGGAAGTTAAAACAACTCCAGCCCCCGAGCCTTCTAACTGCCTTGAACCGTCAAAGTGAATCGTCCAGTACGTAAGATCCGGATTCTCCTCTGGCGTTTGCAGTTCTGTCAAAGTGAACCGTCAAACTGAATCGTCCAGTACGTAAGAGCCGGTTTAGTCAAAGATGTAATTGCCTTGATCTTCTCCGGATTGGCTTCTATTCCTCTGTTTGACACAAAAAAATCCAAGGAGCTTGCCCGCCGGAACACCGAAAGTGCACTTCTCCGGATTAAGCATCATTTTATAGGCTCGAAGATTGTCAAAGGTCTCCTTGAGGTCCTCTATCAGCGTCTCCTCCTTCCTTGATTTCACCACAATATCATCCACATAGGCACGAACATTCCTCCCTATCTGCCCCTTAAGACAATTCTGTACGCCACGCTGATAAGTTGCTTGGGCACTCTTGAGCCCAAAGGGCATAGAAACATAGCAAAAAGCACCAAAAGGGGTTATGAAGGACGTCTTCTCCTGATCTTTAACTGCCATCTTGATCTGGTGATACCCTGAATATGCATCCAAAAAACTTAGCAGCTCACATCCTGCTGTAGCATCAATGATCTGATCAATACGAGGGAGAGCAAAAGGATCGGTTGGACAAGCCTTGTTTAGGTCCGTGTAATCTACACACATTCTCCACTTTCCATTTTTCTTTAACACCAGCACCGGATTAGCCAACCACTCCAGGTGAAAAACTTCAACTATGAACCCTGCGGCCAAAAGCCTGGCCACTTCCTCTCCTATAGCCTTGCGCCTTTCTTCGTTGAAGCGGCGCAGATACTACTTGACCGGTTTAAACTTTGGATCAATGTTAAGACTGTGCTCAGCGAGTTCCCTCGGTATACCTGGCATGTCATAAGGTTTCCATGCAAAGATATCCCGGTTCTCACAGATGAACTCGATGAGCGCGCTTTCCTATTTAGGATCAAGGTTAGCGCTGATAGTGAACTGCTTGGATGAATCGCCTGGCACAAAGTCAACTTGCTTGGTCTCCTCTGCAGACTTAAACTTCAATGCCAGATCATGATCGGTAGTTGGCTTCTTCAACGGGGACATATCTGCCGGATCAACATTGTCCTTGTAAAACTTCAACTCCTCCATAGCGCATACTGCTTCCGCGTAAGCAGCGTCTCGTTCCTCACACTCCAATGCAATCTTGCGACTTCCATGAACCGTGATTGTTCCTTTGTGACCCGGCATCTTGAGCTATAGATAAACATAACACGGCCTGGCCATAAACTTGGCATAAACCGATCTTCCAAACAGAGCATGATAGGGGCTCCGGATCTTGACAACTTCAAAGGTTATCATCTTCGACCTGGAATCCTGCTCATCTCCAAAGGTAACTTCTAGGTCAATTTTCCCAACTGGGTAAGCTGATTTACCTGGCACCACTCCATGAAACACCGTGTTTGACTGTCTTAGTTTCTTATCCGTCAGCCCCATGCGACGGAAAGTCTCATAATATAAGATATTGATGCTGCTGCCACCGTCCATAAGGACCTTGGTGAATTTGTAACCACCCACCTGTGGTGCCACCACTAAGGCCAATTGGCCTGGATTATCAACTCGCGGCGGATGATCCTCTCGGCTCCACACAATAGGTTGCTCGAACCAGCACAGGAACTGTGGTGTTGCCTGTTCAACCGCATGGACCGCCCGCTTTAAGATTTTCTGATCCCGTTTGCACAAACTCGTAGTGAACACATGATACTGCCCTCTACTCAATTCCTTCGGATTACTCTGATATATGGACTGCTGCTGCTGCTGACGCTGCTGATTACCCTGGTTGTTGTGATTACCCTGGCCCTGCTATTGGTTATTTGGGTTATGATAACCACCCTGGCCATGCTGCTGATTGCCTTGGTTATTGTAACTGCCCTGACCATACTGATTATTGCCTTGGTTATTATAACCACTGTTGTTGCCACGATACCCTGATCCGGAGCCGTTCCCCTGGTGACCCGGACCGTAAAACCCGGGGCCTGATCCGCCGCCTGGTGGCCTGTTGTTAGATCTGAACCGACTCGTGGCTTCCATCATGGCCTTGCATTCTCCTATAGTGTGCTTAGATGGACATTACTTTGATCCGTGTTTCGGGCAAGGCTCATTCAACTCTTGCTCCCAGCTAGCGGGCCCTCCGCCGGTTTGTAGAGTTGGTTTACCCTTATTGCGCTGAAAGCCCCCTTGAACCTGGGTATTGGCCACGAAATCGGAGCCACCCTCCGCTTTTCGCTTGCCTAAGAAGCTTGTTCCGACCGGATTAGCCTGTGCCGGTTTACCAGGCTTATTGGTTTTTCCTATCTTATCTCCATCCGCTTCTGGATACTTAGTGTTGTCAGAGTCCCCGTACTTCACCAGAGCGCTCATGAGAGTTCCCATGTCATTACAATCCCGTTTGAGCCGTCCTAGTTTTAACTTCAGAGACTCAAACCGGCAATTGTTTTCCAGCGTTACTATTGCCGTACTGGGATTGATACTGTTCGAAGAGTGCAAGATTTCTGATACTCGCCGCACCCATGCACTTGTAGGCTCCTGGTCTCCTTGTATATAGGCCGCCAGATCCACCATTGACATTGGCTGCTTGCACGTATCCTTGAAATTTTTGATAAACTGGCGGCGTAACTCTCCCCATGATCTGATGGAATTAGGGGGTAAACCCTTTAGCCAGGTCTAGGCTGTACCCTCAAGCATCATGGTAAAGTATTTTGCGCAAGTCGCTTCATCCACGTCCAGCATCTCCATGGCCATCTCGTAACTCTCAACCCAAGCCTCCGGGGCCAAATCTGCTGTGTAATTAGGCACCTTACATGGACCCTTAAAATCCTTGGGCAACTTCACGCTCCGTAAAGCGGGAACAAGACACTGTACCCCGAAAGAACTCATCGTGATTCCTGTTTCTGCTGTGGTTGTGTGAACCGGCGTCGTTTGGCGGACCTCCTCGCGAACTGCAGATCTAACCCGGTCCTGTGCCCCCTGAGCTTGTGCATCTGCGCCCGCCAGATTATCTTGTCTTTGACGGTGTCGCCTCCGTTCACTACTGGATACATCTAGTTCCTCCCAATGCCTAGTATAGCTCCGGCTATGGCGGGGTGTTGAATGAAGCCTCTCCTGCTATGAGAGTATGCTTGCTGCTGTGTTAACACCGTGTTAAGCAGATCCTTAACCCTGCGTGCCTCCATCGCTACGGGGGACGTCCCCTCAATGGGTAAAGCGGCCAGACATGAAGCGGTAGCAACAATATTATCTAAAGGGTTTGAATAATGACCCGGAGGAGTGGGGATGTGAGGTGTGGACGTAACCCGGCGATCTTGCTCCGCAGTGGGCTGTCGGACCGGTTCCCCCCTCACTGGAGCCGCCTCCGGTTTACCTCCAGATCATTGCTAGCCCCCGCTCCTGGCGTCCCGAAGAGATTCATCGCCTCATAGACCGGCGGTAAACGAGACTGGTGCCTTCTATCCCTCACTGCCTGTATAGAGGCCTGGTCCATCCTTAACTGAAAAGCCTGGGAGTCCAGCTCTGCCCGTCTTGTTGCTATCATAGCTTTCTCTGCCTTCAGATCCTCTCTTGCTTGCTCGATCCGGCCCCTCAACTGTTGGATTTCTGCATCATGCTGCGCCTTGTCTGCGGGAGCCACCACTGCTACTGCCCGTGCTGTCAACTCCTCTACCAAGGTTGATAGAGCGTCAGCGGCCGAGGGAGCTTGCCCGCTCCCCCTGCTCCGGCTATGAACGCTCCGGTCACCGTGGGCTGGACATTTGGAAAGATGACTTACCCAGGAACGGTCTTAAGCACCGGGAGTTGTGTAGCAGTTGACTCGCCGGAAGAAGACAGAGGAGTTTCCTGATAGTTGGGATCATATGGTTTAGGAGGTTTGCAAATAAGACCTACTTTTGGATGAAGAATGGTAGGAGTAAGCAAAACCTCTGAGCGGCGTCTGCGAGCTGGCGTCTGGGATAATCCGGATGATTCAACCACGTGACCACTATGGCGTGTGGTCCGGCAAGCCTCATGCTGCTGTTTCTTCAAAAGAAAGTTGGGATCCAATTGAGCATAAGGGTGAGAGAATGGATATTTCTGGGCTACCCGACGAATCTTGGGTGGCAACGGTTCTGAATCAGATGAGAGAGATATTACCTCAACTTCATCCGCTTTACTCCCCTCCGCCGGATCCTAGGAAAAGACATTATTGACATAAATGCAGACAAAGGGAAATCAAAGGACGTAAGAGTCAAGCAATACCTAAGAAGCCGGATCATCTTCTTTGGGGTTTGAACCGGAAGCGATAGCATGTTTCTTCTTATGTTTCTTTATGACCAAGTTTTTCTTGCAGGTTGGCTTTGCCGGTTTATCTTGAGCCTTCTTCTTCCAGAAGGGGTCATTCGCCTGTGCAAAAGGGTAAAAACATATTGAAGACAAGCAAAATGGACGGATTAAAGCAAAAAGAAAGGGACAGAAGAATATTACCGACGGCGGTTTGTTGTTCACACAGAAAGGTGCTAAACCAGTTTGGCTGCAATCCTCCAGGGGGATATTCAGCATCTTCTTAGCAGACTCAGTAACTTTGTTGTCTGGAAGCACTGTAGCTGTGTGACGCTGAGGGTCCTTCGGATTACCGGTGTACTCGCACATTAAACCGGATCGCCGGCTTAACGGGAGAATGCTCCAAGAGAGCCAGCAGCGGACAAAATCAACCCCGGTTAAACCATTGGCTATGAAAGCCCTGAGTTTGGACAGCTGGCGGGCATATCGAGCCCGGTCTTGGGCACTCAGACGCTGCGGGAAGGGGTGATCCGCTGTCAAGCGATAAGGGCGGTAACCCGGCAGCGGATTTTCTCCCTCTGGTGAAGTGTCCTTGCAATAGAACCAATTCTGATTCCACTCCTTGGGGTGGCTGTGAAGAGTGGCGTGAGGGAAGCTGACATCCTTCCTCTTCTAGATGCTCACACCGCCAAGTTCAGTATGGGGCCCGTCGGAGAATTCAGTCCGGCGATTCAGATGGAAGAAATCCCGGAATAGCTCTATGGATGGCTCCTCTTGCAGATATGCTTTTGAGAAGACTTGGAAGTTGCAGATGTTTGATACGGAATAGGGACCTATATCTTGTGGATGGAGTTGAAAATCGGCTAAAACGCCACGGAAGAACTTTGAACCGGGAGGGCTAAAACCCCGGGCCAGATGATCGAAAAATACTATGATCTCTCCCTCCTTAGGCTTAGGAGGACACTCTTTCCCAGGGGCCCGCCAGTGCAGAACCTCCTTCGGACCCAGAACGCCAATTGAGGCCGCTTCTACTAAATCATGCTCGGTGATCCGGGACGGAACCCAGTTGCAGGCGACAAACTGTTTCGCCGTGGAAGTCATCTTTTTCAAAGAAGGAATGCTAAAAAATATAATACAAAATCCGGTTTACGATCCTCTATACATAAACTGGCACGTTCTATGAAGATATAGACCTAAGTGACGATTTAAGCAAGGGACTAATGGTACCTACCAATCCGTAGCAAGCATGAACGAGACAGCTACCGGTTTATGAAGCTTAGAAGTGAAAGGTTAAACCGCCAATTACAGGATGCAGGTCTAAATCTAAACCGCCAGCACAAGCGTATACAGGCGCAGGTTACAATTGAACCGGTGACATAAGCAGATAAGTTGCAGATTTAAAGTGTCAGAAACAACTTTCACATGAGCGGTGGTAAAATATGGATCTACAGCACAGGGAAAATCAAGATAATTCAAGTCATATCCGTCGAAGATAGCGAAGGTTTCTACAGATCCAATCTAAGCTAGCAGTATTGGAGGAACTAAAATTATAAAGGTGGAGCGGAGTCATGCGCACGAGAGTTGACCTAAAAAGCTTTACATCTACAGCTAAAGAACGACCTACAATGATGAACTGCGAAGAACAAGGGTTCGCGGGCAAGCTACAGAGAAACCCTAGAGCTAAGATCTATGGGGAAGAAGAAATAACGTACCCGAGGAAGCAAGGGACGGTGATGAGTCTCTAGACGCGCTCAGGTTGATGCAGCGGCTGGGCTTGGAGACGACGACGAGCTCGAAGGACGGCGGCGGAGCTCGGGTGCTGGAGGACAGAGGAAGACGAAGCAGAGGGGATAAAGAGATGGCCCTCGACCCTATTTATAGGCCGAAGAGATAAAACGACAGGCGCGTGAATCGAGGAGACCAAAAATCAGATATGGATTGAGCTGTCGCCTCGATCTTTGGAGCTTTAATAAATAAAGGTAAAAAACAGGTACAAGCATTGAATGCGTGGATGATGTCACGACGGTTTAAAGCGGCACAGAGGGATGACGTCATGCCGGTTTACCAAAGCATACTGAAGCTGCGGAAATGAAAAGTTGTACAAGACTTTGGAGATTGACATGAACATGTTCAAATCAATCTGGGGCCTAATGTCAGGGATATTACTACCAGGTATAAACCGGCCAGGAGGGTCCGGTTTAAGTTATCAAGATTGTATTATCAGAAGCCGAGCCGAGTATGGAGTAGGAAGTTATAGCCCAGGAGGCTTAGAGCCCATATGATAGGGCCCATAACTTGTAAACCATCATACTATGTAGCTTGGGATGTAAGAAAGAAAGAGTAGAGACCGAGGCAGACACGTTTATGAGCCGGCCTCTGGACTCTGTAAACCGGACCGGGCGTCACCTCTTATATAAAGGGACGACCGGGCAACGGTTCAGGACAAGAAACAACATCTCGAGACAGAGGCAAAGCGGATTCGCTCCCTGGTCATTGAAGCCCAAGCAATACCACACCAAACTAGACGTATGCTTTTACCTTCATCGAAGGGTCCGAACTAGTATAAAATCCCTGTGTCCTTCGTCCGCTTTAACCCGTTTAAGCTAACCCGTAGCAATGGCCTCACGACTAAGTCCTTTTGCTAGGACATCTGCCATGCTAAATCCACGACAAGAACAGTTCGCATAATGTGACAAATCCCGCAATATGCAGGATAGACCCCGGCGTGAGATCATGAAATTGAAGACCATAGAACTCCAGGAGTCCCGTAAGGAAGGGGTGGACGGGGAAACCTACGTCTCTTAAAAGGAAAGGGACTAAACATACCCGCTCTCCATCGGAGGGGTTGGGAAAGCTCTCTGCCAGGGCTTGATTGTCGATGGAAGTTAGTCCGGCCCGGACGGGGACTAGATCCTCGGGAGGGAGATATCCCTGCGCTTCAAGTGTTCTCAGGTGCGCATGGGATATGGAACATATTTTCCAATCACCTGCACGAGGGCCGTGAGGGCACGAGGAAGAGCTTGGGGCGCTGGCCATGTTTGAAGATTTTTTGCAGGCACTAGGGTTTCTTCCGTGTGGAATGGAATGGAGAGGCAACTAAGATCTATTCTCTTATATAGGCGCCTTCCCTACACAGTCAAGGGGGTAATTGCAAAAATACCCAGACGGTTCGCATTCGCTCGACACATGGAAGCCAAAGCAACAACAGCGAGGAATCGACGGAATACAACATTAAAAGAAGCCAAACTATCATCCAGAAGGACTCACCTTGCAAGACCGAAGACATGAAGCCAGGCACAATCTCGTCCTTGAAGGCAAGTCCGGGGGCTACTGAGGGAGTCCTGTATTCAGGGGTCCTCAGACGTCCGGGTCGATGAAGCTGGGCCGTAATGATGGGCCACGAAAGTAGAAGCAAAAGACTCTCCCCTGTAATCGGCCAGGCCTCCTTTGTACGTAGAAAGGCAAGTGTAGAGTCCAGATGTATCTATTACTTTCTCCCCAAGTCACCCTTGTAACCCTAGACCCACTCTGGCGTGTATATAAGCCAGGGGGTTTGGTTCGTAGAGGATGCCATCAGAATCATAACAACCTCATAGGCTAGGCTTTAGGGTTTAGCCATTACGATCTCAAGGTAGATCAACTCTTGTAATCATATTCATCCATATTAATATAGCAGGAAGTAGGGTATTACCTCGATCGAGAGGGCATGAACCTGGGTAAACATCGTGTCCCCAGTCTCCTGTTACCATCGAACCTCTAACGCATAGCTTGGGTCCCCCTACCGAGATCTGCCGGTTTTGACACCGACATGGAGGAAATCATCCCTTAAAGAACATTATGACTACGAGAAGACCGCTTGAGCTACTTCACATGGATCTTTTTGGTCCCAATGCTTACAAGAGTCTCGGTGGTAACTCTTTTGGATTGGTCATTGTTGATGATTTTTCAAGATTTACGTGGGTGTTCTTTCTTGATGATAAATCGCAGGTCCAAAAGCTTCAAAAACTTTGCTAGGAAGGCCTAGAACCAATTTGAAGTGAAGATCAAGAAGGTTCAAAGCGACAACGGAACAGATTTCAAGAACACAAATGTGGATACCTTCCTTGATGAAGAAGGGATTTCACATGAGTTCTCGGCTACGTACACACCTCAACAAAATGGAGTTGTTGAGAGGAAGAACCGGACACTCATCGAAATGGCGAGAACGATGCTTGATGAGTACAAGACGCCAAGAAACTTTTGGGCGGAAGCGCTTGAGACAGCTTGCCATGCTACAAATCGTCTATATCTTCACAAACTTCTCGGCAAGACGGCATACGAGCTTCTCACCAGTAACAAACCCCAAGTTGGATACTTTCAAGTATTTGGATCAAAGTGTTACATTCTTGACAGGCACCGTCGTTCGAAATTTTCCCCTAAATCTCATGAAGGTTTTCTACTCGGTTATGGCTCAAACTCTCACACCTACCGTGTCTACAACAATTTCACCCGAAAGGTTGAAGAGACAGTAGATGTGAAGTTTGATGAATCTAACGGTTCCCAAGCAGAGCAATTGCCAATTGATGCAGGAGATAAAGACCCTTCCGTGGCATTTATGATTTATCTATTGGCAAGATTCGCCCAACGGAGGTGAAGGAGAATAATTCATCCATTCAAGTGGAAGCCTCAAGCTCACGACAAGGTGAACCACAAGTTAACTTGGAGGCCTCCACAAGTGGGACACGCCAAGATGAAGGAAACAAGGAAGTGCTTCAAAATGAACCTCATCGACCTCCTTATCCACCTCCACAAAGGGAAAACAACACCAACAACAATGAAGAAGGACAAGAAGAAGAAAATGATGAAGAGGATGTTCCACCCCGACCCAAGCAAAAGCTTTCACGTGTTAGAGCAAGAATTGCTAGAGATCATCGCATAGAGAAAATCTACGATGATATCCAAATCGGGAGAATCACTCACTCTAAATCTTGCTTAGTTAACTTCTGTGAACATTACTCCTTCATATCTAACCTTGAACCCATGAAGATTGAAGATTCTCTTGATGATCTGGATTGGGTGAACGCTATGCACGAGGGACTACATAACTTCGAGAGAAACCAAGTTTGGACATTGGTTGATAAGCCCGACAACAACAAAAACATCATCGGTACCAAATGGGTATTTCGCAATAAGCAAGATGAAGATGGACAAGTTGTACGCAACAAGGCCCGTCTCGTCGCCCAAGGCTACACTCAAGTCGAAGGTATGGAATATGGTGAGACATATGCCCCACTTGCTAGACTGGAGTCCATACGCATCTTACTTGCTTACGCAAATCATCATGACATCACTTTATACCAAATGGACATTAAAAGTGCTTTTCTTAACGGTGAAATTGAGTAGGAAGTTTATGTTAATCCCAAGAAACCTAATCATGTTTACAAGCTTCACAAAGCTCTTTATGGTCTTAAACAAGCTCCTACAGCATGGTATAAATGCTTGACCAAGTTCCTTATTGAAAAAGGATTTGAAATCAGGAAAATTGATTCCACACTTTTTACTAAAAGGGTTAATGGTAAATTATTTGTGTGCCAAATTTATGTTGATGATATCATATTTGGCTCTACTAACCCCCATTTTAGTGAAAGGTTTGGAAAGCTATTGTCGGAAAAATTTGAGATGTCTATGATGAGTGAACTCAAGTTCTTTCTTGGTTTGCAAATCAAGAAAACTAAGGAGGGTACCTTTGTTTCTCAAACAAAGTATACCAAGGACTTATTCAAAAAGTTCAACATGCAAAAATGCAAAGGTATGACTACACCCATGCCTACTAGTGGACATCTTGACTTGACAAAGGATGGCAAACCGGTTGATCAAAAGGTTTACCATTCTATGATTGGTTCATTGTTATATCTATGTGCCTCCCATCCCGACATTATGCTAAGTCTATGCATGTGTGCACGATATCAAGCGGCCCCCGCAGAATGTCATCTTAAGGCAGTGAAAAGGATAGTGAGATAATTAATTCACACACCAAACTTTGGCATTTGGTATCCTAAGAGGTCTTCTTTTGATCTTGTGGGCTACTCCGATTCGGATTATGCTGGAGACAATGTTGATAGGAAGTCCACTTCGGGCACTTGTCAATTTCTTGGTAGATCTCTTGTATCTTGGTCCTCCAAGAAACAAAACTCGGTATCCTTATCCACCGCCGAAGCGGAATACATTGCCGTTGGTTCATGTTGTGCTCAATTACTTTGGATGACCCAAACTCTTAAAGATTATGGGATCTATGTGAAACATGTTCCATTGCTTTGTTACAATGAAAGTGCTATGAAGATTTCTCGTAATCTCGTGCAACATTCTCAAACTAAGCATCTTGAAGTTCGTCATCATTTCATTCGAGATCATGTTTCTAAGGGTGATATCAATCTTAAACATGTTCGTACCAATAAGCAATTAACAGATATATTTACAAAACCACTTGATGAGAAAGTATTTTGCAGGTTGAGAGGTGAATTGAACATTATTTATGCCTCAAACTTGGAATAGTAACTCCTTTCTGGATACATGCAAGGCATAAGCCTTTGACTAATCCTTGATATTTCTCTTATGATGATGATCACTTGTCTTGGATCTATTTGTACCCTTGCATGCTATCTAACCCTTGTAGGAACTTGGATGAACACAAATCTATGATATTGCAACTCACACACATCCTAAGAAAACTCTACATCACCAAGTCTCTACAATATGGTGGTTGAAGTCAAGGAATCATAAATCCTTTCAACATATCCTTTGACAAATTTTGTATGTCAAATTTCATTTGGTATCAAACTTTCATGATTGTCATTTTTGGATACACAAGTGCTCTTCCTTGCAAATCTAACCCATGTAGGTAGATGAACTCAAATTACAAGTGGTGCTCCCAACTCTTGATGAATTACATCAACGTTGAGCATTCGACACAAGTTCAACTACATGATCAAGATCAACATCACCACCCAAGGTATGTTATTCCATCTTAGAGAAGCTTTACCCCAAGACATGGGTAAGAGCAGCTCAGCAAGATGTGAATACATCAAAATGCTTAAACAAAAATGGCAACCCCATTTTGAGCTTAAACGATGAGTATGACCCATGATCGAGTGCTCTCACTTGACTCCTAAGTCAATATACTCTAACATAGGTGACTCTGTCACCGACCATTTCTAGATGAAGTTCTCTAGTGTTTCCCTTTGTTCTTGCTTTACCTTTGCATGCTTGTTCCCCTTTCAAAAAAAACTTCATCTAGATTTCTTTTCTTTTCTCTGTATCAAATTAATTGCAAATCTTTTAGTTAATTCCTTGTAAATCTTTGTGAGATCTTATTTGCCTAGTGAGCTGAGTTGACAATTGTTCTCCCTGCGTCGAACTCGGACACACCTCGATGTTACCGATTTCAATGTTGAGGAGACACTTTGACTTTTGCATCCTGCATATTTGTTCTAGCTCAACTCAATGATTCTTGACCTCTATAAGCATCACATTCTACATGTTGCTTTGTACTGTGACTCAAGGACCAAACCTACTTGACTGATAATCTAGAAGAGCCCTTCTTGGAAATTGATGTCAAAGGGGGAGGGAGAGAGAGATCACATCAAAGCTTACTCAGACCAAAGGGAGAGAGAGACCCTATGGGAGAGAAAAATTTCTTAGTCCTCCCAGATGCTTGGTAGTAAAATAGGAGAGAAGTCACATGTCTTATGGAGGGGAAAGACATGTCAGTATTTGTTATGATTATTTGTCTTGCTCTGATTTTCTTTCCTCTACCTTCTCCTATTATCAAATATAAGATTCAGGGCGAGAAATACATCTAAGGGAAGGAAATCTTCGAATTCGTTGCATATCTTTCTGGGGACATGTTTATTCTCAACAGAGTACCTAGTACTCACTCACTACATGTCATCCCAATCTTGGTACTCTTGTGGTTTGCTGTTCTTGCTCTGTTTAGCAGATGTTTTTGTGTTATCTGACCTTGTTTACTCAGGTTCATCTCTTCCAACGCTAGCTCAAGACCACATGGTAAGTATATGCATCACACTCATGTGAATGATGGTCTCTTGCTAATGTACATATTGTTTGGAAGAAGGACTCACGAACATGAAGGTACATTTCCTATATCCATTTGCTCTGATGCATACAACCAAGATACATGTAACTCATTGCTTGCTCTGACATGCTTATGCATTCACATGCATCTATATTCCATATTTACATGATTGCATACATGTAGGGGGAGCCTATGAATATTACATGTCTTTCCAAAGCTTTACTTGCTATTCTATATATCTTCATCTAAAGCTTTGATGTATGTTGTCATCAATTACCAAAAATGGGGAGATTGAAAGCACAAGTGCTCCCTGGGTGATTTTGGTAATTAATGTCAACATATCTCTTGTTGCACTAATACCTTTACCTAGTATATTTCAGATGAGTTCAACAGTGGAGTGGCATGGGCAAGAGGATGTCGAACCCCTTCAAGATGCTAAGGACAGAAGATTGGCAAAAGCTCAAAGCTCAAGACTCTTCATTTTCATTTTAGTGATCCAGGATCACATTGAGTCCATAGGAAAGCCAATACTATTAAAAGGGGATGAGGTATTGCTTAATGGCTTGCTTGCTCAAAGTGCTTAGTGATATGCTCCAAAGCCCTCAACCACTTTCTCATTCCACATATGTCCTAAACCTAAAGTCAAACTCGACCCCACCGACTTGATCTATCCGACGCCACCAAGTTCACTTGACAAAGCCACCTCCAAAACCCTAATCAGTTCGGTCTCACCGGTAGGGATCTCGGTCTCACCGATATGGGAATTTAAACTCTCTATTTCCTATTTGCAGCATCTCGGTCTAACAGAGATGTGAGAATCGGTCTTTGATACGTGCATTTTGCATCATGCTTTTATGTTGATATTTATCGCACTATGGGCTGTTATTACACATTATGTCACAATACTTATACCTTTTCTCTCTTATTTTACAAGGTTTACATGAAGAGGAAGAATGCCGACAGCTGGAATTCTGGGCTGGAAAAGGAGCAAACATTGGAGACCTATTCTGCACAACTCAAAAAGCCCTGAAACTCCATGAAATTCCGTTTCGGAAAATATAAAAAATATCTGGCGAAAGAAGTACAGGAGGGGGGCCACCCACTGTCCACGAGGGTGGGGGGCGCGCCCGCCCCTGCCTCGTGGGCCATCTGGTGACCCCTCGATGCCCATCTTCTGCTATATGAGGTGTTTTGACCTGGAAAAAATCATAAGGAGGCTTTCGGGGCGAAGCGCCGCCGTCTCGAGGCGGAACCTGGGCGAAACCAATCTAGGGCTCCGGCGGAGCTGTTCTGCCGGGGATACTTCCCTCCGGGAGGGGGAAATTGTCAACGCCGTCATCACCAACAACTCTCCCATCTTGGGGAGGGTTATATTCATCAACATATTCACCAGCACCATCTCCTCTCAAACCCTAGTTGATTTCTTGTATCCAATCTTTGTACCAAAACCTCAGATTGGTACCTGTAGGTTGCTAGTAGTGTTGATTACTCCTTGTAATTGATGCTAGTTGGTTTACTTGGTGGAAGATCATATGTTCAGATCTATTATGCATAGTAATACTCCTCTGATCATGAACATGAATATGCTTTGTGAGTAGTTACGTTTGTTCTTGAGGACATGGGAGAAGTCTTGCTATAAGTAGTCATGTGAATTTGGTATTCGTTCGATATTTTCATGAGATGTATGTTGTCTTTCCTCTAGTGGTGTCATGTGAACGTCGACTACATGACACTTCACCATTACTTGGGCCTAGAGAAAGGCATTAGGAAGTAATAAGTAGTTGATGTGTTGCTAGAGTGACAGAAGCTTAAACCCTAGTGTATGCGTTGCTTCATAAGGGGCTTATTTGGAACCATATGTTTCATGCCATGGTTAGGTTTACCTTAATACTTCTTTTGTAGTTGCGGATGCTTGCAATAGAAGTTAATCATAAGTGGGATGCTTGTCCAAGTAAGGGCAGCACCCAAGCACTGGTCCACCCACATACCAAATTGTCAAAGTAACGAACGCGAATCATATGAGCATGATGACAACTAGCTGACGATAATTCCCATGTGTCCTCGGGAGCGCTTTCCTTTATATAAGAGTTTGTCCAGGCTTGTCCTTTGCTTTTAAAAGGATTCGTCCATCTTGCTGCACCTCATTTACTTTTACTATTATTTACTTGTTACCAATTATCTTATCACAAAACTATCTGTTACCGATAATTTCAGTGCTTGCAGAAAATACCTTACTGAAAACTGCCTATCATTTCGTTCTGCTCCTCATTGGGTTCGACACTCTTACTTATCGAAAGGACTACAATAGATCCCCTACACTTGTGGGTCATCAAGATTCTTTTGTGGCACCGTTTCCGGGGAGTGAAGCGCCTTTGGTAAGTGGAATTTGGTAAGGAAAATTTTATATAGTGTGCTGAAATTTACTGTCACTTGTCACTGTGGAACTTAATCCTTTGAGGGACTTGTTCGGGCTATCTTCACCCCGACCAGTAGATCAAAGAGTTTCTCCTCAACCTACTAAACCTAGTGAAAATGTTTGCTTTGAAATTCCTTTGGGTATGATAGAGAAACTGCTAGCTAATCCTTTTACAGGAGATGGAACACTTCATTCCGATTTGCGCCTACTCTATGTGGATGAAGTTTGTGGATTGTTTAAGCTTGCAGGTATGCCCAAGGATGTGATCAAGAAGAAGGTCTTCCCTTTATCTTTGAAGGGAGAGGAATTGACATGGTTTAGGCTATGCGATGAAATTGGATCATGGAACTACAATCGATTGAAGTTGGAATTTCATCAGAACTTCTACCCTATGCATCAGGTTCATCATGATCGTAATTATGTATATAATTTTTGGCCTCGCGAAGAAGAAAGTATCGCTTATGCTTGGGGGAGGCTTAAGTCAATGTCATATTCATGCCCCAATCATGAGCTCGGAAGAGAAATGATCATTCAAAATTTTTATGCTCGGCTTTCTCTCAATAATCGCTGCATGCTCGATACTTCTTGTACTGGTTCTTTTATGATGAAGACTATTGAATTCAATTTATTGGAATAAATTAAACGCAACTCTGAAGATTGGGATCTTGACAAAGGTAAGGAGTCAGGTATAACACCTAAGTTTGACTGTGTTAAATCTCTTATGGATACCGATGTTTTTCGTGAATTTATCACTAAATATGGACTTGACTCTGAGATAGTAGCTTCTTTTTGTGAATCATTTGCTACTCATGTTGATCTCCCTATGGAGAAGTGGTTTAAATACCATCCTCCTATTGAAGTAAACGTAGTTAAACCTCTTAAAGTTGAAGAAAAGACTATCACTTATAATGTTGATCCTATTGTTCCTACGACTTATATTGAGAAACCACCCTTCCCTGTTAGAATAAAGGATCATGCTAAAGCTTCAACTGTGGTTCGTAAGAGTAATACTAGAACACCTACACCCTCTGAGCAAATTAAAGTTGAACCTAGTGTTGCTATTATTAAGGATCTCTTGGTCGATAATATAGATGGGCATGTTATTTACCTCCATGAGGAAGCTGCTAGAAGCGCCAAACCTGATACTAGAAATAAACATAAACCTATTGTAGGCATGCCTGTTATTTCCGTTAAAAATAGGTGATCATTGCTATCATGGTTTATGTGATGTAGGTGCTAATGCGAGTGTGATACCCATTTCCTTATATTGAGAAATTATGCACGATATTGCACCTGTTGAGCTAGAAGGCATTGATGTTACTATTAAGCTTGCCAATAGAGACACTATTTCACCAATGGGAATTGTTAGAGGTGTTGAAGTCTTGTGTGGGAAAGTTAAATAACCTGCTGATTTTCTTGTTCTTGGTTCCCCACAAGATGATTTTTGCCCCATTATATTTGGTAGACCCTTCTTGAACACTGTTAATGCTAAGATAGACTGCGAAAAGGATATTGTTACTGTTGGATTAGGGGATATATCTCATGATTTTAACTTTGCTAAATTTCATAGACAACAGCATGATAAAGAATTGCCTAGTAAGGATGAAATTATTGGTCTTGCTTCTATTGCTGTACCTCCTAACGATCCTTGAGAACAATATCTGCTAGACCATGAAAATGATATGTATATTAATGAGAGAAGGGAAATAGATGAAATATTCTTTAAACAGGGATCCTTATTGAAACATAACTTGCCTATTGAAATTCTAGGGGATCCTCCTCCACCCAAGGGTGATTCCGTGTTTGAACTCAAACCATTACCTGATACTCTTAAGTATGTTTATCTTGATGAAAAGAAGATATATCATGTTATTATTAGTGCTAACCTTTTAGAGCAGGAAGAAGAGAAATTATTGAAAACTCTGAAGAAGCACCATGTTGCTATTGGATATACTCTTGATGACCTTAAGGGCATCAGTCCCACTCTATGCCAACACAAGATAAAATTGGAAAAGGATGCTAAACCGGTTATTGATCATCAACAACGGTTAAATCCTAGGATGAAAGAAGTGGTAAGAAAAGAAATATTGAAGCTTCTAGAGGCAGGTATAATTTATCCAGTTGCTGATAGTCAGTGGTTAAGCCATGTCCATTGTGTCCCTAAGAAGGGTGGTATCACTGTTGTTCCTAATGATAAAGCTGAATTGATCCTGCAAATAATTGTTACAGGTTACAGGATGGTAATTGATTTCCGCAAATTAAATAAAGCTACTAAGAAAGATCATTACCCTTTACCTTTTATTGATCAAATTCTAGAAAGGTTATCCAAACATACTCACTTTTGCTTTCTAGATGGATATTCTTGTTTCTCTCAAATACGAGTGTCAAAATAGGATCAAGAAAAGACCACTTTTACTTGTCCCTTTGGTACCTTTTCTTATAGACGTATGCCTTTTGGTTTATGTAATGCACCTGCTACCTTTCAAAGATGCATGATGGCTATATTTTGTTATTTTTTTGAAAAGATTGTTCAGGTATTCATGGATGATTTTTTCGTTTATGGAACTTCTTTTGATGATTGCTTGAGCAACCTTAATCGAGTTCTGCAAAGATGTGAAGAAACTAATATTGTCTTGAATTGGGAAAAGTTCTGCTTTATGGTTAATGAAGGTATTATCTTGGGGCATAAAATTTCTGAAAGAGGTATTGAAGTTGATAAAGATAAAGTGGATGCTATTGAGAAGATTTCGTGTCCCAAGGACATCAAATGAATAAGTAGTTTCCTTGGTCACACAGGGTTTTATAGGAGCTTCATTAAGGACTTCTCAAACATCTCTAGGCCTTTGACTAATCTGTTACAAAAAGATGTTCCTTTTGTCTTTGATGATGATTGTGTAGAAGCATTTGAAGTACTTACGAAATAATTGATCTTTGCACCTGTTGTCCAGCCTCTTGACTGGAATTTACCCTTTGAGATTATGTCTGATGCTAGTGATTATGTTGTAGGTGCTGTTCTAGGACAAAGAGTTGATAAGAAATTGAATGTTATCCAATATCCTAGTAAAACTCTAGACAGTGGCCAGAGAAATTATGCAACTACTGAGAAAGAATTTTTAGCAGCCGTATTTGCTTGTGGTAAGTTTAGACCTTATATTGTTGATTCTAAAGTAACTATTCACACTAATCATGCTGCTATCAAATACCTTATGGAAAAGAAAGATGCTAAACCTAGACTTATTAGATGGGTTCTCCTGCTACAAGAATTTGATTTGCATATTACTGATAGAAAGGGAGCTGAGAACCCCTTTGCAGACAACCTGTCTAGGTTAGAGAATATTCTTGATGACCCACTACCTATTGATGATAGCTTTCCTGATAAATAATTGGCTGTCATAAATGCTTCTCGTACTGCTCCATAGTATGCTGATTATGCTAATTACATTGTTGCTTAGTTTATACCACCTAGTTTCACATACTAGCAAAAGAAAAAGTTCTTCTATGATTTAAGACATTACTTTTGGGATGACGCACACCTTTATAAAGAAGGAGTAGATGGTATTATTAGATATTGTGTACCTGAGCATGAATAGGAATAGATCCTACACAAGTGTCACTCCGAAGCTTATGGAGGACACCATGCTGGAGATAGTACTGCACATAAGGTACCGCAATCAGGTTTTTATTGGCCCACTCTCTTCAAGGATGACCGTAAGTTTGTCTTATCTTGTGATGAATGCCAAAGAAATGATAATATCAGTAGACGTCAAGAAATGCCTATGAATTATTCAGTTGTTATTGAACCTTTTGATGTCTGGGGCTTTGATTATATGGGACCGTTTCCTTCCTCTAATGGTATACACATATTTTAGTTGCTGTTGATTATGTTACTAAGTGGGTAGAAGCTATTTCAACTAGTAGTGCTGATCACAACACCTCTATTAAGATGCCTAAAGAAGTTATTTTTCCAAGGTTTGGAGACCCTAGATATATAATGACTGATGGTGGTTCACACTTTATTCATGGTGCTTTTCGTAAAATGCTTGCTAAGTATGATGTTAATCATAGAATTGCATCCCCATACCACCCACAGTCTAGTGGTTAAGTGGAACTAAGTAACAGAGAGCTGAAATTAATTTTGCAAAAGACTGTTAATAGGTGCAGAAATAATTGGTCCAAGAAACTTGATGATGCATTATGGGCCTATAGAAGTGAATACAAAAATCCTATGGGTATGTCTCCTTATAAAATGGTCTATGGAAAAGCATGCCACTTACCTCTTGAACTAGAACATAAGGCATATTGGGCTATTAAATAGCTCAATTATCATTTCAAACTTGCCGGCGAGAAGAGGTTATTTGACATCAGCTCACTTGACGAATGGAGAACCAGGCTTACAAGAATGCCAAGCTGTTTAAAGAAAAGGTTAAAAGATGGCATGGCAAAAAGATACAAAAGAGCGAGTTTAACGTAGGTGATTATGTCTTGCTATACAACTCTCGTTTAAGATTTTTTGCAGGAAAACTTCTCTCTAAATGAGAATGTCCTTACATTACCGAGGAGGTCTACCGTTCCGGTGCCATAAAAATCAACAACTTCGAAGGCACAAATCCGAAGGTGGTGAATGGTCAAAGAATCAAACATTATATTTCAGGTAATCCTATAAATGTTGAAACCAATGTTATTGAAACCGTAACCCAGAGGAATACATAAGGGACACTTTCCAGAACGATTCAAACTCCGAAAAGGAAGAGGTATGTGGTACGGTAAGTAAACCGACTCCAAAACAGTTCTAATGGCAATTTTCCTCCGTTTTGGAATATTTAGAAAAGTAGAACAATAAGAGCCAGTCCGGAAAGGACACGAGGCGTCCATGAGGGTGGAGGGCACGCCCGCCTACCTTGTGGGCACGTCGTGTGCCTCCCGGACTCCGTCTTCTTGCACGTTACTTCTTTTTGTCGGTAAAAAATCATTATATATTCTCCCGAAGGTTTTGACCACCATATCACGCCAAAATCCTCTGTTTTTATTTCGAGTTGTTTCGACCGAAGATTAGAGCAATATGTCATCCCAGGATCCGGAGGGATAAAGCTATGCGGCAGATTTCCTTGCAGACTCTAAGATCTACGGGGACTTGGAGCATTATGGTTGGACCACGGAGGAAGAAGACCATGATCCCAGGGGAAAGGATGAGACGAGCTCAGATGAAGATGAAGTCCCACTACCTCAACTTGGGGACATGCATGTGGAGTACAAATAGTCAAGCCTCCCTGATAGAGCAAAGAAACATAAGATCGAGTTTATCCCTTTTCGCCTCTTGCAGGAGAACAAGCAGGAACTATGCAAAAAGATATTAATCCTTGAGCAGGAGATCGATGACCTAAGGGAGCAAAATTCTATCCTCAAGCGCAAATTATGGAAGAATCCTACATCACCAACAACTCCATCACCACCTTCGAAGAAGGAAACATAATCACATGGGTATGTGCACTCCCCTTGGCAACTGCCAAGCTTGGGGGAGGTGCCCCTGTATCGTATCACCATCACACTCCTATCTTTACCGTTTTTCTTAGTTCGATCATTTTGGTAATATCTTGATTTAGTAGAATAAAGTTTAGTATGTTCTAGTCGTGAGCCTTGCTTTATGATTCTCATATTTGTAATCGAGTCCATGAGCTATATATATAATAAAGATTAGTTTTGAGTCAAGGGCTTGATTTTCTCGCTAAGATCATGAGAGAATAAAAGAAAATATAAAAAGTACCAATAGATCATACTGATCTTATGGAAAGTAATGACTTAACATATAAAGAGTATGATGAATAAAAGTTGGTGAGAGTTGACAAACAAAGTTTTGGTCATCGTTGCAATTAATAGGAATTAATAAAGAAAGAGAGGTTCTCACATACAAATATACTATCTTGGACATCTTTTATGATTGTGAGCGCTCATTAAAATATGACATGCTAAAGAGTTGATGTTGGACAAGGAAGACAACATAATGGGTTATGTCTTCTTATATCCAAAATAAACCATATTGTCATGGATCATCCAACATGTTGAGCTGGCCTTTCCCCCTCATGCTAGACAAAACGCCTTGCACTAAGTAGACATACTACTTGTGCTTCCATACATCCTTAAACCCAGTTTTGCCATGAGAGTCCACCATACCTACCTATGGATTGAGAAAGATCCTTCAAGTAAGTTGTCATTGTTGCAACTCTCTAAAATATTTATGATATATAAGTGTGGAGAAAATAAACTTTATATGATCTTGTGATATGGGAGCAATAAAAGCGACGGACTGCATAATAAAGGTCCATATCACAAGTGGCAATATAAAGTGACTTAATTTTGCGCTAAGATTTTGTACATCCAACCATAAAAGCACATGAAAACCTCTGCTTCCCTCTGTGAAGGGCCTATCTATTGTTCTTATCTTATAAGAGTCATGGTGATCTTCACCTTTCCTTTTTACATTTTATCCTTTGGCAAGCACATTGTGTTGGAAAGATCTTGACATATATACCCAATTGGATGTAAGTTATCATGATTTATTACTGTTGACATTACCCTTGAGGTAAAAGGTTGAGAGGAAACACTATCAACCCCTATCTTTCTCTGTGTCCGATTAAAACACCATTCCCATAAGTATTGCGTGAGTGTTAGCAATTGTGAAAGACTAAAAGATAGTTGAGTATGTGGACTTGCCGAAAAGCTCTTATATTGAATCTTTCTAACATTATGATAAATTGCAATTGCTTCGATGACCGAGATCAAAGTTTGTTCGTTTTCAATGAAGTTTCTGATTCATACTTGACATTGTGAATAGATTGTTACTTTAACATAAGAAATCATATGACAAGTTATACATATTGCTGTTATAAGAAAGATCATGATGCCTTCATGTCCGTATTTTATTTTATCGACACCTCTATCTCTAAACATGCAGACATATTTTTCGATATCGGCTTTCTCTTGAGGATAAGCAAGGTCTAAGCTTGGGGGAGTTGATACGTCAATTTTGCATCATGCTTTTATGTTGATATTTATTGCACTATGGGCTATTATTACACATTATGTCACAATACATATGCCCTTTCTCTCTTATTTTACAAGGTTTACATGAAGAGGGAGAATGCCGACAGCTGGAATTCTGGGCTGGAAAAGGAGCAAACATTGGAGACCTATTCTGCACAACTCAAAAAGCCCTGAAACTCCACGAAACTCCGTTTCAGAAAATATAAAAAATATCTGGCGAAAGAAGTACAGGAGGGGGGCCACCCACTAGCCACGAGGGTGGGGGCGCCCCCCCCTTGGGCGTGCCCCCCCTTGGGCGTGCCCCCTGCCTCGTGGGCCACCTGGTGACCCCCCGATGCCCATCTTCTACTATATGATGTGTTTTGACCTGGAAAATCATAAGGAGGCTTTCGGGATGAAGCGCCGCTGTATCGAGGCGGAACCTGGGCGAAACCAATCTAGGGCTCTGGCGGAGCTGTTTTGCCGGTGATACTTCCCTCCGGGAGAGGGAAATTGTCACCGCCGTCATCACCAACAACTCTCCCATCTTGGCGAGGGTTATCTTCATCAACATCTTGATACATCCATTTTGCATCATGCTTATATGTTGATATTTATTGCATTATGGGCTCTTATTATATGTATTGGCAAAATACTTATGCCTTTTCTCTCTTATTTTACAAGGTTTACATGAAGAGGGAGAATGCCGGCAGCTGGAATTTTGGGCTGGAAAAGGAGCAAACTCTGGAAACCTAATCTGCTCAACTCCAAAAGCCCCGAAACTCAACAGAACTTCGTTTCAGAAAATATAAAAAATATCTGGCGAAAGAAGTCCACGAGGGGGCCCATCAGCTGTCCACAAGGGTGGGGGGCGCGCCCCCCTTCCCAGGGCGCACCCCCTGCCTCGTGGGCCAGCCGAAAGGTCCCCGATGCCCATCTTCTCCTATATGAGGTGTTTTGACCTAAAAAATCATAAGGAGGCTTCCGGGACCAGACGCCGCCGTCTCGAGGCAGAACCGAGGCGGAAACCAATCTAGGGCTCCGGCAGAGCTGTTCTGCCGGGGATACTTCCCGCCGGGAGGCGGAAATCATCACCGCCGTCATCACCAACAACTCTCCCATCTCGGGGAGGGCTATCTTCGTCAACATCTTCACCAGCACCAACTCCACTCAATCCCTAGTTCATCTCTTGTATCCAATCTTTGTACCCAAACCTCAGATTTGTACCTGTTGGTTTCTAGTAGTGTTGATTACTCCTTGTAGTTGATGCTAGTTGGTTTATTTGGTGGAAGATCATATGTTCAGATCCATTATGCATATTAATACTCCTCTGATCATGAACACTATTATGTCTTGTGAGTAGTTACTTTTGTTCCTGAGGACATGGGAGAAGTCTTGCTATTAGTAGTCATGTGAATTTGGTCTTCGTTCGATATTTTGATGAGATGTATGTTCTCCCTCCTCTAGTGGTGTCATGTGAACGTCGACTACATGAGACTTCACCATTATTTGGGCCTAGATGAAGGCATTGGGAAGTAATAAGTAGATGATGGGTTGCTAGAGTGACATAAGCTTAAACCCTAGTTTATGCGTTGGTTCGTAAGGGGCTGATTTGGATCCATATGTTTCACGCTATGGTTAGGTTTACCTTAATACTTCTTTTGTAGTTGCGGATGCTTGCATTAGAGGTTAATCATAAGTGGGAGGCTTGTCCAAGTAAGGACAGCACCCAAGCACCGGTCCACCCACATACCAAATTCTCAAAGTACCGAACGCGAATCAGATAATCGTGATGAAAACTAGCTTGACGATAATTCCCATGTGTCCTCGGGAGCGCTTTCCTTTATATAAGAGTTTGTCCAGGCTTGTCCTTTCCTACAAAAAGGATTGGGCCACCTTGCTGCACCTTATTTACTTTTACCTTTTGTCACTTGTTACGAATTACCTTATCACAAAACTATCTGTTACCTATAATTTCAGTGCTTGCAGAAAATACCTTACTGAAAACTGCCTATCATTTCCTTCTGCTCCTCGTTGGGTTCGACATTCTTACTTATCAAAAGTACTACTATAGATCCCCTACACTTGTGGGTCATCAAGACTCTTTTCTGGCAGCGTAGCCGGGGAGTGAAGCGCCTTTTGTAAGTGGAATTTGGTAAGGAACAATTTATATAGTGTGCTGAAATTTATTGTCACTTGTTATTATGGCTCAAAATCCTTTGAGGGGCTTGTTCGGGGTATCTTCACCCCGATCAGAAGAGCAAATAGTTGCTCCTCAACCTACTGCACCTACTAAAAATGTTTGCTTTGATATTCCTTCGGGTATGATAGAGAAACTGCTTGAAAATCCTTTTATAGGAGACGGAACACTGCATCCTGATTTACATCTAATCTATGTGGATGAAGTTTGTGGATTATTTGAGCTTGCAGGTATGCCTGAGGATGTTATCAAGAAGAAGGTCTTCCCTTTATCTTTGAAGGGAGAT
The DNA here is from genome assembly GCA_902687465.1 of Secale cereale. Classification (NCBI taxonomy): domain Eukaryota; kingdom Viridiplantae; phylum Streptophyta; class Magnoliopsida; order Poales; family Poaceae; genus Secale; species Secale cereale. Next base: position 840,266,301 of record LR738711.1, read on the forward strand.
GGATTGACATGGCTTAGGCTATGCGATGATATGGGATCATGGAACTATAATCGTCTAAAGTTGGAATTTCATCAAAGGTTCTACCCTATGCACCAGGTTCATTGTGATCGTAATTATATTATAATTTCTGTCCTCGCGCAGGAGAAAGCACCGCTGAAGCTTGGGGGAGGCTTAAGTCAATTTTATATTCATGCCCCAATCATGAGCTCTCAAGAGAAATGATTATTCAAAAATTTTATGCTCGGGTTTCTCTCAATAATCGCTCCATGCTTGATACTTCTTGTTCTGGCTCTTTTATGATGAAGACTATTGAATCAAATGGGATTTATTGGAAAGAATTAAACGCAACTCTGAAGATTGGGATCTCGACGAAGGTAAGGAGTCAGGTATGACCCCTAAGTTTGATTGTGTTAAAGCTTTTATGGATACCAATGTTTTCCGTGTGTTTAGCACCAAATATGGACTTGACTCTGAGATAGTAGCTTCTTTCTGTGAATCTTTTGCTACTCATGTTGATCTCCCCAAGGAGAAGTGGTTTAAATACCATCCCCCTATTGAAGTAAAAGTAGTTCAACCTATTAAAGTTGAAGAAAATACTATCACTTATAATGTTGATCCTGTTATTCCTACTGCTTATATTGAGAAACCACCATTCCCTATTAGGATAAAGGATCATGCTCAAGCTTCAACTGTAGTTCGTAAGAGTAATACTAGAACACCTACACCCTCTGAGCAAATTAAAGTTGAACCTAGTGTTGCTATGGTTAAAGATATCTTGGTAGAAGATTTAGATGGACATGTTATTTATCTCCAAGAAGAGTCTGCTAGAATAGCCAAACCCAATGCTAGGAACAAACATAGACCTATTGTGGGCTCGCCTGTCATCCCTGTTAAGATAGGGGATCATTGTTACCATGGTTTATGAGACATAGGTGCTAGTGCGAGTATTATCCTTCTTGATTTGTATCACGAAATTATGCATGCTATTACACCCGTTGAGTTAGAAGGGATTGATGTTACTATTAAGCTTTCTAATAGGGACACTATTTCACTAGTTGGGATTGTTAGAGATATTGAAGTCTTGTGTGGGAAGGTTAAATACCCTGCTGATTTTCTGGTGCTTAGTACCCCACAAGATGAATTATTGTCCCATTATATTTGGTAGACCCTTCTTGAATACTGTTAATGCCAAGATAGACTGTGTGTAAGATATCGTTACTGTGGGATTGGGGGATATGTCTCATGATTTTAACTTTAGTAAATTTCGTAGGCAACCCCTTGAAAAGGCACCACCCAGTAAGGATGAAATTATTGGTCTTGCTTCTATAGCCATGACACCTAATGATCCTTTAGAACAATACTTGCTAGACCATGAAAATGATATGCATATGAATGAGAGAAGGGAAATAGATGAAATATTCCTTAAACAGGGACCCGTACTGAAAAACAACTTGCCTATTGAAATCCTAGGGGATCTTCCTCCACCCAAGGGTGATCCCGTGTTTGAACTTAAACCTTTGCCTGATAATCTTTAGTATGTTTATCTTGATTAAAAGAAGATATATCCTGTTATTATTAGTGCTAACCTTTTAGAGCAGGAAGAAGAAAAATTATTGAAAACTCTGAAGAAGCACCGTGCTGCTATTGGATATACTCTGGATGATCTTAAGGGCATTAGTCCCACTATATGCCAACATAAGATAAAATTGGAAGAAAATGCTAAACCAGTTATTGATCATCAGCGATGGTTAAAGCCTAAAATGAAAGAAGTGGCGAGGAATAAAACACTAAATCTTCTATAGGCAGGTATTATCTATCCAGTTGCTAATAGCCAGTGGGTAAGTCCTGTCCATTGTGCCCCTAAGAAAGGAGGTATGACTCTCGTTCCTAATGATAAAGATGAATTGATCCCGCAAAGAATAGTTACAGGTTATGGATGGTAATCGATTTTCGTAGGTTAAATAAAGCTACTAAGAAAGATCATTACCCCTTGCCATTTATTGATCAAATGCTAGAAAGGTTATCCAAACATACTCATTTCTGCTTTCTAGAGGGTTATTCTGGTTTCTCTCAAATACCTGTGTCAAAAGGGGATCAAGAAAAGACCACTTTTACTTGTCCTTTCGGTACCTTTGCTTATAGACGTATGCCTTTTGGTTTACGTAATGCACCTGCTACCTTTGAAAGAAGCATGATGGCTATATTCTCTGATTTTTGTGAAAAATTGTTGAGGTGTTCATGGATGATTTCTCCGTTTACGGAACTTCTTTTGATGATTGCTTAAGCAACCTTGATCGAGTTTTGCACAGATGTGAAGACACTAACCTTGTCTTGAATTGGGAGAAGTGCCAATTTATGGTTAATGAAGGCATTGTCTTGGGGCATAAAATTTATGAAAGAGGTATTGAAGTTGACAAAGCTAAAGTTGATGCTATTGAAAAGATGCCATCCCTAAAGACATCAAAGATATACGAAGTTTCCTTGGTCATGCCGGGTTTTATAGGAGGTTCATTAAGAACTTCTCCAAAATCTCCAGGCCTCTGACTAATCTCTTACAAAAAGATATTCCTTTTGCCTTTGATGATGATTGTCTAGAAGCATTTGAAATACTTAAGAAAGCATCAATCTCTGCACCTATTGTCCAGCCTCCTGACTGGAATTTACCCTTTGAGATTATGTGCGATGTTAGCGATTATGCTGTACGTGTTGTTCTAAGGCAAAGAGTTGATAAGAAATTGAATGTTATCCAGTATGATAGTAAAACCCTAGATAGTGCCCAAAGAAATTATGCCACTACTGAGAAATAATTTTTAGCAGTTGTATTTGCTTGTGATAAGTTTAGACCCTATATCGTTGATTCTAAAGTAACTATTCACACTGATCATGCTGCTATCAAATACCTTATGGAAAAGAAAGATGCTAAACCTAGACTTATTAGATGGGTTCTCTTGCTACAAGAATTTGACTTGCATATTATTGATAGAAAGGGAGCTGAGAACCCCGTAGCAGATAACTTGTCTAGGTTAGAGAATATACTTGATGACCCACAACCTATTGATGATAGCTTTTCTGATGAACAATTAGCTGTCATAAATACTTCTCGTACTGCTCCATGGTATGTTGATTATGCTAATTATACTGTTGCTAAGTTTATACCTCCTAGCTTCACATACCAACAAAAGAAAAAAATTCTTCTACGATTTGAGACATTACTTCTGGGATGACCCACATCTTTATAAAGAAGGAGTAGATGGTATTATTAGATGTTGTGTACCTGAGCATGAACATGAACATATCCTACGCAAGTGCCACTCCGAAGCTTATGGAGGACACCATGCGGGAGATAGAACTGCACACAAGGTATTGCAATCCGGTTTTTATTGGCCTACTCTCTTCAAGGATGCCCGTAAGTTTGTCTTATCTTGTGATGAATGTCAAAAAATTGGTAATATCAGTAGACGTCAAGAAATTCCTATGAATTATTCATTTGTTATAGAACCATTTGATGTTTCGGGCTTTGATTATATGGGACCGTTTCCTGCCTCTAATGGTTACACACATATTTTAGTTGCTATTGATTACGTTACTAAGTGGGTAGAAGCTATTCCAACTAGTAGTGCTGATCATAACACCTCTATTAAGACGCTTAAAGAAGTTATTTTTCCGAGGTTTGGAGTCCCTAGATATCTAATGACTGATGGTGGTTCACACTTAATTCATGGTGCTTTCTGTAAGATGCTTGCAAAATATGATGTCAACCGTAGAATTGCATCCCCTATCACCCACACACAAGTGGTCAAGTAGAACTAAGTAATAGGGAGCTGAAATTAATCTTGCAAAAGACAGTTAATAGGTCTAGGAATAATTGGTCCAAGAAACTTGATGATGCATTATGGGCCTATAGAACTGCATACAAAAATCCTATGGGTATGTCTCCATATAAGATGGTATATGGAAAAGCTTGTTGATGGCTTCTCGCCCCTCGTTGGTTACCCCAAGTGGAAGGTTTGAGATGTAGCGTAATGGCAAGTTTCCCATGGCAAAGATATCAAGGATCGAATCCCGTGAGACTCCGAAGGTTGACAAGAAGGTGTCAATAGCGACAGAAACTTCTGCTTGACAGGACCTGCACACAGATACAAATAACTTTGCTCCCAACGAGTACAGAGAGGTTGTCAATCCCTCTGGCCTTGTCATTTACAAAGGATCAAACGCAAGAGATAATAGTGATAGATATGACTGCAACTAGGAAATAAGAACAAGAAGTAAATAGCGGATGTGATCAGTGATGGTAATATGGACCGGGGTCCCATGATGTTCACTAGTGATGTCTCTCTCCCAAAAGACGATAAAACAGCTAAGCGAGGTAAACAAATTACAGCTGGGCAATTGACAGGATTATGTGCGCAAACCAATGCTAACTATGCTGTAAAGAAAGGTAGAGGCTCAAAAGCATGGGCGGTACGCCAAGGCAAGTAGACCGAAATCCATCTGCATCTACTACTAATCATCCACCTTGAGATATCTATCCAGAACATCTCGCTGGTATTAAGTTGCGAGTCCCACCCATAGTGTAAAATCAAAGCAACAGACAACTGCATTAAAAGAACTTTGCGTAAAGTAAACAATCCTTGCACCCGCAAGTACAACCACCGTTGTTTTCCCCCTTGTGGCAACAACACATCCCCTAGACTCATGTTTCTGTCACTCAAGCTAGTCATCGAGGGGCATGAACCCACCATCAAGCATAACGTTCCCTCTTGGAGTTACTACCTACTACTCGGCCAAAGCAATAAATAGCAACGACGAACATGCAAGAATTACTCAAGAACATAAATATAAAAGAGGTGAATCAAATATATTACTCACACACAATCTGAACATAATCTCATAATCCATCGGATCCTAGCAAACTCAAAATAGCAACACCATAAAGATTACATATGTGCCTCGATCATGTAGGGCAGCTCACGAGGTCTAATCCATGAAGAACAAAGAGGGGAGGAGAACATCACATAGCTACTGGTCATGGACCCATGGTCCAAGGGAGACTACTCACAACTCATCCGGGAAGCGTCCATGGTGGTGGAGAAGCTCCCGGTGGTGATCCTCCCCTCCGGCAGGGTGCCGGGAAGAGTTCTCCTGGTGCTCCCGATCTTGGAAGCGCGGCGGCGGCGGAACAGAGATGAGATCGCGAAAAAGGGTTCCGTCCTCGAGGGTTTCGGGACGCGTGGTAAATATATGCCAAAGGGGGTCACCAGAGGAGGAGGTGGGGCCCCAGGTGCCCCCCTGGCACGGCCAGGGGTGGGGCCGCGCCGGGTGGCCGCCCGGGCCCCCCCAGGCTCCCCTCTGGCCTTGCCTTGGTTTTTCCGGAAGCTCCCGATACGCTGATTTTTCCTGTATTTTTCTCGGAATTTTTAGGGCACTTTTAATATGGGGGAAACCTGAAATAGAAAAACAGCAGAAAACAGGAACTGGCACTGTGGTGCACTGAGTTAATAGGTTAGTCCAAATATGATCAAAAGTGTATGGAAGTGCATAAATATCATAGCAACATCACACAAAAGAGGCATGGAGCAAGCAGAAATTATAGATACGTTTTGGACGTATCAACATCCCCAAGCTTAATTCCTGCTCGTCCTCGAGTAGGTAAATGATAACAAGCATAATTTCTGTGGTGACATGCTATCAACCATATAAGAACTTTTATGTAAAGTAATCAAGGCATGTAATTCAATTCAAGTCATAACAAACAAGCGTCTATATTAGCATTGTAACAAGTAACATAAGAACATAAAGGTGCAAGAGCTCTCGCTGTCCGTGACTCGAATGTCTCCAAATGGTGTTTGCGTGCAAGAAAGGGGATAGGGATATATGAGAGAGTAAAACATAGTTTTTATATTGTTGAGAACTTAATCTACTAAAGTTTCACACTTGGTCTTCTTTGGAATCTTATCTTGACTCATCCCCAGACCGTCAGCCAGGTACAAGTCAAAATGATCCACTCCCTTTTGATATTTTGAGCACTCATGCAATGGATGAGCGTAAGCAAGAAAGTCGACACTTAGGATGGCAAAGAGAGAAAAATGATAGAGGGGGAAGACAAAAAAGGTGTGAAAGGCTCACATCAATGAGGACAGTCATCGGTGAGAGAAAGCCAAATGATAGATATGATGCGAGGAGTAGGGATTGCCATGCAACGGATGCACATATGAGCTAAGGTAAGCTCTCCAATAGAACTAGTGGGGGTGCATCCAACTTGCTTGCTCAAGAATACCTAGAGCTCTTTTGAGGAGGCTCATCATTGGAATATACAAGCCAAGTTTTATAGTGTAAAGGTCCCCACATAGCTATATGCATGAATGATAATCTCTATGGAGTACAAGGTATAAGATGGAGTACGAGTGTGGATCTCTCAAAAGGAAATAGTAGTGTGCCCCCTTCTCTCTTTTTATTTCTTTTTCTCTTTTTTCTATTTTGTTTTATTTTTTTGTGTGGCCTCAATGGCTCTTTCTATTTATCTCTCATTTGTCCTCTTTGGGATCTTTTGATTTTGTTCTCTTTGGGATCTTTTCCTCACTTTAGGGGCAACACTCTATGTATTACAAGAAGTATAGAAGATCTTTCACACTTTACAAAAGTACTCAACATAAAGAAAATGAAACTATCATGATGTATGCAAATGTATGCCTTTGCCAGTGTAGCAGGATATGCAATGATACTAGCGCATCATGTAGCAATGATTAGGGCAAGGCCCAACTATCATGCGGCTCATCGATCAGGCAAAAAGCATGTATGACATGAAGATCAAGTCATGAGAGGATGGATGTTGCATGGCAATGTATCTTAGAAAGGCTATGGAAATGCCTTAATAGGTAGGTATGGTGGCTGTTTTGAGGAATGATATAATGTGGTTTATGATGACAGAGCGTATCGTGCCAAGGATTTGGATGCACCGGCGAAGTCTGCGCCAACTCTCGAGGTGAGAAAGGGCAATGCACGGTACCGAAGAGGCTAGAAAAATATGGTTAGGTGGAAGTGTCAACCTTCGAATACTCACATTAGTCCGAAGAACTCATGCACTTATTATCGGTAACTCTCAATCTAATTAGGAGGTTCTCAAAGAGACAAGTACCCCGAGGAGGAGTGTATGGGGGTTTGGTTACCCTTGCGCATCCTCGACCCATGGTACGTGAGTGTACTCTAATATTCGATCCCTCCAAAGATTAGTGATCCATCTAGTAGCTAAAGTTCTCAACTATTTTGTAGGTTTTCGAAAATAAACACGGATTGCCCAAAATATGACATCTATCACTAATAGGCTAAAGCTCTTGACACCAAAAGTTCAGACATTACTCATGGCAATACCTCAAAACTATTGCAAGTTACTACTAAAATTAAATAGCAACCTCAGTTACCTACTTTAAGTTAAGACACACAACTCAGTGTAACAGACAAACTCTCTTAACAAAATAAACATGAAAACTCAAGAGAGTTCAACAACCAACTAAACAAAAGCTCTTTAAAAAGAAAGGCATGAAAACTAAGAGCTAAACATGATAGTAGCTATGGAAAGACAAAGAACACACACAGCAAAGATAAGCATGAAAATCCTATGTTGTGTTCTAGGTTGAAGTGGAGCGTGTTTCTCTCCCACAAAAAGAAAGCTGGGTTCTAACTCGTTATGAACAGCAAGAAAAGCTAAAGAAAACTAAAAAGGAAACTAAAAGCAAGACGCTCCAAGCATAGCACATAATGCATGAAGTGATTAAAATATAGTGGAACGAAAGACGAACTGATAATTGTTGATGGAGAAGGGGATGCACGGGGGCATCCCCAAGCTTAGACGCTTGAGTATTCTTCAATATTTCTTGGGGGTGCACGGAGGCATCCCCAAGCTTGAGCGTTTGACCCTCCTGAATCTTTTTATCATCTTCCCTCGCACACTTGAAAACTCCCTTCATACATAACTCATTATAATCTGATTAGCGAGGTTAGTACCCATAATAAAATAATTTTTCCTTGCTGGAAATAAAGATAATCTTGAAGAGCTACTATTTATCAAGATTGCCAAAAGGTTTTTGCAAAGAAAAAGCAAGTTCAAGGTTTGCAAAACGAAGAAAAGGCAAAACATGACAGAATCTGTGAAAAACAGACCAGCAGGTAGTAAATAATTTTGTCGGGGCACTTCTGCAACTCAAATAAAAAAACTCAGAACAGATGCATGAAAGCCAATTGTATAGAGCACGTTGTCAAAAAAATTCAGATCAAAAAGATGATCTGATGATTTTATACGAATTTTTCTGTCCAAGGACAGAATCTGTTTTCTGGACTGCACGTCACAACTTTTGAACTTTCTTGCAACCAGAGGCTAAACTTGGCACAAAGCTGAAAAGAAAAGATACAATGACGATGCTACTGTAGTAACAACCATCAAGACACAACAAAAGCAAAATAAAACTTTATTCATTGTGGGCTGCCTCCCAAAAGCGCTTTCTTTTATGCCTTTAAGCTAGGCATGATGCAAAAAGAGAGGATCAAGTTTTATCAAGAGTAAAAGAATAGCTAGCCCGTATAACAGACTCAAAAGGTAACTTAATCTTCTTTCTAGGGAAGTGTTCCATCCCTTTCTTGAGAGGAAATTGGAATTTTATATTCCCCTCTTTCATGTCAATGATAGCACCAACGGTGCGAAGAAAAGGACGTCCCAAAATAATTGGACATGAAAGTTCACATTCAATATCCATAATAGTAAAATCAACGGGAACATAATTGTCATTGACAATGATAAGAACATCGTCGATCCTCCCCAAAGGTTTCTTTATGGAAGAATCAACAAGACGAATACCAAAAGAACAAGAATCAAAAGATTTCAATTTAAGCATATCATATATTCTTTTGGGCATAACGGAGGTACTAGCTCCAACATCACATAAAGCATAGCAAGAGAAGTTATTCAACTTAATTTTAATCATAGGATCCCAACCATCTTCTAGCTTCCTAGGTATGGAGGCTTCTACCCTAAGCTTCTCCTCCCTAGCTTTGATGAGAGCATTAGTGATATGCTCTGTGAAGGCAAGATTAAGTGTGCTAGTGTGGGGATCTCTAGACATTCTTTGTAGAAAATCAATAACTTCAGAAAGGGTGCAATTATCAAAATCAAGGTCACTACTATCAAGTAAAGTGGTAGTGGTGTCCTTTAGGCTCACTTGTTTGGTAGCTTCTATGGTCATAGGAGTTTCTACGGCTGAGGTCATAGCATCACCATTAATAGGTCCAATGGGACCAGGAGAGTATTGGGTGCTAAGAATTTTGATATCCTCAACAACTTGGATAGTAGCAACAGTGTGGTGGGTAGGAAGGCTCTTAATTCTATCTTCTTCCTCCTTTTCTCTAGCCCATCTCTCTTTAAGTTTAGCCATCATCCTAATGTTTTCATTAATTTGCACTTGAATAACATTCATAGGAGTGGTCTTCCTCTCCTCAAGAGGAGAAGTTCTAATTTTAAGCAACTCTACCTCATGGGCTAAATTGTCTACCTTCGAAGAGAAATTATCTAGTTTGTTTAGTTTTTCTTCTACACTCTTATTGAAGGCTTTCTGGGTAGTGATAAAGTCTTTAAGCATAATCTCTAGTTCAGAAGTGGAGTTCTTGGTGTTAGGATAAGCATTGTTGCTCCCATAAGAATTAGAGGGGAACGGTCTAGGGTTGCTACCAAAATTACTCCTATAAGCATTGTTATTGAAATTGTTTCTAGAGATAAAGTTCACATCTACTTGATCTTGAGCAATCAAAAAATTTAAAGGAACATCATGAGGATCAATAGGAGATTGCTTGGAAAGTAGAGACATGATCAAGTCAACTTTTTCATTTAGGGAGGAAATCTCCTTGACAAAGTTTACCTTCCTACCTGTTGGAGCGCATTCGGTGTGCCATTGGGAATAGTTGGTCATCATCTCATCGAGAAGTTTCGTGGCAGCACCAAGTGTAGTTGACATAAAGGTTCCTCCCGCGGCCGAATCTAACAAGTTCCGCGAGGTAAAGTTCAAGCCTGCATAAAAAGTTTGGATAACCATCCAAGTAGTCAAACCATGAGTAGGGCAGTTCTTGATAAGAGATTTCATGCGTTCCCAAGCTTGGGCAACGTGTTCATTATCCAATTGGTTAAAATTCATTATGTTACTCCTTAGTTGGATAATTTTAGCAGGGGTATAGTACTTCCCAATAAAGGCATCCTTGCACTTGTCCCAAGAATCTATGCTATTTCTAGGCAAGGATTGAAACCAAATTTTAGCTCCTCCTCTCAAGGAGAAAGGAAAAAGCTTAAGCTTAACAATATCACCATCTATTTCAGCGTACTTTTGCATATCACAAAGTTCAACAAAATTATTTAAGTGCAAAGCAACATCATCTCCAGCACCGGAGAATTGATCTTTCATAACTAGGTTCAGTAAAGCAGGTTTAATTTCATAAGAAGGTGCTGAAGTGGCAGGTGTAGTAATAGGCGTGCAGACAACTTGGTGTTCTCGGTGGAACCACTAGCAGCAACAAGCAGGATAACTACTTTTGTGTTTTTTGATAGAAGACACTAAAGCAAAAACTGAAAGGTAAACTAACAAGACTAAAAAGCAAAGATAAAAGATAGCATGCAACTCCCCTATCTGGAAGAGTGGAGTCCCCGGCAACGGCGCCAGAAACTTTGCTTGATGGCTTCTCTGTTGGGGAACGTAGCATAATTCAAAAAATTTCTACGTCTTCACCAAGATCCAACTATGGAGACATCTAGCAACGAGCAACTAAGAGTGCATCTACATACCGTTATGAAGATTGCGTGCGGAAGCTTTCAACGAAGCAAGGATGAAGTAGTCGTACTCTTCACTTTCTTCGTCACCGATGATCTAGCGCCGAACGGACGGCACCTCCGCGTTCAACACACGTATGGTGCAGCAACGTCACCTCCTTCTTGATCCAGCAAGGGGGGAGGAGAAGTCGTCAGAGATCCGGCAGCACGACGGCGTGATGACGGATGCAGTGGAGATCGCAGCAGGGCTTCGCCGGGCGCCCTGCGTGGGAGTTGGGAGGTATGACGGGAGGGGGAGAGGCGCCAGGGCTTGAGGTGCGGTTGCCCTCTCCCCCCCCACATATATATAGGGGCCGGGGGGGGCCTGGACCCCCTGCAGATCCAATCTGCAAGGGGGCGGCGGCCAAGGGGGGTTCCTTGCCCCCCAAGGCAAGTGGAGCCCCCCTCCCCTTTAGGGTTTGAACCCTAGGCGCAGGGGAGGTGGGCCTCCCTTAGTGGTGCACCAGCCCAGAGGGCTGGACACATCCCCTCGCGGCCTAGGGGCCCCACCGGGATGGGTGGCCCCACCCGGTGGACCCCCGGGGCCCCTCCGGTGGTCCCGAGACGCTCCCGGTGACCCCCGGAGATCACCCGTTGGCCGAAACTGGACTTCCCATATATCAATCTTTACCTCCGGACCATTCCGGAACTCCTCGTGACGTCCGGGATCTCATCCGGGACTCCGAACTACTTTCGGGTTTCGACGTGCATTAATCTCTACGACCCTAGCGTTACCGAACCTTAAGTGTGTAGACCCTACAGGTTCGGGAGACACGTAGACATGACCGAGACCACTCTCCGGTCAATAACCAACAGCGGGATCTGGATACCCATGTTGGTTCCCACGTGTTCCTCGATGATCTTCATTGGATGAACCACTGTGTCAAGGATTCACTCAATCCCTTGTGTTATTCCCTTTGTCCATCGGTACGGTACTTGCCCGAGATTCGATCGTCGGTATTCCCAATACCTTGTTCAATCTCGTTATGGCAAGTCTCTTTACTCGATCCGTAATCCATCATCCCATGACTAACTACTTAGTCATATTGAGCTCATTATGATGATGTCTTACCGAGTGGGCCCAGAGGTACCTCTCCGTCATACGGAGTGACAACATCCCAGTCTCGGTTCGTACCAACTCAACAGACACTTTCGGAGATACCCGATGTGTACCTTTATAGACACCCAGTTACGTTGTGACGGTTGGCACACCCAAAGCACTCCTACGGTATCCAGGAGTTGTACAACCTCATGGTCTAAGGAATAAATACTTGACACCGAAAAGCTTATGCATTACGAACTATACGATCTCGTGTTATGCTCAAGTTTGGGTCTTGTCCATCACATCATTCTCCTAATGATGTGATCCCGTTATCACCGACATCTCATGTCCATGGTCAGGAAACCGTCACCATCTGTTGATCAACGAGCTGGCTACTAGAGGCCTACCAGGGACTCATTATGATCTATGTATTCACACATGTATCGCTGTTTCCGTACAATACAATTCAAGCATGAATAACAGACAATTATCATGAACAAGGAGATATAATAATAATGCTTTTATTATTGCCTCTAGGGCATATCTCCAACAGTCTCCCACTTGCACTAGAGTCAATAATCTAGTTATATTGTGATGAATCGAACACCCATAGAGTTCTGGTGTTGATCAAGTTTTGCTCGTGAAAGAGGTTTAGTCAACGGGTCTGCTACATTCAGATCCGTATGCACTTTACAAATATCTATATCTCCATCCTGAACATAATTCCGGATGGAGTTGAAACGGCGTTTGATGTGCTTGGTCTTCTTGTGAAACCTGGGCTCCTTGGTAATAGCAATAGTACCAGTGTTGTCACAGAAGATAGTCATCGGGCTTGACGCGCTTGGAATGACTCCTAGGTCGGTGATGAACTCCTTCATCCAGACTCCTTCCTGCGCTACTTCAGAAGCAGCTATGTACTCCGCTTCACATGTAGATGCTGCCACCACGCTTTGCTTGCAACTGCACCAGCTGACTGCCCCTCCATTCAAAATATACACGTATCCGGTTTGCGACTTAGAGTCATCCAGATCTGTGTCGAAGCTAGCATCGACGTAACCCTTTACGACGAGCTCTTCGTCACCTCCATAAACGAGAAACATATCCTTAGTCCTTTTCAGGTACTTCAGGATGTTCTTGACCGCTGTCCAGTGTTCCGTACCGGGATCACTTTGGTACCTCCCTACCAAACTTATGGCAAGGTTCACATCAGGTCTGGTACACAACATGGCATACATGATAGAACCTATGGCCGAGGCATAGGGAATGACACTCATCTTTTCTCTATCTTCTGCCGTGGTCGGCGACTGAGTCTTACTCAATCTCATACCTTGCAAAACAGGCAAGAATCCTTTCTTTGACTGATCCATATTGAACTTCTTCAATATTTTGTCAAGGTATGTACTTTGTGAAAGACCAATGAGGCGTCTCGATCTATCTCTATAGATTTTGATGCCTAATATGTAAGCAGCTTCTCCAAGGTCCTTCATTGAAAAACTTTTATTCAAGTAGGCCTTTACATTTTCCAAGAATTCTATATCATTTCCCATCAGCAATATGTCATCCACATATAATATGAGAAATGCCACAGAGCTCCCACTCACTTTCTTGTAAATACAGGCTTCTCCATAAGTCTGTATAAAGCCAAACGCTTTGATCACCTCATCAAAGCGAATATTCCAACACCGAGATGCTTACACCAGCCCGTAAATCGAGCGCTGGAGCTTGCATACCTTGTTAGCGTTCTCTGGATCGACAAAACCTTCCGGTTGCATCATATACAACTCTTCCTTGAGGAAGCCATTAAGGAATGCTGTTTTGACGTCCATTTGCCATATCTCATAATCATAGAATGCGGCAATAGCTAACATGATTCTGACTGACTTCAGCATCGCTACGGGGGAGAAAGTCTCGTCGTAGTCAATCCCTTGAACTTGTCGATAACCCTTAGCGACAAGCCGAGCCTTATAGATGGTCACATTACCATCCGCGTCTGTCTTCTTCTTAAATATCCATTTGTTTTCTATGGCGTGCCTATCATCAGGCAAGTCCACCAAAGTCCATACTTTGTTTTCATACATGGATTCTATCTCGGATTTCATGGCTCCAAGCCATTTATTGGAATCTGGGCCCGCCATCGCTTCTTCATAGTTCGAAGGTTCACCGTTGTCTAACAACATGATTTCTAGGACAGGGTTGCCGTACCACTCTGGTGCGGAACGTGCCCTTGTGGACCGTCGAAGTTCAGTAGTAACTTGATCTGTTTCTTCATGATCATTATCATTATCTTCCTCCCTTTTCGGTGCAGGCACCTCAGGAACAGTTTCCTGTGCTGCGCTACTTTCCAGTCCAGGAGGGGTGACTGTCACCTCATCAAGTTCTACTTTCCTCCCACTCACTTCTTTCGAGAGAAACTCTTTCTCCAGAAAGCATCCATTCTTGGCAACAAAGACTTTGCCTTCGGATCTGTGGTAGAAGGTGTACCCAATAGTTTCCTTTGGGTATCCTATGAAGACGCATTTTTCCGATTTGGGTTCGAGCTTTTCAGGTTGAAGTTTCTTGACATAAGCATCGCAACCCCAAACTTTCAGAAACGACAGCTTCGGTTTCTTGCCAAACCAAAGTTCATACGGAGTCGTCTCAACGGATTTCGACGGAGCCCTATTTAAAGTGAATGCGGCAGTCTCTAAAGCATAACCCCAAAAAGATAGCGGTAAATCGGTGAGGGACATCATAGATCGCACCATGTCCAACAGAGTACGATTTCGACGTTCAGACACACCGTTACGTTGAGGTGTTCCGGGCGGTGTCAATTGTGAAACAATTCCACAGCTTCTAAGGTGTGTGCCAAATTCATGACTTAAATATTCACCCCCACGATCCGATCGTAAGAACTTTATTTTTCTGTCACGTTGATTCTCAACCTCATTCTGAAATTCCTTGAACTTTTCAAAGGTCTCAGACTTGTGTTTCATCAAATAGATATACCCATATCTACTCAAGTCATCTGTGAGGGTGAGAACATAACGGTAGCCTCCGCGAGCCTCAACACTCATTGGACCGCACACATCGGTATGTATGATTTCCAACAAGTTGGTTGCTCGCTCCATTGTTCCGGAGAACGGAGTCTTGGTCATCTTGCCCAAGAGGCATGGTTCGCATGTGTCAAATGATTCATAATCAAGAGACTCCAGAAGTCCATCTGAATGGAGCTTCTTCATACGTTTGACACCAATATGACCAAGGCGGCAATGCCACAAGTATGTGGGACTATCATTATCAACTTTACATCTTTTGGCATCTACACTATGAATATGTGTATTACTATGTTCGAGATTCATCAAAAATAAACCATTGACCAGCGGGGCATGACCATAAAACATATATCTCAAATAGAACAACCATTATTCTCCGATTTGAAAGAATATCCATCTCGCATAAGACGAGATCCAGAAACAATGTTCATGCTCAAAGCTGGTACTAAATAACAATTATTGAGGTTTAAAACTAATCCCGAGGGTAGATGTAGAGGCAGCGTGCCGACGGCGATCACATCGACCTTGGAACCATTCCCGACGCGCATCGTCACCTCATCCTTCGCCAGTCTCCGTTTATTCCGCAGCTCCTGTTTTGAGTTACAAATGTGAGCAACTGCACCGGTATCGAATACCCAGGAGCTACTACGAGTGCTGGTAAGGTACACATCAATAACATGTATATCATATATACCTTTGACGTTGCCGGCCTTCTTGTCTGCTAAGTATTTGGGGCAGTTCCGCTTCCAGTGACCCGTTCCCTTGCAATAAAAGCACTCTGTCTCAGGCTTGGGTCCATACTTTGGCTTCTTCCCGGCAACAGGCTTGCCAGGCGCGGCAACTTGCTTGCCGTCGTTCTTGAAGTTCTTCTTACCCTTGCCTTTCTTGAACTTAGTGGTTTTATTGACCATCAACACTTGATGTTCTTTCTTGATGTCAACCTCCGCTGGTTTCAGCATTGAATACACCTCGGGAATGGACTTCTCCATCCCCTGCATATTGAAGTTCAACACGAAGCTCTAGAAGCTTGGTGGGAGCGACTGGAGGATTCTGTCAACGACCGCTTCATCTGGGAGATTCATTCCCAGCTGAGACAAGCGGTTGTGCAATCCTGAAATCTTGAGGATGTGCTCACTGACAGAACTGTTTTCCTCCATCTTACAGCTGTAGAATGCGTCGGAGACATCATATCTCTCGACTCGGGCATGAGCTTGGAAAACCATTTTCAGCTCTTCGAACATCTCATATGCTCCATGGTGCTCAAAATGCTTTTGGAGCCCCGATTCTAAACTGTAAAGCATGCTGCACTGAACCAGGGAGTAATCATCACTACGCGACTGCCAGACGTTCAAAACGTCTTGGTCCGCATCGGGAGCAGGTGCATCACCTAGCGGTGCTTCTAGGACATATGATCTCTTGGCAGCTATGAGGATAATCCTCAGGTTACGGACCCAATCCGTATAGTTGCTACCATCGTCTTTCAGCTTGGTTTTCTCTAGGAACGCGTTGAAGTTGAGGGAAACCTGAGCGTGGGCCATTTGATCTACAAGAGATATTGTAAAGAATTTAGACTAAGTTCATGATAATTAAGTTCATCTTAATCAAATTATAATGAACTCCCACTCAGAATGACATCTCTCTAGTCATCTTAAGTGATACACGATCCGAATCGAGTAGTCCGTGTCCGATCATCACGTGAGACGGACTAGTCAAAAACGGTGAACATCTTCATGTTGATCGTATCTTCTATACGACTCGTGTTCGACCATTCGGTCTTCCGTGTTCCGAGGCCATGTCTGTACATGCTAGGCTCGTCAAGTGAACCCTAAGTGTATTGCGTGTGTAAATCTGTCTTACACCCGTTGTATGCGAACGTTAGAACCTATCACACCCGATCATCACGTGGTGCTTCGGAGCAACGAGCTTTAGCAACGGTGCACAGTTAGGGGAAACAAATTACTTGAAATTTTAGTGAGAGATCATCTTATTTACTACCGTCGTTCTAAGTAAACAAGATGCAAAAACATGATAAACATCACATGCAATCAATTAAAGTGACATGATATGGCCAATATCATCTTGCTCCTTGGATCTCCATCTTCGGGGCACCATGATCATCTTGTCACCGGCTCGACACCATGATCTTCATCATCATGATCTCCATCATCGTGTCTTGAAGAAGTCGTCACGCCAACTATTACTTCTATTACTATAGCTAACGTTTAGCAACGAAGTAAAGTAATTACATGGCGTTATTTAGTGACACGCACGTCATACAATAATTAAGACAACTCCTATGGCTCCTGCCGGTTGTCAAGTTCATCGACATGCAAGTCGTGATTCCCTATTACAAAAACATGATCAATCTCATACATCACATATATCATTCATCACATCTTCGTTCTTGTCCATACCACGTCACAAAACACATGCTGCAAAAACAAGTTAGACGTCCTCTAATTGTTGCTGCAAGTTTTACGTGGCTTCTATAGGATTTCTAGCAAGAACGTTTCTTACCTACGCCAAAACCACAACGTGATTTGTCAACTTCTATTTACCCTTCATAAGGACCCTTTTCATCGAATCCGATCCGACTAAAGTAGGAGAGACAGACACCCGCCAGCCACCTTATGCATCTAGTGCATGTCTGTCGGTGGAACCAGTCTCACGTAAGCGTACGTGTAAGGTCGGTCCGGGCCGCTTCATCCCACAATACCGCCGAATCAAGATTGACTAGTAACAGTAAGAAAGTTGAACAAGATCATACGCCCACAACTGCTTTGTGTTCTACTCGTGCAAAATGCTACGCATAAAACCTAGGCTCTGATACCACTGTTGGGGAACGTAGCATAATTCAAAAAATTTCTACGTCTTCACCAAGATCCAACTATGGAGACATCTAGCAACGAGCAACTAAGAGTGCATCTACATACTGTTATGAAGATTGCGTGCGGAAGCTTTCAACGAAGCAAGGATGAAATAGTCGTACTCTTCACGTTCTTCGTCACCGATGATCTAGCGCCGAACGGACGGCACCTCCGCGTTCAGCACACGTACGGTGCAGCAACGTCACCTCCTTCTTGATCCAGCATGGGGGGAGGAGAAGTCGTCAGAGATCCGGCAGCACGACGGCGTGATGACGGATGCAGTGGAGATCGCAGCAGGGCTTCGCCGGGCGCCCTGCGTGGGAGTTGGGAGGTGTGACGGGAGGGGGAGAGGCGCCAGGGCTTGAGGTGCGGCTGCCCTCTCCCCCCACATATATATAGGGGCCAGGGGGGGCGCCTGGACCCCCTGCAGATCCAATCTGCAAGGGGGCGTCGGCCAAGGGGGGTTCCTTGCCCCCCAAGGCAAGTGGAGCCCCCCTCCCCTTTAGGGTTTGAACCCTAGGCGCAGGGGAGGTGGGCCTCCCTTAGTGGTGCGCCAGCCCAGAGGGCTGGACACATCCCCTCGCGGCCTAGGGGCCCCACCGGGATGGGTGGCCCCACCCGGTGGACCCCCGGGGCCCCTCCGGTGGTCCCGGGACGCTCCCGGTGACCCCCGGAGATCACCCGTTGGCCGAAACTGGACTTCCCATATATCAATCTTTACCTCCGGACCATTCCGGAACTCCTCGTGATGTCCGGGATCTCATCCGGGACTCCGAACAACTTTCGGGTTTCCACGTGCATTAATCTCTACGACCCTAGCGTTACCGAACCTTAAGTGTGTAGACCCTACGGGTTCGGGAGACACGTAGACATGACCGAGACCACTCTCCGGTCAATAACCAACAGCGGGATCTGGATACCCATGTTGGTTCCCACGTGTTCCTCGATGATCTTCATCGGATGAACCACTGTGTCAAGGATTCACTCAATCCCGTATATTATTCCCTTTGTCCATCGGTACGGTACTTGCCCAAGATTCGATCGTCGGTATTCCCAATACCTTGTTCAATCTCGTTATGGCAAGTCTCTTTACTCGATCCGTAATTCATCATCCCGTGACTAACTACTTAGTCATATTGAGCTCATTATGATGATGTCTTACCGAGTGGGCCCAGAGGTACCTCTCCGTCATACGAAGTGACAACATCCCAGTCTCGGTTCGTACCAACTCAACAGACACTTTCGGAGATACCCGATGTGTACCTTTATAGCCACCCAGTTACGTTGTGACGGTTGGCACACCCAAAGCACTCCTACGGTATCCGGGAGTTGTACAACCTCATGGTCTAAGGAATAAATACTTGACACCGAAAAGCTTATGCATTACGAACTATACGATCTCGTGTTATGCTCAAGTTTGGGTCTTGTCCATCACATCATTCTCCTAATGATGTGATCCCATTATCACCGACATCTCATGTCCATGGTCAGGAAACCGTGACCATCTGTTGATCAACGAGCTGGCTACTAGAGGCCTACCAGGGACTCATTATGATCTATGTATTCACACATGTATCGCTGTTTCCGTACAATACAATTCAAGCATGAATAACAGACAATTATCATGAACAAGGAGATATAATAATAATGCTTTTATTATTGCCTCTAGGGCATATCTCCAACATTCTCGCCCCTCGTTGGTTACCCCAAGTGGAAGGTTTGAGATGTAGCGTAACGGCAAGTTTCCCTTGGCAAAGATACCAAGGATCGAATCCCGTGAGACTCCGAGGGTCGACAAGAAGGTGTCAATAGCGTCAGAAACTTCTGCTTGACAGGACCTGCACACAGATACAAATAACTTTGCTCCCAACGAGTACAGAGAGGTTGTCAATCCCTCCGGCCTTGTCGTTTACTAAGGATCAAACGCAAGAGATAATAGTGATAGATATGACTTCAACTAGGAAATAAGAACAAGAAGTAAATAGCGGATGTGATCAGTGATGGTAATATGGACCGGGGTCCCATGATGTTCACTAGTGATGTCTCTCTCCCAAAAGATGATAAAATAGCTAAGCGAGGTAAATAAATTACAGCTGGGCAATTGACAGGATTATGTGCGCAAACCAATGCTAACTATGCTGTAAAGAAAGGTAGAGGCTCAAAAGCATGGGCGGTACGCCAAGGCAAGTAGACCGAAATCCATCTGCATCTACTACTAATCATCCACCTTGAGATATCTATCCAGAACATCTCGCTGGTATTAAGTTGCGAGTCCCACCCATAGTGTAAACTCAAAGCAACAGACAACTGCATTAAAAGAACTTTGCGTAAAGTAAACAATCCTTGCACCCGCAAGTACAAGCACCGTTGTTTTCCCCCTTGTGGCAACATCACATCCCCTAGACTCATGTTTCTGTCGCTCAAGCTAGTCATCGAGGGGCATGAACCCACAATCAAGCGTAACGTTCCCTCTTGGAGTTACTACCTACTACTCGGCCAAAGCAATAAATAGCAACGGAGAACATGCAAGAATTACTCAAGAACATAAATATAAAAGAGGTGAATCAAATATATTACTCACACACAATCTGAACATAATCTCATAATCCATCGGATCCTAGCAAACTCAACATAGCAACAACATAAAGATTACATATGTGCCTCGATCATGTAGGGCAGCTCACGAGGTCTAATCCATGAAGAACAAAGAGGGGAGGAGAACATCACATAGCTACTGGTCATGGACCCATGGTCCAAGGGAGACTACTCACAACTCATCCGGGAAGCGTCCATGGTGGTGGAGAAGCTCCCGGTGGTGATCCTCCCCTCCGGCAGGGTGCCGGGAAGAGTTCTCCTGGTGCTCCCGATCTTGGAAGCGCGGCGGCGGCGGAACAGAGATTAGATCGCGAAAAAGGGTTCCGTCCTCGAGGGTTTCGGGACGCGTGGTAAATATATGCCAAAGGGGGTCACCAGAGGAGGAGGTGGGGCCCCAGGCGCCCCCCTGGCGCGGCCAGGGGTGGGGCCACGCCGGGTGGCCACCTGGGCCCCCCCAGGCTCCCCTCTGGCCCTGCCTTGGTTTTTCTGGAAGCTCCCGATACGCTGATTTTTCCTGTATTTTTCCCGAAATTTTTAGGGCACTTTTAATATGGGGGAAACTTGAAATAGAAAAAACAGCAGAAAACAGGAACTGGCACTGTGGTGCACTGAGTTAATAGGTAAGTCCAAATATGATCAAAAGTGTATGGAAGTGCATAAATATCATAGCAATATCACACAAAAGAGGCATGGAGCAAGCAGAAATTATAGATACGTTTTGGACGTATCACTTGTCACTTACCTCTTGAACTAGAACATATGGCATATTGGGCTATTAAAGAGCCCAATTATGATTTCAAACTTGCCGGTGAAAAGAGGCTATTTGACATTAGCTGTCTCGATGAATGGAGAACCCAGGCTTATGAGAATGCCAAGCTGTTTAAAGAAAAAGTTAAAAGATGGCATGACAAAAGGATACAAAAGCGTGAGTTTAACGTGGGTGACTATGTATTGCTATACAACTCTCGTTTAAGATTTTTTGCAGGAAAACTTCTCTCCAAGTGGGAAGGACCTTACTTTATCGAGGAGGTCTATCGTTCCGGTGCCATAAAAATCAACAACTTCAAAGGCACAAATCCAGAGGTGGTGAAGGGTCAAAGAATTAAACATTATATCTCAGGTAATCCTATAAATGTTGAAACCAATATTATTGAAACCGTAACCCCGGTGGAATACATAAGGGACACTTTCCAGAACGATTCAGCCTCTCAAAAGGAAGAGGTATGTGATACGGTAAGTAAACCGACTCCAAAATAGTTTTAAAGGCAATTTTTCTTCGTTTTGGAATATTTAGAAAAATAGAAAAATAAGAAGCAGTCCGGAGGGGACACGAGGCGTCCACGAGAGTGGAGGGCGCGCCCCCTGCCTCGTGGGCACCCCGTGTGTCCCCCGGACTCCGTTTTCTTGTGGGTTACTACTTCTAGTTGGTAAAAAAAATCATTATATATACTCCCGAAGATTTTGACCTCTGTATCAGGCAAAAATCCTCTGTTCTTGTTTAGAGCTATTTTCTGCTAGGGTTTGTGAAGCCAGGCATCATGTCGTCTCCTTCCTCCAACAATGTAGGCAACAATGCTTGGCTAATGATGATAGATCTGAAGAGGGAAGGACCCGAGGAGATCCACAAGGAGAAGAAGATCAAGATGGAGGTGGAAGATCCGGCTCTTGCATCGGGAGAAGAAGACACCTCTAAATCCCTTCCTAATCTCTTTACCTCAACTGAGATAGAAGCTTTCAGGATGATTGAGTTAGCTCAGATTCGAAACAAGCATCTCACAAGTGAAAATATTTTTTTGAAGGATTACATAGCTGCACTCAAAGGTATTATCCGCAAGCTGGAGGATCTCCTACGCTCCATATATGATGATCCGCCGTCGCTACTTTCAACCTCATCATCACCAACCCCGAAGAAGGAGACATAATCATATGGGTATGGGCACTCCCCTTGGCAACTGCCAAGCTTGGGGGAGGGACCCTGATATCGTATCACCATCACTCCTATCTTTACCGTTTTACTTAGTTCGATCCTTTTGGTAGTATCTTGATCTAGTAGAATAAAGTTAGCTTGATCTAGTTGTGAGCTTTTGCTTTGTGATCTTTACCCTTTGTAATCGAGTCCTTGAGCTATATAATAAAGATTAGTGTTGAGTCAAGGGCTTGATTTCCTCACTCGGGTCATGATAAAAAGAAAGAAAACATAAAGAGTATCAAAGAGATCATATCGATTTTATGGGAAGTAATGACTTCACATATAAGAGTATGATAAATAAAAGTTGTTGGGAGTTGACAAACACAGTTTTGGTCATCGTTGCAATTAATAGGAAGTAATAAAAGAAGAGAGGCTTCACATACAAATATTCCATCTTGGACATCTTTTATGATTGTGAACACTCATTAAAGTATGACATGCTAAAGAGTCGATGTTGGACAAGGAAGACAACATAATGGGTTATGTCTTCTTATATCCGAAATAAAGTATATTGTCATGGATCATCCAGCATATTGCCTTTCCCCCTCATGCTTGCCAAAACTCCTCGCACTAAGTAGAGATACTACTTGTGCTTCCATATATCCTTAAACCCAGTTTTGCCATGAGAGTCCACCATACCTACCAATGGATTGAGAAAGATCCTTCCAAGTAAGTTGTCATGTTGCAAACTCGCTAAAATATGTATGATTTATTGGTGTGGGAGAAATTAGATTTATACGATCTTGTGATATGGAAGTAATAAAAGAGACGAACTGCATAATAAAGGTCCTTATCACAAGTGGCAATATAAAGTGAAGTTCTTCTATGCAAAGACTTTGTGCATCCAACCATAAAAACACATGACAACCTCTGCTTCCCTCTGCGGAGGGCCTATCTATTATTCTTGCCTTATAAGTGTGAAGGTGAAATCCACTTTTCCTTTTTACATTTTATCCTTTGGCAAGCACATTGTGCTGGAAAGATCCTGACATATATACACACTTGGATGTAGGTTTTCATGATCTATTACTGTTGACATTACCCTTGAGGTAAAAGGTTGGGAGGCAACACCATAAGCCCCTATCTTTCTCTGTGTCTGATTAAAACTCCATAAACATAAGTATTGCGTGAGTGTGAGCAATTGTGAAAGACTATATGATGGTTGAGTATGTAGGCTTGCTGAAAAGCTCTTATATTGACTGTTTCCGATATTACGATAAATTGCAATTGCTTCAATGACCGAGATCAAAGTTTGTTAGTTTCCAATGAAGTTTATGATTCATACTTGATATTGCAGATGAATTGTTACTTCAGTATAAGAATCATATGAATATATTTATACAAGTTGCTTTTATGAGAATGATCATGATGCCCTCATGTCCGTATTTTGTTTTTATCGATACCTCTATCTCTAAACATGTGAACATTTTTTTCAATATCGGCTTTCGCTTGAGGACAAGCGAGGTCTAAGCTTGGGGGAGTTGATACGTCCATTTTGCATCATGCTTATATGTTGACATTTATTGCATTATGGGCTCTTATTATATGTTTTGTCACAATACTTATGCCTTTTCTCTCTTATTTTACAAGGTTTACACGAAGAGGAAGAATGCCGGCAGCTGGAATTCTGGGCTGGAAAAGGAGAAAACTCTGGAAACCTAATGTGCACAACTCCAAAAGCCCCGAAACTCAACAGAACTTCGTTTCAGAAAATATAAAAAATATCTGGCGAAAGAAGTCCACGAGGTGGCCCACCGGCTGTCCACGAGGGTGGGGGGCGCGCCCCTTGCCTCGTGGGCCAGCCGGAAGGCCCCCGATGCCCATCTTGTCCTATATGAGGTGTTTTGACCTGGAAAATATCATAAGGAGGCTTTCGGGACCAGACGCCGCCGTCTCGAGGCGGAACCGAGGCGGAAACTATTCTAGGGCTCCGGCCGAGCTGTTCTGCCGGGGATACTTCCCTCCGGGAGGGGGAAATCGTCACCGCCGTCATCACCAACAACTCTCCCATTTTGGGGAGGGCTATCTTCATCAACATCTTCACCAGCACCATCTCCTCTCAAACCCTAGTTCATCTCTTGTATCCAATCTTTGTACCCAAACCTCAGATTGGTACCTGTGGGTTGCTAGTAGTGTTGATTACTCCTTGTAGTTGATGCTAGTTGGTTTATTTGGTGGAAGATCATATGTTTAGATCCATTATGTATATTAATACCCCTATGATCATGAACAATATTTTGTCTTGTGAGTAGTTACTTTTGTTCCTAAGGACATGGGAGAAGTCTTGCTATTAGTAGTCATGTGAATTTGGTCTTCGTTCGATATTTTGATGAGATGTATGTTGTCTCTCCTATAGTGGTGTCATGTGAACGTCGACTACATGACACTTCACCATTATTTGGGCCTAGAGGAAGGCCTTGGGAAGTAATAAGTAGATGATGGGTTGCTAGAGTGACAGAAGCTTATACCCTAGTTTATGCGTTGCTTCGTAAGGGGCTGATTTGGATCCATATGTTTCAGGCTATGGTTAGGTTTACCTTAATACTTCTTTTGTAGTTGTGGATGCTTGCATTAGTAGCTAATCATAAGTGGGAGGCTTGTCCAAGTAAGGACAGCACCCAAGCACCGGTCCACCCACATACCAAAGTATCAAAGTACCGAACGCGAATCAGATAATCGTGATGAAAACTAGCTTGACGATAATTCCCATGTGTCCTCGGGAGTGATTTCCTTTATATAAGAGTTTGTCCAGGCTTTTCCTTTGCTACAAAAAGGATTGGGCCACCTTGCTGCACCTTATTTACTTTTACCTTTTGTCACTTGTTACCAATTACCTTATCACAAAACTATCTGTTACCTATAATTTCAGTGCTTGTAGAAAATACCTGAATCAAAACTGCCTATCATTTCCTTCCGCTCCTCGTTGGGTTCGACACTCTTACTTATCGAAAGGACTACGATAGATCCCCTACACTTGTGGGTCATCACATCTTCACCAGCACCATCTCCTCTCAAACCCTACTTTATCTCTTGTATCCAATCTTTGTACCAAAACCTCAGATTGGTACCTGTAGGTTGCTAGTAGTGTTGATTACTCCTTGTAGTTGATGCTAGTTGGTTTACTTGGTGGAAGATCATATGTTCAGATCTATTATGCATATTAATACTCCTCTGATCATGAACATGAATATGCTTTGTGAGTAGTTACGTTTGTTCCTAAGGACATGGGAGAAGTCTTGCTATTAGTAGTCATGTGAATTTGGTATTCGTTCGATATTTTGATGAGATGTATGTTGTCTTTCCTCTAGTGGTGTCATGTGAAAGTCGACTACATGACACTTCACCATTACTTGGGCCTAGAGGAAGGCATTGGGAAGTAATAAGTAGATGATGGGTTGCTAGAGTGACAGAAGCTTAAACCCTAGTTTATGCGTTGCTTTGTAAGGGGCTGATTTGGATTCATTTGTTTCATGCTATGGTTAGGTTTACCTTAATACTTCTTTTGTATTTGCGGATGCTTGCAATAGAGGTTAATCATAAGTTGGATGCTTGTCCAAGTAAGGGCAGCACCCAAGCACCGGTCCGCCCACATACCAAATTAGCAAAGTAACGAACCCGAATCATATGAGCGTGATGAAAACTAGCTTGATGATAATTCCCATGTGTCCTCGAGAGCGCTTTCCTTTATATAAGGGTTTGTCCAGGCTTGTACTTTGCTCCAAAAAGGATTGGGCCATCTTGCTTCACCTTATTTATTGGGGTATGAGCGAAAGATTCGCTTGACCGCCACAAAGTGGCTTTCCTTAGGTGAGGCTTGAAACCATGCACAAATTCCCACACTTAACATTATATCTGGTCTAGATGCACAAAGATAAAGCAAGGATCCAATCATAGAACGATATACCTTTTGATCCACCGCTTCACCATTGGGATCACCGTCAAGTTGGCATTTGGTAGGCATTGGAGTAGAGGCCGGCTTGACATCACTTAGATTGGATCTCTTGAGCATGTATTGAGTATATTTGGCTTGGTCAATGAAGATTCCTTCTCTTCTTTGTCTGACTTCGAACCCGAGAAAGAAATTCGACTCTCCCATAATGGACATCTCAAACTCCGCGGTCATTAGTGCGGGAAATTCATCATTGAAAGCTTTGTTAGGAGAACCAAAGATAATATCATCAACATATAGTTGGCATACAAACAACTCCCCTTTGACCTTCTTAGTAAAAAGAGTGGGGTTGAATTTCCTAATTTCAAACCCAGGATCTTGCAACAACTCGGTAAGATGCTCATACCATGCACGTGGGGCTTGTTTAAGGCCATAGAGCGCCTTATCGGGTTGATACACATGATTGGGGAACTTAGGTTCCTCAAACCCCGAGGGTTGTTTGATATACACCAACTCATTAAGAGGACCATTAATAAAGGCACTCTTCACATCCATTTGTTGCAATTTAAGAAGCAGAGGCAAGCAACAAACGAATAGATTCAAGGCGAGGAACGGGGGAAAATGTTTCACCGTAGTCGATACCCTCGACTTGGGAGCAGCCTTGTTCAACCAAACGAGACTTGTTGCGAATGACAATCCCATGAGCATCTTGCTTGCTCTTGAAGATCCATTTGGTTCAAATGACATTATGGTTCTCCTCCGCCCTTGGCACCAATCGCCACACTTTGATGCGCTCGAAGTTGTTGAGTTCTTCATGCATGGCATTGAGCTAATCTGGATCTTCGAGCGCCTCGTAGACCTTTTGGGGTTCAACAAGAAACAAACGCATGATGAGCACAATAGTTTGCCAATTGTCTACGAGTGCTTACCCCCTTTGTTATGCTTCCAAGTATATTCTCCATGTGATGCTCTCTAGAAGCAAGCTTGGAAGCAACCTTGGTGGCAGGACGCTCCAATTGCTCCTCAAGAGAGAGTTGAGGGGCGGTAACTTGATCATCATGACCGTCGTCATGAGCTTGTTCTTGAGCTTGAGCTTGCTCTTGGTCTTGAACTTGCTCTTGGGAATGAACTTGGCCTTGTGCATCACTTGGTGGATTATCACCATCTTGCATTTGATCTTGCACTTGGCCTTGTTCATTGGGTTGAGGGCCTTCACTTTGTTCTTCGGATGCATGTGGGTCTTGGGTTGGTGATGGTTCCCATTGAGTGGAACATTTTCCTTCTCCTTCAGCCACAATGGGTTCCTCAATGGGTAGGATATGACCAACACCCATTCTGGGGAGAAATTTCATCACCTACATCACGAGTACCACTTTGCTCCACTTGGGAGCCATTATTCTCATCAAACTCCACATTACACGTTTCCTCAATAAGTCCGGTGGACTTGTTGAGGACACGGTAAGCATGAGAGTTTGTAGCATAACCAACAAATATGCCCTCATGAGCTCTAGCCTCAAATTTAAACAAACGAACACCTTTCTTGAGTATGAAACACTTACAACCGAACATTCGGAAGCACTTGAGGTTGGGCTTGTTGTCGGTAAGTATCTCATATGGAGTCTTGTTCAAGCCATTGTGGATATAGAGCCGATTGGATGCATGACAAGCGGTGTTGATGACTTCGGCCCAAAAGTTGTACGAAGACTTGAACTCCGCCATCATGGTCCCTGCCATGTCCATCAATGTCCGATTCTTCCTCTCCACCACACCATTTTGTTGAGGGGTATAGGGTGCGACATATTGATGCTTGATTCCCACATCACTAAGAAACTCATCCAAGGTGTAGTTCTTGAACTCAGTGCCATTGTAACTTCTTATCATCAAAATCTATGCATTATGTTGACGTTGAGCTTCATTTGTGAAGTTGATGATGGTTTGTTGGGTCTCACTCTTCCTCTTGAAACAGTATACCCAAGTGTATCTTGAATAATCATCCACAATCACGAAGAAATACTTTCTACCCCCAAGGCTATCAAAGGATGGAGGCCCAAAGAGATCCATGTGGAGGAGCTCCAAAGGCCTCGTCGAGTAGATGATAGTAGTGGGAGGTTGAGCCTTCCCATGTAACTTTCCTTCGATACAAGCAATGCAAGCACGATATTTGGCAAAACTAACATTTGTTAGTCCATGGACATGGTCCCCCTTGAGAAGACTTTGCAAAGATATCATATTGACGTGGGCTAAACGGTGATGCCAAAGCCACCCCACGTCCACTTTACCCATTAGGCATGTCTCGGTCTTAGAGGGTCTCTCCGAGAAGTTAACCACATAGAGACTATTCTCGACATGCCCAACAAAGGCTACTGTAAGAGTCTTGCTCCACAAGAGGGCCACATAATCAATATCAAAGAAAGTAGCAAAAACTGTGAGTGCAAGTTGACGAACGAAAAGTAAATTGTATGCAAGGGACTCAGCAAGCATGACTTTCTCGATCGTGAGATCATGAGAAATGACAACCTTGCCAAGACCCAATACCTTAAAGATGATGCATCACCCCACTCGACATTGGTGGGCATATATGAGACTTTGCGCACGTCCACCACCAAGTCTTTGCTTCCGGTCATATGATTTGTGGCTCCACTATCGAGGAACCATGACCCCCCACCGGAAGCAAACTCCTACAAGAGATCAATCCTTGGTTTTAGGTACCCATTTTGTAATGGGTACTTTGATGTTAGCTACAAGGGTCTTAGGAACCCAAATAGACCATTCAATGTACTCATAAGAAGAACCAACAAATTTGGCATAAACATGCCCATCACTAGCACGACATAACACATAAGATGGGTTAAAGTCACCGGCTTTTTTGGAAGGAGTGTCATTTCCCTTCTTGGCACCACCACCCTTTGCCATGTTCTTCTTCTCCTTAGAAGTACCCTCTCCCTCCTTCACAAAAGTTAGCTTGAGAGGAATAGGTTGCTTAGTCTTGTCATTCTTCTTCTTCTTGGTCTTAGGTGCAAACCCAATTCCCTCCTTGACCACAACTTCCTTTTGATTGCTCAAAAGGTCATTGAGGTTCTTATCACCTTGTATGCAAGACACAAGGCCTTTCTCAAGTTGTTCCTTAAACTTGGCATTCTCCTCCACAAGATGCACATGCTCACAACACGGGTTAGTAGCATTTGCATTATCAATTAAAGCCATATGAGGAAAAGTGGCTTTCTCCTTGGTTAGCGAAACTTGGAGTTGATAATGAGACTCCTTGAGGCTAGCATGAACACTCTTCAAGACCTTGTGAGCCTTGTAAAGTAGATCAAACTCCTCCTTGAGTCTAGCATGGTCAACCCCAAGTTTGGCCTTCTCGGAATTGAGCACACGAGAGACAACAAGAGCATGATCTAGATCTTTCTTTAATTTAGCATGATCATCGTTGTATGACTCCTCAAGAGCAAAACGATGACCACGCTCTTCCTCAAGCGCATTAGAGAGATCCGATATCTCATCGGCATAGTCATGACTTTGTCCTTCCATCTTTGAGATGGTCTCTTTGTGAGCCTCGATCATGTCATTGGCTTCACCAAGTTGTTCCAAAAGAGCAACGAAGTGCTTCTTGGATTTACCTCTGAGTTTACTCATAAAAGACTCAAATTCATTTTCCTCCTCCATCGCCTCATTACTTTCATCAATGCAATCTGTCAATGAAGGATTAGTAGTGATGGTAGTTTTGATGTTGGGGGTTACCTTGTTGGTGGCTTTAGCCATGAGGCACTTGGCGGTGATGTTCTCGTTGGGTGAATCGAAGAGAGACACCCGGGGAGTTGTCACAATGGCAATGGAGGCCATGGCCATCGACTCATCATCTTCACTATCATCATCATTCTCATCATACTCTTCTTGTGCCACCAACCCTTTGGGAGGAGTCTTCTTGGTGAAGTTGTTCTTGCTTGGGAAAGACTTGGCCTTGTCTTTTCGGATAAGCTTGCCACCATTGTCTTCCCTCTTCTCGTACGGGAAATCCACAACAAAGTGACTCACATTGCCACAATTGTAGCACGTCCTCACACGTTGCTTGCCCTTGGAGGCACTTTAGTTGTTCTTGTTGAAGTTGGGCCTTGAGTGCTTCTTGTTGCCCCAAAATTGTCAAGAAGCAAGAGCCATGTGCTCATGATAGGCATATTTGGTATCTTCGATATCTTCAAGAGAACACTCCTCTTCTTCCCCTTCATCCTATTTTTCCGCACAAGCCTTGGCCTTCAAAGCAAGGTTGGGCTTCTTTCATCGTTGAGACCGCAACACCGCATTGTCGGCGGTCTTGTCCAAGATATTCATAGCGACAAACTCATCCAACACTTCACTTGAGGACAAGGTGTGGAAGTCCGTCCTTTGATGGATGACGAAGGACATGGACTTGTGGTAAGGCATCATGGCCCTGAGAAACATGCGCTTGATCCAATTGTCATCTGTATCCTTGCTCCCATGATCTCGAAGTGAGATCGCGAGAGTGGTTATTATTCGATAAAGTTCACAAGGTTCTTCATCTTCGATCATCGCAAACTCATCGGCCTCATCTTGCACCACTTCATAGTTTGAGCATTAAATGCTTGCACTTCCCTTGTACAAGGAAACCACATGCTCCAATGCTTCCTTGGCCACGGAGAAGGGTCAGAGATGATCAATATCTTCGGGAGGAATTGCTTCTTGGAGAATGAAGAGAACGGTCTTGGAGAATGAAGATAACGGACTCGTTGAATTGATGATCCACGGCTTCTCTAGGAGTGAGGTTGCTTGGATCATGTGGGTAGAAACCTTGCTCAATAATTCTCCAAAGATTAGTAGAACTATGATTTAAATGACGTTTAAAGCAATAAACCCAAGTGGGAAAATCAGCATTTTTCACTAACTTCAGTGGAGGACCAACATGATTAAGATGCGTGGAGGGAACAGGTCCTCCATAAATAATGGGTTGTTCAACATGAGCAAAGATGCCACTCCCATTCTTAGGCACGGGAACTTGATCACTACTAGCTTCTCCCTTATCAGGAAGAGCATGCATGACCTTGTTAGTGGGATGAGCCACTTCCAACGGTGCGGTGGATAATTTAAGCCCATCAAGAAATTCTTTGAACATGCCTTTGACCTCTGTCGTCATGGAAGTTTTCAATGTGCCCAAAGCCGCATTGAACTCCTCACGAGAGACCGAGGATCCCCCATCGGCCATAGACGAGGACGTGTTCACACCGGAGTGCTCCTCCACCTCGACTATGGTGTCACCCATACTCTTAGGACGGTAAAGTCCTTCATAAAGAGATGAGGCTCTGATACCAATTGAAAGGATCGATATGGTTGACTAGAAGGGGGGGGGGGTGAATAAGCAACTAACAATTTTTAGCTTTTCTTAACCAATTTAAAAATTAGCATCAAATAGGTTGTCTAGAAATGCAACTAGGTGAGCAACCTATAAGATGCAACAACTATAATCACACAAGCAAGCAAGGGATACAACACAATATAAGCTTGCACAAGTAAAGGTAAGAAATAACCAAGAGTGGAACCGGTGGAGACGAGGATGTGCTACCGAAGTTCCTTCCCTTTGAGGGGAAGTACGTCTCCCTTAGAGTGGCGTGGAGGAACAATGCTCCCCAATAAGCCACTAGGGCCACCGTATTCTCCTCACGCCCTCACACAATGCAAGATGCCGTGATTCCACTATTGGCGCCCTTGAAGGCGGAGACCGAACCTTTACAAACAAGGTTGGGGCTATCTGCACAACTTAATTGGAGGCTCCCAATGACGCCACAAAGCCTCACCATAATGGAATATGGCTTCGAGGTGACCTCAACCGTCTAGGGTGCTCAAACACCCAAGAGTAACAAGATCTGCAAGGGATTAGTGGGGGAATCAAATTTCTCTTGGTGGAAGTGTAGATTTGGGCCTTCTCAACCAATCCCTAGAGAATCAACAAGTTTGATTGGCTAGGGAGAGAAATAGGGCGAAAATGGAGCTTTGAGCAACAATGGAGTTTGGGGAGGGAAGAGGTACGTCTTCTTGGAGAAGAAGACCTCATTTTATAGTGGGAGAGCAAAACCAACCGTTATCCCCACTTCAGCCCGCACAGAGCGGTACTACCGCTGGGTGGGGCAGTACTACCGCTGGTAGCATCGGTACTACCGTGACCCCCAGCGGTACTACCGCGTTGGCAAAGAGCAGAGGCAACAGTGGGAGAAAGGAAGAGAGAGAAGGGGTGGAGCGGTACTAGTCGCGGTGGTGGTAGCTGTACTACCGCTTGTAAGTTGTACTATCACTGCTACTACCGCGCTGGCAAAGAGCAGAGGCAACAGTGGGAGAAAGGAAGAGAGAGAAGGGGTGGAGCGGTACTAGCCGTGGTGGTGGTAGCGGTACTACCGCTTGTAAGCGGTACTATCACTGCTACTACCGCACAACCCGACACGAGAAAATACCCCCTCGAGTCGAGGTGGTAGGAGAGCCGAACCGTGGCGATACTGCCACTGATGCCCTCAAGCGGTACTACCGCTGTGGACAGCGATACTACCGCTTGATGACCATAAGCGGTACTACCGCTCCGGCGGTGGTACTACCACTACCACCTCACAACCTCTACTTCCAGTGAAACGGTAAACTCCAAGGAGAGGAAAGGAGCTGGGGGGGTGCAAAAATGAAGTGTGTGTGTTGATTCTGACCTAGCTTTTCCAATGTAGACACCCTCTTGATAGTACAGTGTCTCCTACGACTCAAGTCCACCAAAACCAAAAACGAAGGAGACGTCACGTCTTCACTCAAAGCTTCGAGGGGAAGCAATCGTCTCCTGCCAAAGGATGAATCTCTGAAATACTTTGCACACACGATTAGTCCGCAAAAGCATTATCATCAATCACCAAAAGGGCTTAGGAAGGGACATGCCCTTACACTTTGTTTAGCCATGTTATTTTTGAAGCTTCATGATTTTGCTTTCTAGTATGCTTGAAGTATTATTGTTTTAATATCACTGAACTTATGTTTTGAATCATATGGATATTAACATTCATGCCAAATAAAGAAGAAACACATTGCTAAATATGTTGGATAGCATTCTATATCAAATATTCTATTTTTATCATTTACCTACTCGAGGACGAGCATGAATTAAGCTTGGGGATGCTTGATACGTCTCCAACGTATTTGTAATTTTTGATTGTTCCATGCTATTATATTATCAACTTTGGATGTTTTATATGCATTAATATGCTATTTTATATTATTTTTGGGACTAACTTATTAACCTAGAGCCCAGTGCTAGTTTTTTTTTCTTTTTTTTGAGCTTCGCAGAGAAGGAATATCAAACAGAGTCCAAACAAAATAAAACTTTTGTGATGATTTTTTCTGGATAAAAACACACCTACGAGACTTGGAGTAGGGTCAGGGAAAGCCACGGGGTGCCACAAGCCATAGGGGCACTAGGCTTATGCCCCCCTGACTCTCCTGCACCATCTCTTTGCCCTATATATTCTAAAATATTCCAGAAACCCTAGAGGGATCAACGAAAATACTTTTCCACCGTCGCAGGTCTTTGACCTCGTGAGATCCCATCTAGAGGCCTTTTCCGGTACTCTTCCGGAGTGGGATTCGATCATGGAGGGCTTCTACATCAACCTTGATGCCCTTCCGATGATGCGTGAGTAGTTTACCACATACCTACGGGTCCATAGCTGGTAGCTAGATGGCTTCTTCTCTCTCTTTTATCTTCAATACAATGTTCTCCTTGATGTTCTTGGATATCTATTCAATGTAAACTTCTTTTGAAGTGTCTTTGTCGAGATCCGATGAATTGTTGATTTTCGATCAGATTATCTATGAATATTATTTGAGTCTTCTCAAAATTCTTATATGCATGATTTGATATCTTTGTATTTATCTTCGAATTATAGGTTTGGTTTGGCCAACTAGATTGGTAGTTCTTGCAATGGGAGAGGTGCTTGGTTTTGGGTTCAATCTTGCGGTGTCCTCACCCAGTGACAGAAAGGGTAGCGAGGCACATATTTTATTGTTGCCATCAAGTATGAAAAGATGGTGTTTATATCATATTTCTGGAGTTTATCCCTCTACATCATGTCATCTTTCTTAAAGTGTTACTCTGTTTTTATGAACTTAACACTCTAGATGCACGCAGGAGTCGGTCGATGTGGGAGTAATAGTAGTCGATGCAGAATCGTTTCGGTCTACTTGTCACGGACATGATGCCTATATTCATGATCACTGCCTTAGATATCATCATAACTTTGCGCTTTTCTATCAATTGCTCCATAGTAATTTGTTTACCCATCGTATACTTTATTCAAGATAGAAGCCTCTAGTGAAACCTATAGCCCCCGGGTCTATTTTCCATCATATATTTTCAGATCTATAAAACCAAAAACCCAAAGATATCTTGCTGCAATTATTTTGTGTTTACTTTATTTAGCTTTTTTACTTTAGTTTTAAATCTATCTCTATAGGATCTCACTCTTGTTCGTGACGTTGAAGGGATTGACTACCCCTTTTCCGCGTTGTGTGCAAGTGTTTGTTAGTTTGTGTCGGTGCATATATTGCAGACTTGCTTGTACCACCTACTGGATTGATACCTTGGTTCTTAACTGAGGGAAATACTTATCTCTACTTTGCTGCATCACCATTTCCTTTTCAAGGGAAAAATCAATGCAAACTCAAGAAATAGCAGCCACCATGGGCCCCACAAGGCACCAGGGCGCGCCTGGGGTCTCTGGCGTGCCCTAGTATTTTGTGGACCCCACGGGCCTCATCTGGTACACATGTTGGG
Organism: Secale cereale; assembly: GCA_902687465.1. Lineage (NCBI taxonomy): Eukaryota > Viridiplantae > Streptophyta > Magnoliopsida > Poales > Poaceae > Secale > Secale cereale. The sequence continues at coordinate 840,301,344 of LR738711.1, forward strand.
CTCTTTGATTCTCTTTTGGGCAGAGAATAATATCCAAAAGGTTTCATTGCATTTGTACTCTGTTTGGTATTGATATTCTGCAAAAGTAAAATAATAGCAAAAAGACAACAACTGGCACTGGGCACTATGTCAATAGGTTAGTCCCAAGAAATGATATAAAGTTGCTAGGAAATGTATGTAAAACATCCAAGATTGATACTATAACAACATGTAACAAACAAAAATTATAGGTATGTTGGAGACATATCAGCATCCCCAAGCTTACATCATGCTCGTCCTCGAGTAGGTAAATGATAAAAACAGAATTTTTGATGTGGAATGCTGCCTAACATATTCATGATATTGTTTTCTTTGTAGCATGGGCATTTGGAATTTTAGATGATTCAAAGCAATAGTCTATAATTTGACATGGAGACTTTAATACTCAAGCATATCAATAAGCAACCATGTCTTTCAATATATCAACACTAAAGAAAGCTATCCCTTGCCCATTATTCTCAATGATTGATCCATTCATGAAACACATCCAAATATTAGCAGCATCCAATGCTCAAGTATGATAATAGTGCTTCCTAGTGATGGAAATATGCCCTAGAGGCAATAATAAAGTTATTATTATTTTATATTTCCTTATTCATGATAAAGGTTTATTATTCATGCTAGAATTGTATTGACCAAAAACTTAAATACATGTGTGAATACATAAACAAATACCGTGTCCCTAGTGAGCCTCTACTAGACTAGCTCGTGGATCAAAGATGGTTAAGGTTTCCTAACCATAGACATGAGTTGTCATTTGATTACGGGATCACATTATTAGGAAAACGATGTGATGGGCAAGACCCATCCATTAGCATAACATATGATCGTTCACTTTATTGTTACTCCTTTCTTAATGTCAAGTAATGTTTCTTCGACCATGAGATCATGCAACTCCTAGATACCGGAGGAATACCTTGTGTGCTATCAAACGTCACAACGTAAGTGGGTGATCATAAAGATGCTCAATGCTACTTCTTGAGCTTGCGTTGATTTTTTCCTTGAAGAGGAAAGGGTGATGCATCAAAGTAGAGATAAGTATTTCCCTCCGTTGAGAACTAATGTATCAATGCAGTAGGAGGTACAAGCAAGTCTCCAATATATGCACCTGCATAAACTACCAAACACTTGCACACAACACGGAAAAGGGGTTGTCAATCCCTTCACGGTCACGAATAAGAGTGAGATCTGATAGAGATAGATTTAAAACTAAAGTAAAAAGCTAAATAAAGTAAACACAAAATAATTGCAGCAAGATATTTTTTGGTTTTTGGTTTTATAGATCTGAAAATATAAGATGGACATAAACCCCGGGGGGGGCATAGGTTTCACTAGAGGCCTCTCTCTTGAATAAAGCATACGGTGGGTAAACAAATTACTGTCGAGCAATTGATAGAAAAGTGCAAAGTTATAACGATATCTAAGGCAATGATCATGAATATAGGCATCACGTCCGTGACAAGTAGACTGAAACGATTCTGTATCTACTACTATTACTCCACACATCAACCAACTCCTGTCTGCATCTTGAGTATTAAGTTCACAAGAAAAGAGTAACACTCTAAGCAAGATGACATGATGTAGAGGGATAAAATCAAGCAATATGATATAAACTCCATTTTTTATCCTTTATGACAACAATGCAATACGTGCCTCGCTACCCCTTCTGTCATTGGGTGAGGACACCGCAAGATTGAACCCAAAGCTAAGCACCACTCCCATTATAAGAACTACCAATCTAGTTGGCCAAATCAAACCAATAATTCGAAGAGAAATACAAAGATATCAAATCATGCATATAAGAATTTAGAGAAGACTCAAATAATATACATACATAATCTGATCATAAATCCGCAATTCATCGGATCTCGACAAACACACCGCAAAATAAGATTACATCGAATATATCTCCAAGAATATCAAGGAGAACATTGTATTGAAGATCAAAGAGAGAGAAGAAGCCATTTAGATACTAGCTATGGACCCGTAGGTCTATGGTAAACTACTCACACATCATCGGAGGGGTAACTAGGTTGATGTAGAAGCCCTCCATGATCGAATCCCCCTCTGGCAGAGTACCAGAAAAGGCCTCTAGATGGGATATCATGAGGTCATAGACCTGCGACTGTGGAAAAGTGTTTTCGTTGCTCCCTCTAGGGTTTCTGAAATATTTGAGAATATATAGGTTAAAGAGGCGGTGCGGGAGATCTCCGAGGGGCCCACAAGCCCTAGGGGCATGCCCTGGGCTTGTCGTCTGCTCGGGGCTGCTCTGACTTGGACTCCAAGTGCTCTGGATGTCTTCTAGTCCAAGAAAATTCATCGTGAAAGTTTTATTTTGTTTGGACTTCGTTTGATATTCCTTTTCTGATAAACTCAAAAACTATGAAAAAGTAAAAACTGGCACTGGGCTCTAGGTTAATAAGTTAGTCCCAAAAATAATATAAATAGCATATTAATGCATATAAAACATCCAAAGTTGATAATATAATAGCATGGAACAATAAAAAATTATAGATGCGTTGGAGCCGTATCACTCTACAGGTATCTCCGAAGGTGTATGTTTGGTTGGCATGGATCGAGACTGGAATTTGTCACTCCGTGTGACGGAGTGGTATCTCTGGGCCCCTCTCAGTAATACAACATCACAAGAAGCTTGCAAGCAAAGTGACTAAGGAGTTAGTTACAAGATGATGTATTACAGAACGAGGAAAGAGGCGTCCCGGCAACGAGATTAAACTAGGTATGGATATATCGACGATCGAATCTCGGGCAAGTAACATACCGATAGACAAAGGGAACTACGTATGTTGTCATAAAGGTTCGACCGGTAAAGATCTTCATAGAATATGTAGAACCAATATGGGTATCCAGGTCCCGCTATTGGTTATTGACCGGAGAGTCGTCTCGGTCATGTGTACATCATTCTCGAACCCATAGGGTCCGCATGCTTAACATTTTGTTGACGATATAGTATTATATGAGTTATGTGAATTGGTGATCGAATGTAGTTCAGAGTTCTAGATGAGATCACGGACATGACAAGGAGCTCTGTTGGTATAGATTGATATATAGGACGATAGTATTTGGTGTCCGGAAAGGTTTCAGAAGCACCAAGTGTTTATCGGAGTGCAGGAAGGGGTTCCGGGAGGCCACCGATAAGTGGTCGGCCTTATGGGCCAAATGGGGGGAAGCATACCAGCCCACAAGGGGCTGGCGCACCACTTCACCCTTGCCCATGCGCCAAAGAGGGATGAAAGGAAGGGGGAGGCACACTAAGGCAGCCAGCCCCCATTTCCTTTCCCCCCATGTTCAAATATGGAAGGGGGCGCGGCTAGGCAGGCCCTAGGGATGGCCACCGGCCTCTTGGGGGCGCCCTAGGCTGCCTCGTATTCCCAAAGTTGATAATATATATGAGGAGGGAGAGGGGAAACACACACCACCATTCCGAGGCCGTGTGCGGTGCCCCGTGTCCCTCTAGTTCTAGTTCCTCCTCCGTCCATGTCCGTTGTGCTTGGCGAAGCCCTGCGGATAGATTCACTACCACCGTCACCACGCCGTCGTGCTGCCGGAACTCATCTATTACTTCTCCTATCTTCCTGGATCGAGAAGGCGAGGACGTCATCGAGTTGAACGTGTGCTGAACGCGGAGGTGCCGTACGTTTGGTACTTGACCGGAACAGATCGTGAAGGTGTACGACTGCATCAACCGCTTTGATCAATGCTTCCGCTTAGCGATCTTCATGGGAATGAAGATGCTCTCCCCCTCTCGTAGCTATGCATCTCCATGGATAGATCTTGTGTGTGCGTACGATTTTTTTGTTTTCCATGCAACCTGCCCCTATAGTGGCATCATGAGCTAGGTCTATGCGTAGATGATTTGCATGAGTAGAAGTGTAGAACACAAAGAAGTTGTGGGCGGTGATGTTCATACTGCTCACCACCAACATCTTATTTTTATTCAGCGGCATTGTGGGATGAAGCGGCCCTGACTAACCTTACATGTCCACATACATGAGACTGGTTCCACCGACTAACATGCAACTTGCTTTCCATAAAGGTGGCTGGCGGGTACTTGTTTCTCATAGTTTAGTTTAATCGAATTTGACTACGACCGGTCCTTGAAGAAGGTTAAAACAGCAAACTTGATAAATTACCGTTGTGGTTTTGCGTAGGTAAGAACGGTTCTTGCTAGTTGCCCGTAGGAGCCACATAAAATTTGCAACAACAAAGTAGAGGACGTCTAACTTTATTTGCACGGCATGTTGTGATGCGATATTGTCAAGATGTGGTGTGATATACGTTGTTGTATGAGATGATCATGTTTTGTAATATCGACAACTGGCAGGATCCTTAGGGTTGTCTTTTAATTTTTGTATGACATGTGTGTCAATCATTAAGCGCCATGTAACTGATTTACTTTATGGCTATGCGTTGGAAATAGTTGTAGAAGCAATAGTTGGAGAGACGACCCCGGCGCAATGACGGAGATCAAGGTGTTGAGCCGGTGATGATGGAGATCATGACGTTGCTTTGGACATGGAGATAAAAAAACACAAGATGATGATGGCCATATCATGTCACATATTTTGCTTGCATGTGATGTTTATCCCTTATGCATCTTATTTTGCTTAGAATAATGGTAGCATTATAAGCTGATCCCTTCACTTAATTTCAAGATATAAGTGTTCTCCCTGAGTATGCACCGTTGCTACAGTTCATCGTTTCGAGACACCTCGTGATGATCAGGTGTGATAGACTTTACTTCACATACAACGGGTGTAAGCCAGTTTTACACATGCAAAATATTTGGGTTAAACTTGATGAGCCTAGCATGTACAGACATGGTCTCGGAACACTGGAGACCATAAGGTTGAACATGAATCCTATAGTAGATATGATCAACTTGTAGATGTTCACCATTGAAGACTACTCCATCTCCTGTGATGATCGGATATGGTTTAGTTGATTTGAATCATGTATCACTTAGATAACTTGAGGGATGTTGATTTAAGTGGGAGTTCTTTAGTAATTTGATTAATTGAACTTAAATTTATTATGAATTTAGTCTTAATAGTTGTTGCATATCTATGTTGTAGATCAATGGCTCGTGCTACCATTCCCTTGAATTTTAATGCGTTCCTAGACAAAGATAAGTTGAAAGATGATGTTAGCAACTACACAGACTGGGTTCGTAACTTGAGGATTATATTCATTGATGCACAGAAGAATTATGTCCTTGATGCACCGCTTGGTGTGCCACCCCCTCCAGTATCTGTAGACATTATGAATGTCTGACAGTCGTGTGTTGATGACTACTCAATAGTTCAGTGTGCCATGCTTTACGGCCTAGAACTGCGACTTCAAAAGCGTTTTGAATACCATGAAGCATATGATATGTTCTTGGAGCTGAAGTTAATATTTCAAGCAAATGCCCGGGTTGAGAGATATGAAGTCTCCAACAAGTTCTTCAGTTGTAAGATGGAGGAGAACAATTCTGTCAGTGAACACATACCCAAAATGACTAGGTAGCACAACCACTTGATTCAGCTGGGAATTGAGCTCCTAGATGAGTGTGTTATTGATACCGTTATTCAATCACTATCACCAAGCTATAAAGGCTTCGTGATGAACTATAATAGGCAAGGAATGACTAAAACGATTTCCAAGCTCTTCGTGATGATGAAATTGGTGGAGGTAGAATTCAAGAAGGAACATCAAGTGTTGGTGGTTAACAAGACCACTAGTTTCAAGAAAAAAGGGCAAGGGAAAGAAAGGTAACTTCAATAAGAATGGCAAGAAAGTTGCCACTCCCAGGAAGAAGCCCAAAGTTGGACCCAAGCCTGATACTGAAGTTTCTATTGCAAGGGGACTGGTCACTAGAAGCGGAACTTCCCCAAATACTTGACAGATAAGAAGGATGGCAAAATGAACAAATGTATATTTGATATACATGTTATTGAAGTGTGCCTTACTAATGCTCGTAGTAGAGCCTGGGTATTTGATACTAGTTCGGTTGCTCATATTGTAACTCAAAACAGTAATTGCGGATTAAATGAGTATTGGCTAAGGACGAGGTGGCGATGTGTGTCGGGAATGGTTCCAAGGTTGATGTGATCGTCGACGGCACACTACCACTACATCTACCTTCGGGATTAGTTTTAGACTTCAATAATTGTTATTTGGTGCCAGGGTTGATCATGAACATTATATCTAGATCTTGTTTATTGCGAGACGGTTATTCATTTAAGTCAGAGAATAATGGTTGTTCTATTTATATGAGTAACCTCTTTTATGGTCATGCACCCTTAGTGAATGGTCTATACTTGTTGAATCTCGATCGTAGTGATACACATATTCATAATATTGATGCCAAAAGATGCAAAGTTCATAATGATAGTGCAATATAATTGTGGCACTTCCGTTTAGGTCATACTGGTGTAAAGCGCATGAAGAAACTCCATGTGGATGGACATTTGGAATCACTTAATTATGAATCATTTTATACTTGCGAGCTAATGGCTGATTGGAAATAGTAAATACCGATGTATGTGGTCCGATGCGTGTTGAAGCACGAGGCGGGTATCGTTATTTTCTAATCTTCACAGATGATTTAAGTAGGTATGGATATATCTACTTGATGAAACACAAGTCCCAAACATTTGATAAGTTTAAAGAATTTCAGAGTGAAGTGGAGAATCATCGTAAGAAGAAAATAAAGTTTCCACAATCTGATCGCGGAGGTGAATATTTGAGTTATTCGTTTGGCCTTCATTTAAAACAATGTGAAGTTGTTTCGCAACTCACGCCTCCTGGAACACCACAACGTAATGGTGTGTCCGAACGTCGTAACCGTACTTTATTAGATATGGTGTGTTATATGATGTCTCTTGCCAATTTTCCTTTATCATTTTGAGGTTATGCATTAGAGACAGCCGCACTCACGTTAAATAGGGCACCGTCTAAATCCGTTGAGACGACGCCATATGAACTATGGTTTGGCCAGAAACCTAAGTTGTCGTTTCTTAAAGTTTGTGGATGCGATGCCTATGTTAAAATGCTTCAACCTGATAAGCTCAAAGCCAAAGCGGAGATCTTCGTCTTCATAGGATGCCCAAAAGAAACTATTGGGTGTACCTTCTACCATAGATCCAAAGACAAAAACTTTGTTGCTAAGAATGGGTACTTCATAGAGAAGGAGTTTCTCTCGAAAGAAGTGAGTGGGAGGAAAGTAGAGCTTGATGAGGTAGTTGTACCATCTCTCGAATTGAAAAGTAGCACATCAGAGAAAACTGTTCGTGTGATGCCTACACCAACTAGAGAAGAAACTAATGACGATGATCATGAAACTTCGGATCAAGTTACTACTGAACCTCAAAGGTCGACTAGAACACGTACCGCACCAGAGTGGTACGGTAATCTTGTCCTGGAAGTCATGTTGTTAGACAATGGCGAGCCTTCGAACTATGAAGAAGCTATGAGGAACCCAGATTTCGGGAAATGGCTTGAGGCCATGAAATCTGAGATATGATCCATGTATGAGAAAAAAGTGTGGACTTTGGTGGACTTGCCCGATGATCGACAAGCCATTGAGAATAAATGGATCTTCAAGAGGAAGACGGACGCTGATGGTAATATCATTCTCTACAAATCTCAACCTGTTGCGAAAGTTTTTCGACAAGTTCAAGGGGTTGACTACAATGAGACTTTCTCACCCGTAGCAATGCTCAAGTCTGTCTGAATCATGTTAGCAATTGCCGCATTTTATGATTGTGAAATCTATCAAATGGATGTCAGAACTGCATTCCGTAACGGGTTTCTTAAAGATGAGTTGTATATGATGCAACCAGAAGGTTTTGTTTATCCTAAGGGCGCTAAGAAGTTTGCTAGCTCCAGCGATCCATCTATGGACTGGTGCAAGCATCTCAGAGTTGGAATATACACTTTGATGAGGTGACCAAAGCATATGGTTTTATACAGACTTACATTGAAGCCTGTATTTACAGGAAAGTGAGTGGGAGCTCTGTAGAATTTCTAATATTATATGTGGGTGACACATTTTATCTTCTTGTCACGGTGATATTCAACTTCACTATCAAATTGTTTAAACTTTTGAAACGTTTCAGACTTGTGTTTCATTAAGTAAATATACCCATATTTACTCAAATCATCAGTGAAGGTAAGAAAACAACGACATCCATCGCGTGCTTCAATACTCATTGGACCGCATACATCAGTATCTATGATTTCCAATAAGTCACTTGCCCACTCCATCGTACCAAAAAACGGGGTCTTAGTCATCTTTCCCATGAGACATGGTTCACATGTCTCAAGTAATTCAAAATCGAGTGAGTCAAAAGATCCATCAACATGGAGGTTCTTCATGCGCTTTACACCAATATGACCTAAGCAGCAATGCCAGAAGTATGTGGTACTATCATTATTATCTTTGCATCTTTTGGCATAAATATTATGAACATGTGTATCACTACAATCAAGATTCCATAAACCATTCACATTGGGTGCATGACCATGGAAGGTGTTATTCATGTAAACAGAATAACCATTATTCTCTGACTTAAATGAATAACCGTATTGCAATAAACACGATATAATCACGTTCATGCTCAACGCAGACACCAAATAACATTTATCTAGGTTCAACACTAACCCCAAAGGTAGAGAGAGCCTGTGATGGTAATCACATCAACCTTGGAAACACTGTCAACACACATCATCACCTTGCCCTTAGCTAGTCTCCGTTTATTCAACAAATTTTGTTTCGAGTTACCAATATTAGCAACTGAACCAGTATCTAATACCCAGGTGCTACTAGGAATACTAGTAAGGTGCACATCAATAACACATATATCAAATATAATTTTGTTGAAGTTTCCAGCTTTCTTATGTACCAAGTATTTGGGGTAGTTTTGCTACTAGTGACTGTTCCCCTTACAATAGAAGCACTTAGTATCGGGTTTGCGTTCAACCTTGGGTTTCTTCACTGAGCGGAAATTGGCTTGCCATTCATGAAGTTTCCCTTCTTTCCCTTGCCCTTCTTGAAACCATTTTTCTTGTTAACCATCAACACTTGATGCTCCTTCTTGATTTCTACCTTCGCGGCCTTAAGCACTGCGAACTGCTCCAGGATCATCTCCATCCCTTGCATGTTATAGTTCATCACAAAGCTCTAGTAGCTTGGTGATAGTGACTGGAGAACTCTGTCAAACACTATCTTATCTATAAGATTAACTCCCACTTGATTCAAGAGATTGTAGCACCCACACATTCTGAGCACATGCTCACTGTCTGAGCTATTCTCCTCCATCTTATACGCAAAGAACTTGTCAGAGGTCTCAGACCTCTCAACATGGGCATGAGCCTGAAATACCAATTTGAGCTCTTGGAACATCTCATATGTTCCATGGCGTTCAAAACGTCTGTGGAGCCCCGATTCTAAGCCTTAGCTTCGTGTTGTAAACTATCAAGTACTCATGAAAACGTGACTGCCAGATGTTCACAACATCCACAGACAATGCTAGAGGGGTTTGCACACCGAGCGGGCATCAAGGACACAAGCCTTATGTGCAGCAATGAGGAAAATCCTCATACTATAGACCTAGTCCACATAATTGCTTACAATATCTTTCAACTTAGTCTTTCTCTGGGAACGTATTAAAACAGGGAGCTACAACGATTGCTATTGATCTACAACATAATTTGGAAAGACAACTTAGACTATTTTTTATGATAAGGATTTCAATTAATCATATTACCTAAGAACTCCCACTCAAATCAACATCCCTCCGGTTGTCCGAGTGTAACATGATCCAAATTCACCAACCCAAGTCCGATCATCACGTGAGATGAGGAGGTTTCAATGGTGAACATCTCCATGTTGATCATATCTACTATATGACTCATGTTCGACCTTTCGACCTCTTGTGTTCCGAGGCCATGTTTGTACATGCTAGGCTGGTCAAGTTTAACCCAAGTGTTTCGCATGTGCAAAGCTGGCTTGCACGCGTTGTATGCAAACATAGAGTCTATCACACCCGATAATCATGAGGTGCTTCAAAACAACGAACTTTCTCAACGGTGCACACTTGGGGAGAACACATTTTTATCTTGAAATTTTAGTGAAGGATCACCTTATAACGCTGCCGTCGTCCTAAGAAAATTCAGATGCATAAAAGGATTAACATCACATGCAATTCATAAGTGACATGATATGGCCATCATCTTGTTCTTTTGATCTCCATCTCCAAATCACAAGATGATACATCTAAAACTATTGCTACCGCTTAGCTATAAAATAAAGCATTACATAGCGCTTAATGATTGACACACGGGTCATACAATAACTAAAGACAACCCTATGGCTCCTACCGGTTGCCGTATTCAACGACATGCAAGTCATGATAATCAATAGAAAACATGATCATCTCATATATCAACTATATCCCATCATGTCTTTGGCCATATCATATCACAACATACCCTGCAAAACAAGTTAGACGTCCTCTACTTTGTTGTTGCATGTTTTACGTGGCTGCTTGATACGTCTCGAACGTATCTACAATTTTTGATTAGTCCATGCTATTATATTATCGTTTTTGGATGTTTTATATGCATTACTATGCTATTTTATATTATTTTGGGGACTAACTTATTAACCAACAGCCCAGTGCCAGTTTCTGTTTTTTTTTGTTTTTGAGTTTCGCATAAAAGGAATATCAAACGGAGTCCAAACGGAATGAAACCTTCGCGATAATTTTTCTTGGACCTGAAGACACCCCATAGACTTAAGAACCAAGTCAGAAGAGCTGCGAGGCGACAACAAGGGGGAAGGGCGCGGCCCACCCTTGTGGGCCCCTCGCAGCTCCTCCCACGACCTCTTTCGCCTATAAATTCACATATATTCCAAAAACCCTGGAGGGGGGGGGACCGAAACCACTTTTCCACCGACGTGACCTTATGTATCCGCAAGATCCCATCTGGATCTAAACCACGGAGGGCATCTACATCAACACCATTGCCCTTCCGATGAAGCGTGAGTAGTTTACCACAGACCTACGAGTACATAGCTAGTAGCTAGATGGCTTTTTCTCTCTCTTTTATTCTCAATACCATGTTCTCCTCAATGTTCTTGGAGATCTATCCGATGTAATCTTGTTTTGCGGTGTGTTTGCCGAGATCCGATGAAATGTGGATTCATGATTAGCCTGTCTATGAATATTATTTGAATCTTCTCCGAATTCTTATATGCATGATCTGATATCTTAGTAATTCTATTCGAATTAACGGTTTGGTTTGGCCAACTAGATTGGTTTTTCTTGCAATGGGAGAAGTGCTTTGCTTTGGGTTTAAACTTGCGGTGATCTCACCCAGTGACAGAAGGGGTAGTGAGGCACATATTGTATTGTTGCCATCGAGGATAACAAGATGAGGTTTTCATCATATTGCTTGAGTTAATTCCGCTACATCATGTCATCTTACTTAAGGCGTTACTCTGTTCTTTATGAACTTAATACTCTAGATGCAGGCAGGAGTTGGTCGATGTGTGGAGTAATAGTAGTAGATGCGGGCAGGAGTCAGTCTATTCGACACGGACATGATGCCTATATTGCATAATCATTGCCTTAGATATCTTCATAACTTTGCAATTTTCTATCATTTGCTCGATTGTAATTTGTTCACCCACTGTATTATTTGCTATCAAGAGAGAAGCCTCTAGTGAAACCTATGGACCCTGAGTCTATTTTCCATCATATTAGTTTCCGATCTACTATTTTTCAATCTTTTACTTTCCAATCTATAAAACAAAAACACAAAATATTTTACCTTTTGTTTATCTATCTTTATCAGATCTCACTTTTGCAAGTAACCGTGAAGGGATTGACAACCCCTTTATCGCGTTGGGTGCAAGTTGTTTGATTGTTTGTGCAGATATTGGTGATTTGTGCATTGTCTCCTACTGGACCGATACCTTGGTTCTCAAAACTGAGGGAAATACTTATCTCTACTTTGTTGCATCACCGTTTCCTCTTCAAGGGAAAAACAAACGCAAGCTGAAGAAGTAGCAGGAAGAATTTCTGGCGCTATTGCCGAGGAGATCTACGCCAAATCAAGACACACCTAGTACCGATCTTAAGACTATCATCTCTTGCATTTACATTATTTGCCATTCGCCTCTCGTTTTCCTCTCCCTCGCTTCTAAAACATTTTCAGAAAAACACAAAAAGATTTGCCTTTTTTCCTTTGCCTTTTTGCTTGTTTGTTTTTGTGTTAGATTGCTTGCTTTGTCATGATGGCTCTAGAGAATACCAAATTATGTAACTTTTCTAATACTAACAATGATGATTTTATTAGTACTCCGATTGCTCCCACCACTAGTGTGGAATCTTGTGAAATTAATACCGCTTTATTGAATCTCGTTATGAAAGATCAATTTTCGGGGCTTCCTAGTGAAGATGTCGCATCCCATCTATACAAATTTGTTGATTTGTGTGATATGCAAAAGAAAGGAGATGTGGATAATGATATTGTCAAATTGAAGCTAATTTCGTTCTCACTACGAGATCGTGCCAAAACTTGGTTTTCATCTTTGCCTAAAAATAGTATTGATTCATGGAATAAGTGTAAAGATGCTTTTATTTCCAAGTATTTTCCTCCCACTAAGATCATCTCCCTTAGGAACAATATTATGAATTTAAAGCAACTCGATCATGAACATGTTGCACATTCTTGGGAGAGGATGAAACTTATGATTAGAAATTGCCCTACACGTGGTTTGAAACTATGGATGATTATACAAACTTTTTATGCCGGATTAAAGTTTGCTTCTAGAAATCTTTTAGATTTGGCCATGGGAGGTACTTTTATGGAAATTACTTTAGGAGAATCTACTAAACTCCTAGATAATATTATGGTAAATTATTCTCAATGGCACACCAAAAGATCTTCCACTAGTAAAAAAGTGCATGCGATTGAAGAAATAAATGTTTGGAGTGGAAAGATGGATGAACTTATGAAATTATTTGCTAGCAAGGGTGCTCCTATTGATCCTAATGATATGCCCTTGACTACTTTGATTGAGAATAATAATGAATCTACGGATGTGAATTTTGTTGGTAGGAACAATTTTCGTAATAATGCGTATAGAGGTAATTTTAATCCTAGGCCGCTCCCTAGTAATAGCTCTAATAATTATGGAAGTTCTTACAACAATTCTTATGGAAATTATAATAAGATTTTCTCTGATTTTGAGAATAGTGTTAAAGAATTTATGATTTCTCAAAAAGGTTTCAATGCTTTGATTGAAGAAAAATTGCATAAGATTGATGATTTGGCTAGGAACGTGGATATAATTTCTCTTGAGATTGATTCTTTCAAATTTAGATATATTCCACCCAAACATGATAGTAATGAATCCCTAAAAGCTATGTGGATTTCTATATATGAATGTAAAGAAAGAACCGATAAGATGCATGTTGAACGAGATTGGTTTATAAAAGCGCGTTCTTCTAGTTTTCATGAGAATAATGATGAAGATCTTAAAGTGATTGATGTGACTCCTATTGAATATTTGTTTTCCAATATTAATCTTGATAAAGATGGGACTGGAGATGAGTCAACTGTAGTTAAAAGGCGTCCCAATGATTCAGAGTTTTTAGATCTTGAGGCAAAAATTGATAAAAGTGGGATTGGCGAGGTCAAAACTTTAAGTAGCAATGAACCGACTCTTTTGGATTTCAAGGAATTAAATTATGATAATTGTTCTTTAATAGATTTTATTTCTTTTTTTCAATCCATGTTGAATTCTCTCATGCTTATAATCAGAATAAAGTTTTTACTAAACATATTGTTGATGCTATGATGAAATCTTTTGAAGAAAATCTTGAATTGGAAGTTTCAATCCCTAGAAAGCTTTATGATGAGTGGGAACCTACTATTAAGATTAAGATTAAAGATTATGAGTGCCATGCTTTGTGTGATTTGGGTGCTAGCATTTCCACAATTCCAAACACTTTATGTGATGTGTTAGGTATCCGTGAAATTGATGAGTGTTCTTTAAATTTGCATCTTTCGGACTACAATATTAAGAAACCTACGGGAAGGATTAATGATGTTCTTATTATTGCAAATAGGAATTATGTGCCCGTAGATTTCATTGTTCTAGATATATATTGCTATCCTACATGTCCTATTATTCTTGGTAGACATTTCCTTAGAACGATAGGTGCAATTATTGATATGAAAGAAGGAAACATTAGATTTCAATTTCCGTTAAGGAAGGGCATGGAACACTTTCCTACAAAGAAAATAAAGTTGTCATATGAATCTATTATGGGAGCTACTTATGGATTGTATACCAAAGATGTCAATACTTAGATCTACGTTTTATGCCTAGCTAGGGGCGTTAAACAATAGCACTTGTTGGGAGGCAACCCAATTTTTATTTTTGTCATTTGCTTCTCAGTTCTGTTTTTCAATAAATAAACATTATTACTTCTGTAGTAATTGTGTTTTGGTGTTTCAATTAGTGTTTGAGCCAAGTAAAACCTTTGGGATGGCTAATGATAACCCATAAGTATAGGGGATCGCAACACTTCTCGAGGGTATTGTATTCAACCCATTGTTCAAGAAATCTTCCGATTCAGCGATTTATCGTCCGATTTATCGCTACTCTTGGGGTGACCGATAAGATTATGCCTTATCTTTATCTTTTATCGTTTGGGCCGATTTATCGGGAATCTACCGATAAATCGGGCCTATTCATAGCACTATGTTTGCAAGAACTATGTTTGTTTGCGTTTTGTGGACCTTGTTACGCAATATGTACTGTTTTCAATTTTGTTTGTCATTATGCCAGGATTCAAAGCCTAGGATTCAAGGTAAAACTATTGTCCAGTATTGGTTTAGTGTTGAATATAGCATACTTTAGTGTTGGGAACTTGGAATTTGAAAAAAATGACCGATTAATAGCCTTCCGATAAAATCGATTAATCGTCCGATTTCCGATTAATCTCTAATCACCAGTTGACCGAGACGATAGCGATAAGCGATATACTCAACATTGATTCAACCCAAGTTTATAGATTCGACACAGGGAGAGCCAAAGAATATTTGTAAGTATTAGCAGCTGAGTTGTCAATTCAACCACACCCGGAGATTAATTATCTATAGCAATTAATCAGTAGCAAGGCAATATGATAGTTTTGATAGTAGTGGCAGCAACAATAGTAACGTAACAATGATAGCAGTAGTAACTTAACAAGATCAATATAGGATAAATTCGTAGGCATTGGATCGGAAATTTGTTGGATGATATTCATCATGTGACAGTCATAACATAGGGTGATACGGCACTAGATCCAGTTCATAAATATAATGTAGGCATGTATTCCGTAATAGTCATACGTGCTTATGTAAATAACTTGCATGACATCTTTTGTCCTACCCTCCCATGGCAGCGGGGTCCATATTGGAAACTAAGGGATATTAAGGCCTCCTTCTAATAGAGAACCGGAACAAATCATTAACACATGGTGAATACATGAACTCCTCAAACTACGGTCATCATCGGGAGTGGTTCCGGTTATTATCACTCCGGGGTTGCCGGGTCATAACACGTAGTAGGTGACTATAACTTGCAAGATCGGATCTAAAACATGAATATAATGATAATATCATAAACGGTTCAGATCTGAAATCATGGCTCCCGGGCCCGAAGTGACAAGCATTAAGCATGGCAAAGTCATAGCAACATCAATCTCAGAACATAGTGGATACTAGGGATCGGCCCTAACAAAAACTAACTAGATTACATGATGAATCTCATCCAACTCCTCACCGACCAGCGAGCCTACGAAGGAATTACTAACTCTCGATGGGGAGCATCATGGAATTGGCAATAGAGAAGGGTTGGTGATGACGAAGGACGAAGATCCCCCGCTCCGGAGGCCCAAACAGACTCTAGATCTGGCCTTCCGAGGAAGAATAGGAGGTGGCGGCTGCTCTATCTCGTCGATCGCAATATTTCTTTCTCCCTGATTTCTTTCTCAGCAAATGTGAATATATAGTATCAGGGTTGACGTCTGCGGGTCCACCATAGTTTTGCAGAAAACAACGTCAGTCCGGGGTTAGTTTCATTCAAATCATGCAAATTAGAGTCCAAAACAAGAGGAAAAGCATTATGAAAAGTAGATACGTTGGAGACGTATAAACTCCCCCTAGCTTAAACCTTTGCTTGTCCTCAAGCAATCCGGTTGATAAACTTAAAGTGAGAAAGGAAAAATTTTACGAACTCTTTTACTCTTGTTTGCATAAATAAGCTTAAACAACACCCAGGTTTCCAGCCAGCATTGTAACCAACCATGTTGACAATAACTCTTAAAATTTATAATGACTCATATCAATGACATAATCAGCTAACAAGCAAAAATAAGATACTTCAAACAGCAACACGTTATCAAATGAACCATGATATAATATGACAATAGTGGCATCTCTCTAGCCCTTTCTGAGACCACAAAACATAAATGCAGAGCACTTCCAAAATCCGAGCATTGACTAAACATTGTAATTCATGGTAGAAAAGATCCAGGCATGATAACACCCAACATTCACTACACACAATGCATAGGCATGACAATAGTGCTCTCAGATCTGGTGCTTATTAGAGAAGGTGATGACTCAACATAAAAGTAAATAGATAGTCCCTTCATAGAGGGAAGTTGTGATTTGTAGAGGTGCCAGAGCTCAAGTTTTCAAAATAGAGGTAAATGATATTTTGAGAAATGCACCCTTCTCATTTACTTCACGACTATCAGTTATCAATATCTCCCATGCTAAACACGCTAGTGGCGGATCCCAAGCAGAAAAGTAAAGGTTTGGACTCCATTGGGAGTTTTTGTTTGTTTATTTATATGTTTTTTCTTTTTGTAATTTGGGACTAGGAATCCCTATTACCTCCCTTTTTCTCGTGCGATGGCGAGTGAATAAACACTCAACTTGAGAATAACCCGCTTAGCATGGAAGATACCGACCACCTCCTATCGTTCCTTGAACGATCCAAGCACACAAAAATGATATTTATTTGAAGTTTTTAGAGGTGGCACATGAAAATTTACTTAGGACGGCATGGTAATACCACATATAGGTAGGTATGGTGGACTCATCTAGAATAACTTGAGTTTTTGCATTTGATGCACAAGCAGTAATCCCGCTTAGTACATGTGAAGGCTAGCAAATAGGTTGGAAAGCGACCAGCTAGAGAGCAACAATGGTCATGAACATGCATCATGCATAATAAACATTTGACACCCGCATGAGTAGGATATGAACACCATGAATATAAATATCATAGAGGCTATGTTGGTTTTGATTCAACTACATGCATAAACATGTGCCATGTCAAGCCAGTCCAACAATCAGAGGAGGATACCATATCATCATACTACATCACAATCATTTAACGCAATGCTGATATCCATGATAAATCATTATAAACACTTAGCTACTTATGCATGGCATGTGAACCTATAATCTCTAATTGTCATTGCAAACATGATTAATCATAATGGGCCGAATCGTGGATACTAGGTTAAACCTATTTAAAATAACAAAACATGTCGAGTTCATACCAATTTCTCTCTGCCACGGCTAGTTCATCGAATATCGACATTATTGCCTTTCACTTGCACTACCGAAAGATCTAAAATAATAATAGTGGTGCAAGAGTGTCGTGGACTAAGCTGGAATCTGCAAACATTTTATTCAGCAGGAGAAGACAAGGTAAAATGGGGTCTTCATTAGATCAACAATTATGCAAAAGAGAGCCACTCAACATTTTCATCGTGGTCTTCTCCTTAGTAAGACTCGGAAATAAAAAGAAAGAAATTCAAAGAAACATACTGTTTTTTTTTTAATTTTTTGGTTTTCCAGAACAAGCGAACGAAAGAGGAAAATGTAAACGAGAAAAGCCATTTACACGTGAAAAGTCCCAACAAGCAAAAGAAGAACAAGGAAATCTTTTTGGGTTCTCTTATTAATATTACAACTAGGCAAGCATAGAAAGTAAACTAACTACAGCTAGACATTTTTGTTTTTCTAAGGTTTTTCAAACACACAAGAAGAAAGCAAGAAAATAAATTAAGCATGGATAATAAAATTAAAATGTGTGAACACCGACGATTGAGTTGTGTGATCATGAATGTAAAGTCGGTGAGAAACATGTACTCCCCCAAGCTTAGGCTTTTGGCCTAACTTGGTATGCAATCAGTTGCCTGGATAGTACTCGGGGTACTAAGGAGCTGGCATCCACTCATCCCGCTATTGAGGCTTCTCCTCTCCTGCAGCCTGGGCGTTCCGATAAGCAATGATATCCGCACGCATAATCATGTATCCGCCCCTAGCGATAGGATCAAACGAAGCAGGTGCAGGTAGTGGAATGATATCATGAGTAGTTACACTAAAACCCAGGTTATAAGGAATAGGAATGTTAGGAAATCAACAACAGTAAACTGGTGGTGATCCATAGCAGCGATTTAGGTAAACCTTTGGTAAAGGAAAATCATGGAGGCGTATCTGAACATTAAAGTGAGTCGCCAAACGAGTGGCGTAAATACGTCCATGTATTTTATCCTTAGACTTATTAATGTGGAGGCGCGTGCCACAATAGCTCCCAAGCTAAGTGTTGTCGCCCTCTAGTGCACGACGCAAAAAAACAAGGTCTGGTGAACTGAGTGCATCCACCTTCTCTTTAGTTAGCAAGCATTTTGTAAAGAAAAAGGCAAAATAACGAGCAGTAGGAAAATGCAAGCCAGCATCAGTGATTCCCGACACCCCTCTCTCATCACCCACTGTAAGAGTGCGGTAAAAGCTTTCAAACTCTGCGGGTCTGGGCTCTGCCAAACTACCACCAGTAGGAAGCAAGCATATTCCGCAAAATTCAGTAAGCGGTATCTGATGGGGTTCAACATATAATTTAAACTACACCTTAGGGGGATTATTCCTATGGAGAAAATTAAAACTTTGCACAAAGGTATTTGTGAGGTGATGATACTGTTCAGATTCAACCGTAATGAAGCTGTGAGGCCGGCATTAGCAGCATAGTGTGAAAACTCTCGAAGGATTACGACATCTTCCATGAACGGAGTATGTGGCCACTCGCAGGGCCGTATCTCTACCAATCTCCGGACGTGGAGATCACTATCAGATGACTCCCCAATCATTCCTTTGGAGTTCTTCTTGGATGCAAACTTCCTAAAGATACTCATGTTTTTCCTATGAAAAAAATTCTGAAATTTTAAGTGCACAAAAAATTTCTCAACAAAACTTTACAAAATTGATTGCAGCTACTCATAGGGATACATATAAGCCATAGCAAGCATTCAAACTACTTAGAACTCTAAGAATTCAACATGCAAGCTCATCTACAGTAGCACCAAAAGTAGCTAACTATTCAAAATATAAACCACAAAAACAAAAACTAATTGGACAAATGGAGGAGTCACATACCAAACAACAATCCCCCGAAACAGTTTCAGAAACAGAGCTTCGAGCAAAGAGATCAAAATCCGCGGGTTTGAGAGCTTGAACACGAGAGAGAGAGAGAGAGAGAGAGAGAGAGAGAGCAATGGATATTTTTTTTCTGAAGGTAGGTGATGATGTGGTATAAAGAGATAAGGGAGAGGGCCCACGTGGGGACCGCAGCCAACCAGGGCGCGCCTGGGGGTCCTGGCGCGCCCCGGTGGGTTGTGCCCACCTAGTGCACCCCCCTCTGATATTATTTGCACCAGAAATTCTTAAATATTCAGAAAAAATTCGTGTTAAATTTTCAGGGCATTTTGAGAACTTTTATTTGTGGGCCATTTTGTTATTGCACGGGAAATTCAGAAAACAGACAAAACATGTCATTTCATTTTATTTAGCTAATAAAAACAGAAAACAATAGGTAGGGACAGAAAGTAGAGCTTAGTAAATTCATCAACTTCATACTGCTCAAAAATGATTCATTAATAAGGTTGATCAAGTCTTATTAACAACCACTTTCGATTAGCATGAAACCGAAGAACTTCCGTAAATCACTAAGTTACCTCAACGGGGATATGAAAGTCCCCAACAATAAGCAATTCATACTTCTTTTTAACAGTAGGTAGAGGTATTTGAAAACTTCCAATAGTGATTGTTGGAGATTTTTCAGTAACATTAATACCATTCACTTGGAATTGTTTCTTCAGAAAGTGCACCGTATGCTCATTACCATTGATATGAAAAGTGACCTTGATTTATTGCAATCAATAACAGCCCCTGCATTATTCAATAAGGGTCGACCAAGGATAATTGACATGTTTTCATCCTCGGGCATCTCAAGTATAACAAAGTTAGTCAAAATAGTAACATTATGAGGGGTCCTGGATCGAGGGGTCCTTGGGTGGCCAGATAACACTTGGTGGGCCGGACTGGTGGTCCGTGAAGTTCATAGTCCAATATTGTCTCTCATCTCCGGATAGGACTCATGTATTCGCATAATGGCAGGTTTTAGGTTCGGGTGTAATCTTTCCTTCCTCTACAAGATGGCTATGTACAAACCCTAGGCCCATCCGGTGTGTATATAAACTGGAGGGTTTAGTCTGTAGAGGCTAATAGAGACTCACAAATCCTCATAGGCTAGACTTTAGGGTTTAGCCAATACGATCTTGAGGTAGATCAACTCTTGTACATATTCATCCATATTAATATAGCAGGAAGTAGGGTTTTACCTCGATCGAGAGGGCCTGAACCTGGGTAAACATCGTGTCCCCAGCCTCCTGTTACCATCAATCCCCAGACGCATAGTTCGGGACCCCCTACCCGAGATCCGCCGGTTTAGACACCAACATTGGTGCTTTCATTGAGAGTTCCACTATGTCGTCGACCGAAGGACTGATGGATCGCGTCATCAACCACGACGGCAACACCAAGGGAATCTTCCCTCCCGGACAGCTCTTCGTGTTCGGCGGCTTCGCGCTCCACGCCAACAGTGAAGGCCACCTCGAGAATATTGAGAGCTATGTTCCAGGCCATCAAGTCAGATGCGGAAGTTTAAACTACGTTGCTGATATCCACGGAGACTTGATCTTCGACAAATTTGAGCCCACGGCGACCTCTCTCTACCATACGATGAACACGACCTAACTCTGTCATCGGATCAGGAAATAGCACCTGGAACAGTTCTGGTCCTAGATCCGGAACAGAGCGTGTCGCCCGAGGACGGGAAGCTCAACCCCACCCTGGAAGCCGTAGACTCAACATCATTGGAGCCACGCATGGACCCATCTATGAGCAGGGTCTGTGTTACCAGAACCCCGGACTAAACTCCGGCCACAAATTCCGAATCACGCGCATCTGCGCCCTTCAAGCTCGATCAAGCGTCTATCACCGAATTCAGTGCTACATATATCTTCGAGCACTCACCCTTTGGCGATATGTTAAAGTCGTTAAAATCCTTCTCCTTAAACGGGGACACACTGCCGGATTACATCGGTTCGAACTGGAGGCTGATGGAGAATTTTACTCCCCGCCCACCACCCACTTGGTAGCCACGGTTGAAGATCTAACCGATCTACTTGACTACGCTTCCGAAGACTTCAAAGGGATGGACCTCGAAACCGAAGCAGATCCAGATCAAAGTCCGCCCGTAACCGGGCGGTGGAGAGCTACGTCTTCATACGACGTGTACATGGTGGATATACCCAAGGAGAAGGAGGGCAACGGCGAAAACGATCCCATAGAGGACAAGCTTTTCGAAGAACCTCCCAAACGTCGGCGTCCAAAGCGCCAAACCAAATCCCGTAAAGGAAAGGATAGCAACACTGTCACTAACATTGGTGATATTTTGAAACAAGCCGAAGACCCCGCAGACCTAGCGATGGAGCAGGAGGAGCGAGAGGACGACGAACATAGTCCGAAGCCACTATCCGATGACAGCGATGCCGAAGACAGTAATTACGAACCTGTCTCCGAAGAAGAAGTTAGCCTGGGCGACGACGAATACATCATCCCAGAAGAACCCTCAGAACAAAAGCGCTTCCATCGGAGGCTTACTGCCACCACAAGGAGCCTGAAAAAGCAGTAGAGATGGCTTCGAGCCACACAAGACACGCTCAACGATAGATGGAATGTGGTGCTAGACGCCGAGCAAAAACATGGCTACAACGGCCAAACCAAAGGCTATCCTAAGCATAAACTGCTGCCTGAATTCGACGACGAGGCCACTGCGCCTATACCACCGAAGAATAACACCACCGATAAGCCGGACTGACCACCTCGTGGACTTAATAGAGTGGCTAGGAACGGCGTACACAAGCCCGCAACCCCACCCCGTAAAGGAAAGGAGGATGCTACTCAAGTCTGAAAACACGATCTGTGTTAGGACCCGAACAAAAAAGCTAGCAAGATTAGGTCTATCTATGGACCTAGGGACCGGGCTCCCACACGGGACGATGGCTATCAAGCCAATCGCGCCAGTCATATACCAATCCGGGGTCAATACCAAACATCACAACCATCGGACATACGCCATGATATAGCAAAATATAGAGGCGCCGCACACCCTCTGTGCTTCATCGATGAGGTACTGGATCATGATTTACCAGAAGGGTTTAAACCCGTGAACATCGAGGCGTACGAAGGAACGACGGATCCGGCCATCTGGATAGAAGACTTCATTCTTCACATACACATGGCTCGAGGAGATGATCTACACGCCATTAAATACCTACCGCTCAAGCTGAAAGGTCCAGCTCGGCACTTGCTAAACAGCCTCCCAGAGAACTCCATTGGGAGTTGGGAAGAACATGACGATGCTTTTCGGGCCAATTTTCAAGGGACCTATGTCCGGACCGCAGATGCTGACGACTTAAGTCACATCATCCAACAACCCAGGGAGTCAGCTCATAAGCTTTGGAATGGGTTTCTCACTAAGAAGAACCAAATCGTCGACTGTCCAGACGCTGAAGCCCTAGCGTCCTTGAAGCAAAGTGTCCGGGACGAATGGCAGCCAGACACCTCGGACAAGAAAAGCTGAGGACAATGGCAGCCCTAACTACACTCATGACCCGCTTTTGCGCGGGTGAGGATAGCTGGTTAGCTCGTAGGAGAACCAACGAACCTGGAACATCTGAAGTCAGGGACGGCAATGAAAAGCCACGATGTAACAAAAACAAACGTCGAAACAATGGTGGAAGCCCAGATGATACATCGATAAATGCCGAATTCAGTGGCTCCAGACCCGGTCATCGGAAGAAGCCATTTAAAGGCAGCAAAGATGGCCCATCTAGCATGGACAAAATATTAGATAGGCCCTGCCAAATCCATGGCACCACAGAGAAACCTGCAAATCATACCAACCATAATTGTTGGGTCTTCAAGCAAGCCGACAAGCTCAACGCCGAACACAAGGGGAAGGAGCCTCAGAGCGAAGACAAGGATGAACCTCGCCAGCCGAATACAGGGGGACAGAAGAAATTTTCACCGAAGGTCAAAACAGTGAACATGATATATGTCACTCATATCCCAAAGAGGGAGCGCAAGCGTGCACTCTGAGATGTCTATGCCGTCGATCCTGTCGCCCCCAAATTCAACCCGTGGTCGGCCTGTCCGATCACTTTCTATCGTAGGGATTACCCGACTAGTATCCGTCACAGGGGTTCGGCTGCCCTAGTGGTCGACCCAATAATCGACGGATACCATCTTACTCGAGTCCTTATGGACGGCGACATTAGTCTCAATCTGATATATCAGGACACTATCCGCAAGATGGGGATTGACCCATCAAGAATAAAGCCAAGCAGCTCGACCTTTAAAGGAGTGATAGCGGGCATAGAAGCCCTCTACACGGGCTCTTTAACATTGGAGGTCGTATTCGGCTCTCCTGGCAACTTTCGAAGCGAAGAGTTACTCTTCGACATAGCTGCATTCCGAAGTGACTATCATACACTACTTGGAAGAAAGGCCTTCGCCCGCTTTAATGCAGTCCCACATTATGCTTATCTAAAGCTCAAAATGCCCGGACCACGTGGCTTCATCACCGTCAATGGAAATGTGGAGCGCTCTCTCCGCACCGAGGAGGACACTGCGGCCTTAGCAGCCGAAGTCCAAAACGGCCTATTCAAGCCAAATAACCTATCGGTCGCGGACATAGCTAAACGTGTCCGGCACAGGCCTTAGTGCGGCAGCTCAGATGAACCTGAGCTAGATTAGTAGCTACGCCCCCATCGACTGCCCCATAAGGTCATAGCATATGTGCCTCGGGTACGTAACTATGCATTAAAAATCCCTTGAGTGACGCTGGGGGCACACTGCATGTAGTCCATAAATACGGCTCAACCCTATTCGGACTCTAAAATTATCTTTTAAGGTTCACTAAACGATCCAATCTTGTTTATGGCCACACTAGATTTCTTTTCCTGTTCCAAGTTTCTTTTTTTACAGATGGACATCATACTCCCCCCTTCAAGGATGCATTACAGAGGAGGAAACGGCGCAGATGTGCAACAGGGACCCATGCAAAGGTTTCTCTTTAGATAAAGACCATGTGTAAACCTTTTTACTCTTTCTTGTTATATACCTTTCTGGCATGTAAAATCTCCAAGGAAGTTATCGGCATTATTTGTAAGCTTGCGGCTCGCCTTACTAGAAAGGGATATTAATAGAGCAGCTTGATTCACATTATGTTCAGAGTTTTATTCACTCACCATAAATGGTCTCTCCCCACATCAGATTGCCACATGTGCCTTGTCAACATGGTCTATTACCGGGGGCTGCATTCAGCCCGGTATATGTTGAAAAGACCGAGCACCCATAGGGAGTGTTCGGCATCCTGGATGTTTGCCTTATATGCATCTGTTCCGAATCATGTCTTGGGTCAATAGTTGGGTTGCCCGGCTCCTGTGCTTACCCCTACGTTCCCGATTGTTCAGCTAGGGTGTAAAGGGAGAACTACTGCGATTGTACTTCTGGCTTGTCCGATCAAGTACCTTAGTAGAGAAAGCCGAAAACTGACCGTCATGATAGGCGAGAACCTGGTCTGCAATCCGGTGACTTAGTTTTATACTACGATCGATAGAGATCTACCCCGTATTATACGAAGGGTTGGTTTTTTCGCCCAGCCAGGTACAATTGGATACCTTAAGTAAGGAATATCATATCCGCACCATGTCAAACTCCTACGACTAAGTGAAAGTAATAACGCTGCATAGTCTGATTGCCTGGTTCGCTCCGCATACACCTCCTATACGGACCAAGACGTTGGATAAAGAGTATATGAATATGACCGAACACCCCAGTACTATGTACATGGGGGCTGAAGTCGACGACTGGAAACTTTCAGATTTACATAAACAGTCACACAGGAGGTAAAAGATGCTTATATTATAATAGCGCAAAAGTTATATACATCGGATTCATAAGCTTAAGTCTTTAAAGCCGGATACAATTACTCGAAGATAATATCCTTCGAGCACTGGCCTGCTACAAGGCGGACGCCTTCTATGACGTCCTCGAAGTACTTCTCTGGCTTGCGGTGCTCCTTGCCTCCGGGTGGGCCAACAGTAGCTATGTCATCCACCCTCATCTTCGCCCAGTGCACCTTCACACGAGCGAAGGCCATCCGAGCACCTTCTATGCAGGCCAAACGCATCAATGCGTCGACTCGCGGACTCGCTTCGATGAGCCGCTTCACCAATCCGAAGTAACTACTTGGGATTGGATCAGCGTGCCATAGCCGGACTATTTAGTCCTTCATGGCCGAACCCGCCATGTTGAGCAGCTCGACCAACTGCTTCATCTGGTCATTGAGGGGCACCAGATGTTTTGGCGCATAGAACTGCGACCAAAACAACTTCTCCGTGTCGTTCCCCTCCTGGACTCGGAAGTATTGGGCGGCATTTGCACTGCTCCTCGGAAGATCAGCAAACACGCCTGGAGAACTCCATAATCGTGTCAGCCGAAGATACTTCCGCCCTCCGAAGATGCTCCGTAAGAGAAAAGTCTTACCAGATGCTATCTGTCATGCCTGCTTGATTTCTTCACAGGCACTGCGTGCCTTGCCTCACGCATCCTGGGCAACCTTAACTATCGCAGTAAGCTCGGATGATTGCTCCGAAGTCTTGTTTTCCAATGCCTCGCAATTGCAAATGGCATCATTGGGCTCAACCTTGACTTCGGACACCCGAGCCTGGTGCTTTTTGCAAGCGGTCTTCTCGGCCTCTAGTTCGGCAACTGCTTTGTCAGCAATTGCCTTGATCGCATCGGCCTCCTTCTTGGCCTCCACGACCTTGCCCTTGAGGGCCTCGAGCTCAGTGGCGCCAACTGTGTAATACAGAATATCATAAAAGAGTTTATACCCATAGTCAATTAATATTGTTAATCTTCTTGACATTTTAATTTTTTAAATCCGTATGCCTTGCGTTTCATCTAAACGCTGCTTGATGCGGCCGAGGTCCGCGTTGGCCAACATGAGCTTCCGGTTTAGTTTGGCAACCTCTGCATCTCGTGCAGTTGCCATAACTAGTGAAACATGTTCAAATAACATAAGCACAACAGTTCAGCTCTACAGGCATGCTATACTCTTGATACTTCATCCGATTCTGTTCAGAATCACACAAAGCATCAGGGGCTACTGGCTATATATGTGTATTTAAAAAACAAAGTTCCATAAAGAACATTACATTGCTTACCTCAAAGCCCGTTAATAGGCTGTTGAATGCTTCATTCAGTCCGCCCTTGACGGACTGCATCTTCTTCATCACCGCACCCATCACGGTGCGGTGCTCCTCCATGATGGAAGCACTTTACAGTGCTCCCTCCATAGGGTCCGACGCCTCCGGATATACTCCGGACGCTGTCGTATCCACCCCCTCCTAGGGGGTCTAGTCTTCAGACCTCGGAGCCGCACTAGGCTCCGGTTCAATGTTCAGGAGGGCCCCGTATTGTTTGGGCCCCCTGTCTTCAGTGTACATGGGGGTTGTTTCCCCATGGTCAGCGGCGGCCAAGGTGTTACCCCCGGTCGCCCCATCACCTGCCCCGCCCTCATCTCCTTGAGCGGAGGACACCCGCTGGGAGGACACTTCGGTGTCCCCACAGATCATGGGCGATGGAGCTCGGACCGGCGGGTCACTCTCCGTCTCTCCGGGTGCTAGAGAGTTCCCCTCCGATAAGGAGGCGTCGGGGTGTCCTATGGGAGGGTTGTAGGTCAGCAGGTGAGAAATACTAAGTAAGCATAAAAATTGTAAACAAACAAAGGTGAAGCAATTAATCTGGACAGACTAACGTTTCGGGTAGGGGTTTCTCCCTGGGATTCACCACGAAGCTATGTTCGGATGTCGAATCCGAAGTAGCAGCGAGGTTCAGTTTCCTCCGGTGTGCGGCCGTGCCCGCATCAACATTGGCCCCCTCTTCATCCCCCTACCTTGCGCAGGGAGTTCTTCTTCTTCTTCTTCTTCTTCTTCTTCTTCTTCTTCCTCGTCATCCTCCTCCTCTTCGGAGGAGAGAATGTTGATCTTCTCGGACTTATCGTCCGTAGGGCGGGGGCTGTCTCCGGCCCCCTTGCCCTTCTTCTCGGGCTTCTTGACCGGCGTCTTAGACAGCGCCGGGACCAGCATCACCGTCAGTCGAGGCGATTCTGGTTCTTCGGGCAAAGGCGCCGGACACTTGATCCGGGTCTCCTTCTTCGTCCAGTCCTGTATATCAACAAAAACTCCAATTCCTATTATCATTGAATATGAAAGGGGATATATGTTCGGTGAAATTTTCTATTACCTCTAGGGCGGAGACCGCAGTGCTATCGCCTGCGTCCTCGGTTTCTTTCGGCCCCTCCCTCTAGCCCTTTAAGAGATGCTTCCAGATCTCTTTGTGCGTAAAGCCAAAGAGATGCTTCAGAGGCTTATCTCCTGCCGGATTGAACTCCCATAGGGAGGAGTCCCGGCTTTGGCAAGGAAGGACAGGCCGGGCCGGCATTACCTGCACCACGGACGAGAGCTGATGACCCTTGGAAATCACGCCGGACACACGACTCTAGAGTGTCATCACTTCAACTTGAGACCCCCAGTCCAGACCCTTTTTGGTCCAGGAGGTCAACCTCTTTGGGGGTCCAGATCTAAAAGCAGGTACTGCCGCCCATTTGGCGTCGCGGGGTTCGGTGATATAAAACCACTCCTGCTGCCAGACCTTGTTCATCTCTACGAACGAACCTTTTGGCCAAGTCCCATTGGGGAGCTTGCTAATCATAGCGCCCCCGCACTCCACGTGCTGCCCATCCACCACCTCCGGCTTCGTGTTGAAGGTTTTAAGCCATAGGCCGAAGTGTGGTGGGATGCGGAGGAAAGCTTCACACACCACTATGAAAGCGGAGATGTGAAGGATTGAGTTCGGGGCTAGATCGTGGAATTCTGGTCCGTAGAAGAATAGAAAACCCCGGACAAAGGGGTGGAGCGGAAACCCTAGCCCCCTAACAAAGTGTGAAGTGAACACTACTCTCTCGTCCGCCTCTGGGACGGGGATCACTTGGCCCTGGGCAGGGACTCGATGCGCCATGTCGGCGGCCAGATAGCCTGCGCTCCAAAGATCCTCCACGGTTTTCTCAGTGACCGTGGAGGCCTCCCACTTGCCTCTGGCACCGAGTCTAGCCATTACTGGGGAAGGAAGTAGTGGTGGAGGAACGGAAAGCAGTGGGCGCAAGAGATGAGGATGCTGGGGCTAGGGGAATAGGAGAGCTCGAGCTTGAGGAAAGCGTGGGGCTGATGAAAGGGATTGGTATCCTTTTATAGTGATGTGAATACAGAACGTCCCCCCACTTTAGCCATAAACCTCACTGGTTCCCAAAGCGGTCGTGCGTAATGCGCAATATGGATGTTCGCTTCACATTGATAAGGATCCCACAATAAGCGGGCACGATCTCTATTTTGATAAGACGTGTCAATGAGGATATACCTCGAAACACGAAACTAGGACCAAATAAAACGGTTCGATATGATAATGGGATGGACGCGACGTTTCACCAAAAAGTTGTCAGTAAAGACACACTATTCATTTTCTTTTAAGAGCCTTGCCTTCGAGGCTAAGGGTTGTACTAACCTTGCAGAGCCAAACACAATACACCTTTTTGCAGAAGATATATTCGGAAGAAGGAACCCGCCTTGCAATGCCGAAGACAATACGGAAAGCCGAACTCATCATCATCAAAGACATGTTCAAGGGCTACCGAGGGAGTCCTGGGTCGAGGGGTCCTCGGGTGGCCAGATAACTCTTGGTGGGCTGTGAAGATCATAGTGGAAGATCGTCTCTCGTATCCGAATAGGACTCCTGTATTCGTATAATGGCAGGTTTTAGGTTCGGGTGTAATCTTTCCTTCCTCTACAAGATGGCTATGTACAAACCCTAGGGCCCTCCGGTGTGTATATAAACTGGAGGATTTAGTCCGTAGAGGCTAATAGAGAATCACAAATCCTCATAGGCTAGACTTTACGGTTTAGTCAATACGATCTCGAGGTAGATCAACTCTTGTATTCATATTCATCCATATTAATATAGCAGGAAGTAGGGTTTTACCTCGATTGAGAGGGCCTGAACCTGGGTAAACATCGTGTGCCCAACCTCCTGTTACCATCAATCCTTAGACGCATAGTTCGGGACCCCCTACCCGAGATTCGCCGGTTTTGACACCGATAATTAGCAACAACAACAGGCACATCCTCATAGATACCGATAGGGATAGTAGTAGATTTATCAGCCATTTGCAAAGATATTTCAGTAGGTGTGAGTTTATTCAAATCAAGTCTTTTATATAAGGAGAAAGGCATAACACTAACACCAGCCCCCAAATCACATGAAGCAGTTTTCACATAATTCTTTTTGATGGAGCAAGGTATAGTTGGTATTCCTGGGTCTCCAAGATTTTTAGGTACTCCATCCTTAAAATTATAATTAGCAAGCATGGTGGAGATTTCAGCTTCTGGTATTTTTCTCTTACTGGTAATGATATCTTTCATGTACTTTGCATAAGGAGGCATTTTCAAGATATTAGTCAAGCGAGTACACAAAAAGATTGGCCTCGGCATTTTAGCAAAGCGTTCAAATTCTTCATCATCTTTCTTTTTAGTTGACGTGGGTGGAAAAGGCATAGGTTTTTGAACCCACGGTTCTCTTTCTTTACCGTGTTTCCTAGCTACAAAGTATTGCTTATCCTATCTTTTATTCTTACGTTGTGGGTTATCAATATCAACTGGTGGTTCTATCTGAACATCATTATCTGGTTCTCTTTTGTTATTTAATTGAGTATGTTCATGAACATCAGCATTGTATTTTTCATTATCACTAGGTGGATGTTCATTACCAGATTGAGTTTCAGCGTCACAGATAGAAACATCATTATCATTGTCAGGAGGTTTTTCTATTTCAGGTTGACTAGTAGCATGCAAAGTCCTATTAGTTTTCCTTTTTTTTCTTTTTAGAGGGAGTAGGTGCAGTGGTGTTGTTTCTTTGTGAATCCTGTTCAATTCCTTTTGGGTGTCCCTCAAGATAAAGTGGTTCCTGAGTCGTTTTTCCTCCTCTAGTTGCAACTCTAACGGCAAAGTCATGTATATTCCTATTCATTTCATCAAGTAATTCTCTTTGAGATTTAGCAACTTGTTCTAGTTGGGTTTGTACCATAGAAGCATGTTTTCCTACACCTCTAACATCATTTGAAATTTTAAATAACAAGTCAATCAAGCGAGGAATCATATCAGAATTGTATTTCAATTGTTTCATAACATTTGCATTGAAGTGAACTTTTTCCTAATGTAGTTTTCAAACTGATGAAGGCATTGACTAGGGTGCATATTGTGAGGATTATCATTGTCATTGAATTTCATTAGATAATTTACCTCTATCACAGTAGGCAGTGGTGGTGTATTTCGCCCATGTATTTCTTCAATAGGAGGTAAATTCTTAACATCCTCGGCATTAAGACCTTTTTCCTTCATGGATTTCTTTGCCTCTTGCATATCTTCAGGACTAAGATATAATATACCCCTCTTCTTCGGAGTAGGCTTAGGTGGTGATACAGGAAGAGTCCAATCATCATAATTTTTCAATTTGTTATTCAATAGTTCTTCAGCTTGTCCAATAGTTTGTTCCCTAAAAACACAACCAGCACAACTATCTAGGAAGTCCCTAGAAGCATTGGTTAGTCCATTATAGAAGATATTGAGTATTTCATTTTTCTTAATACTTGATCATGCAAAGCATTAAGTAGCTGGAAAAGCCTCCCCCAAGATTGTGGGAGACTTTCTTCTTTAATTTGCAGAAAGTTAAATATTTACTGTAAGGCATCTTGTTTCTTATGAGCAGGAAAATATTTTTTAGAGAAGTAATAAAGCATATCCTGGGGACTACACACACAACCAGGAGTAAGAGTATTGTACCAAGCTTTAGCATCACACTTTAATGATAACGGAAATAATTTGAGAATATAGTAGTAACGGGTTTTTTCATCATGAGTAAAAAGGGTGGCTATGTCATTTAGCTTAGTGAGATGTGCCACAATAGTTTCAGTTTCATAACCATGGAAAGGATCAGATTCAATCAAAGTGATTAACTCTGGGTCGACAGAGAATTCATAATCCTTATCATCAATAAAGATAGGTGAGGTAGCAAACTTAGGACCATATTTCATTCTAGCATTCAGAGACTTTTCTTTATACTTGCATAATATTTTTTCTAGATCATCTCTATCATTACAAGCAAGAATATCTCTAGTTGTTTCCTCAATCATAACATAACCTTCGGGTACATAAAGAAATTCATATCTAAGAAGGCTAGTTCTACCAGGTGTTTCAAAAGTTTCAGGTTCAAGCTCATCATCAGATTCAACAACATCATGTTGATGTTATCTTACTCTAGTAATTTGTTCATCTAGAAAATCACAAAGTGGCACATCATCATCATGCAAGGTACTAGCATCATCATAAGTATCATTCGTAGCATAAGTAGCATCATCAATAACTTGCGAAATATCAGGAGTAATAGCATGTTGTGGTGTTGCAAGTTTACTTATAATAGAGGGTGAATCTAAAGCATAACTGGATGGCAGTTCCTTACCTACCCTCGTCTTAGAGGAAACAAAATTATAGTCTTTGAATCCTTCAGATTCTTCATAGTGATAAGTTGATAATAATCCCAAGTGACTCAGCAAATATAGCTATGCTCCCCGGCAACGACGCCAGAAAAAGGTCTTCATAACCCACAAGTATAGGGGATCGCAACAGTTTTTGAGGGTAGAGTATTTGACCCAAATTTATAGATTCGACACAATGGGAATCAAAGGATATTTGTAAGTAGTAGCAGCCGACTTGTCAATTCAACCACACTTGGAGATTAATTATCTGCAACAAGTAATTAGTAGCAAGGCAATATGATAGTTTTGATAGTAGTGGCAGCAACAATAGTAACGGTAAAAGTGATAGTAGTAGTAACTTAACAACATCAATATAGGATAAATTTGTAGGCATTGGATCAACAATTTGTTGGATGATTTTCATCATGTGACAGTCATAACCTAGGGACATACATCACTAGCTCCAGTTCATAAATATAATGTTGGCATGTATTCCGTAAATAGCCATACATGCTTATGTAAAGTACTTGCATGACATCTTTTGTCCTACCCTCGCGTGGCAGCGGGGTCCATATTGGAAACTAAGGGATATTAAGGCCTCCTTTTAAAAGAGAACCGGAACAAAGCACTAACACACGGTGAATACATGAACTCCTCAAACTACGGTCATCATCGGGAGTGGTTCCGGTTATTGTCACTCCGGGGTTGCCAGGTCATAACACGTAGTAGGTGACTATAACTTTCAAGATCGGATCTAAAACATGAAAATAATGATATTATCATAAACGGTTCAGATCTGAAATCATGGCACGCGGGCCCAAAGTGACAAGCATTAAGCATGGCAAAGTCATACGAACATCAATCTCAGAACATAGTGGATACTAGGGATCGGCTCTAGCAAAAACTAACTAGATTACATGATGAATCTCATCCAACTCCTCACTGATCAGCAAGCCTAGGAAGGAATTACTCACTCCTGATGGGGAGCATCATGGAATTGGCGATGGAGAAGGGTTGGTGATGACTAAGGATGAAGATCACCCTCTGGAGCCCCAAACGGACTCCAGATCCGGCCTCCCGAGGAAGAACAGGAGGTGGTGGCTACTCCGTCTCGTAGATCGCGATACTTCTTTCTCCCTGATTTTTTTATCGGCAAATGTGAATATATAGTATCAGGGTTGCCGTCTGCGGGGCCACCAGGTGGAGGCAACCCACCTGGACGCGCCTGGAGGGGGGCGCGCCCTGGTGGGTTGTGCCCACCCAGGTGCACCCCCTCTGGTGGTTCTTGGCTCCAGTATTTTTCTTTTATTATATAAAAAATCCTCGCAAAGTTTGGTTCCATTTCGAGAACTTTTATTTCTGCAAAAAAAACAACACCATGGTAGTTCTGCTAAAAACAGTGTCAGCCCGGGGTTAGTTTCATTGAAATCATGCAAATTAGAGTCCAAAACAAGAGGAAAACGTTAGGAAAAGTGGATACATTGGAGCTGTATCAGCTTACGGTGATATTTGATTTGATTTTGCTGAAAAACATAAACTTTTGCGCCTAGTGAATAAAATTCAATAATTCGCTGGAACGTGAAAACCTTCTGAATTTGTTCCACACAATTTATATACCAATTCCCCATGTCCTCCTATTTGTGCAGAATTTTTAGAGTTCCAGAAGTTTTCGAAGTTTTCAGATTGCTACAGACTGATCTGTTTTTGACAGATTCTGTTTTCTATGTGTTGTTTGCTTATTTTGATGAATCTATGGTTGGTATTGGGGGGTATGAACCATGGAAAGTTGGAATACAGTAGATATGACACCAATATAAAATAAGAATGAGATCACAACAGTACCTTGAATGGTTATTTGCTTTGTTTCACTAACGGATCTCGCGAGTTTTCTGTTGAGTTTTGTCTTGTGAAGTTTTCATGTTTTGGGTAAGGATTTGGTGGACTATGGAATAAAGAGTGTCAAGAGCCTAAGCTTGGGGATGCCCAAGGCACCCCAAGGTAATATTCAAGGACAACCAAGAGCCTAAGCTAGGGGATGCCCCGGGAAGGCATCCCCACTTTCGTCTTCGTCTATCGGTAACTTTACTTGAGGCTATATTTTTATTCACCACATGATATGTGTTTTGCTTGGAGCATCTTATATGATATGAGTATTTGCATTTCAGTTTGCCACAATCATCCTTGCCGTACACCCCTTTGGAGAGGGAGACACTTGAATCGTGATTTATTAGAATACTCTATGTGCTTCACTTATATCTTTTGAGCTAGGCAATTTCGCTCTAGTGCTTCACTTATATCTTTTGAGCTAGGCAATTTCGCTCTAGTGCTTCATTTATATCTTTTTAGAGCATGACGGTGGTTTTATTTTATAGAAATTGTTGAACTCTCTTGGGTCACTTGTATTATTTTGAGAGTCTTTAAAAACAGCATGGTAATTTGCTTGGGTTATGAATCCGGTCCTAACATGATAGGCATCCAAAGGAGATATAATAAAAACTTTCATATATAGAGCATTGAATACTATTAAAAGTTTGATGCCTAATAATTGTTTTGAGATGTTGAGATGGCAATATTAGAGTCATGCTGGTGGTAGTTTGTGAAGTTAAAGAAATAATTGTGTTAAGGTTTGTGATTCCCGAAGCATGCATGTATGGTCTCCTAACTATGTAACCAAATTGGCGCACATTGTATCTTGATTGTTTATCTTTGCGTGAAGGTCGGGGGCACGCGATGGTTAACTCCTACCAATGTCCCCCCTAGGAGCACGCGTCGTAGTATTTTGCTTCGAGGGCTAATAGATTTTTAGCAAAAAGTATGTGAGTTCTTTGTGACTAATGTTGAGTCCATGGATTATACGCACTCTCACCCTTCCACCTTACTAGCCACTCCAGTGCCATGCCACTTTCGCCGGTGCATCAAACCACCTTTCACCCTTCCTAAAAACATCCACCATACCTACCTATTATGGCATTTCCATAGCCATTTCGAGATATATTGCCATGTAACTCCACGGTTCCATTTGTTATGACACGCACCGTCATAGTCATATTACTTTGCATGATCATAAGACAGCTAGCATGATGTTTTCATGGCTTGTCCATTTTTTGTTGTCATTGCTATGCTAGATCATTGCACATCCCGGTACACCGCCAGAGGCATTCATATAGAATCATACTTTGTTCTAGTATTGAGTTGTCAGTAAAAAAGAGTGATGATCATCGTTATTGGAGAATTGTCCCATGTGAGATTATAAATAAAAGAGGCCAATGAGCCCAAAATAAAAAAAAAGAGAAAAAGAGAGAAGGGACAATGTTATCTTTTTCCACACTTGTGCTTCGGAATAGCACTATGATCTTCATGATAGAGAGTCTCCTATGTTATCACTTTCATATACTAGTGGGACTTTTTCATTATAGAACTTGGCTTTTATATTCCAATGATGGGCTTCCTCAAATGCCCTAGGTCTTCATGAGCAAACAAGTTAGATGCACACCCACTTAGTTTGTTTTTGAGCTTTCATACACTTATAGTTCTAGGGCATCCATTACATGGCAATCCCTACTCACTCACATTGATATCGATTGCTGGACATCTCCAAAGTCTGATTTGCCTAGTTGATGTGAGACTTTCTCCCTCCTTTTGTCTATCACCACCTTCTATTCCACCCATAGTGCTATGTCCATGGCTCACGCTCACGTATTGCGTGAAGAGTTGAAAAAGTTTGAGAAAGTAAAGTATGAAAACAATTGCTTTGATGACACCGAGATGGGCATGAGGGGTACCTTGTGTTAAGAAAAGGGAGCATAAAAGACTACATGATTTTCTAGGGATAACTTTCTTTAGCCATGTTATTTTTGAAGCTTTGTAGATTGCTTTTTGGTATGCTTGAAGTATTACTGTTTTGATATTGATTGATGGCTTCTCGCCTCTCGTTGGTTACCCCAAGTGGAAGGTTTGAGATGCAGTGTAGCGGTAGTTTTCCCTTGGCAAAGATACCAAGGATCGATTTCCCCTGAGACTCCTAGTTTCAACAAGAAGGTGTCAACTGCTAACGGCGCCAGATATTAGCAATCAACTTGGACCTGCACACAGATAAAAATAACTTTGCACCCAACGAGTACAGAGAGGTTGTCAATCCCTCCGGCCTTGTCGTTTACAAAGGATCAAACGCAAGTGATAATAGTGATAGGTAAAACTGTAACTAGTATATAAAAGCAGAAAGTAAATAGCGGATGTGATCAGTGATGGTAATATGGACCGGGGTCCCATGATGTTCACTAGTGATGTCTCTCTCCCAAAAGACGATAAATCAGCTATGTGAGGTGAACGAATTACAGCTGGGCAATTGACAGAATTATGTGCGCAAACCAATGCTAACTATGTTGCAAGAAAGGTAGAGGTTCAAAGCATGGGCGGTACGCCAAGGCAAGTAGACCAAAATCCATCTGCATCTACTACTAATCATCCACCTTGAGATATCTATCCAGAACATCTCGCTGGTATTAAGTTGCGAGTCCCACCCATAGTGTAAACTCAAAGCAACAGACAACTACATTAAAAGAACTTTGCGTAAAGTAAACAATCCTTGCACCCGCGGGCACAAGCACCATTGTTTTCCCCCTTGTGGCAACAGCACATCCCCTAGACTCATGTTTCTGTCACTCAAGCTAGTCATCGAGGGGCATGAACCCACAATCGAGCATAACGTTCCCTCTTGGAGTCACTACCTACTACTTGGCCAAAGCAATAAATAGCAACAGAGAACATGCAAGAATTACTTACGAACATAAATATAAAAGAGGTAAATCAAATATATTACTCCAACACAATCTGAACATAATCTCACAATCCATCGGATCCCAGCAAACTCAACATAGCAACAGCATAAGGATTACATATGTGCCTCGATCATGTAGGGCAGCTCACGAGGTCTAATTAGTGAAGCACAAGAAGGGGAGGAGAACATCACATAGCTACTGGTCATGGACCCATGGTCCAAGGGAGACTACTCACAACTCATCCGAGAGGCGTCCATGGTGGTGGAGAGGCTCCCGGTGGTGATCCTCCCCTCCGGCAGGGTGCCGGGAAGAGTTCTCCTGGTGCTCCCGATCTTGGAAGCGCGGCGGCGGCGGAACAGAGATGAGATCGCGAAAAAGGCTTCCGTCCTCGAGGGTTTGGGGACGCGTGTTAAATATATGCCAAAGGGGGGCATCAGCGGAGGCCTGGGGGGCCCAGGCGCCCCCCCGACGTGGCCAGGAGGGGGGCCGCGCCACCAGGGCGCCTGGAGCCCTGGTGGTCCCCCTCCGGCCCTACTTCGACCGTGTGGAAGCTTCCGGAACGCTGATTTTTTATATAATTTTTCCGGGATTTTTCTGGCAGTTTTCATGACGGGAAAACCTGAAATACAAAAATAGCAGAAAACAGAAACTGGCACTGGGGTGCACTGAGTTAATAGGTTAGTCCAAATATGATCAAAAGTGTATGGAAGTGTATAAATATCATAGCAATATCACCCAAAAGAGGCATGGAGCAAGCAAAAATTATAGATACGTTTTGGACGTATCAACATCCCCAAGCTTAATTCCTGCTCGTCCTCGAGTAGGTAAATGATAACAAGAATAATTTCTATGGTGACATGCTATTAACCATATAGGACTTTTCATAGTCATATGACAAAAGCTTACTGAGACAATGAATATGTAGTAATTAAGTTGCCTCATGAGAAAATCACAAAGAACTGAAAGTTTTACAATATGATACTGAAACATCAAATAGATTTGTAATGAGCATGGTGTGCAAATATGATAAAGTGATATCTCGCTTGCCCCCTTTAGTGAAGCAAAACATAAATGCAGGGGCACCTCCAAGGTTTAAGTGACGACTAGATACAATGATTTCA
Organism: Secale cereale; assembly: GCA_902687465.1. NCBI lineage: Eukaryota > Viridiplantae > Streptophyta > Magnoliopsida > Poales > Poaceae > Secale > Secale cereale. The sequence continues at coordinate 840,339,422 of LR738711.1, forward strand.
GAATAAACGATATCACAATCAGGTAAAAGACAATGCTACTTTGGGACAGTGCACATTACACTCAGAATGACAATCATGCTCTGAATAGTTGGTGCTTTAAAAGAAGGTGGAGACTCTCGAACCGTGGCTTTAGTTGGCAAGGTTGAAAACCCGTGGTCGGAAACAAAGACAAATCATGTCCCAGAGCTCTTGGTTTTAAAAACAGAGGTAATAATTATTTTTTTAGATTATGCATGTTCTGTCAACGAATGCTAGCAGACAACTCAATCACTTCTTGAGATGGACAAGTTTCGAGGAACGGCTCCCGAATGAGAACGATCACATCCTCTTAATCTCCTTTGTTTATCACTGCCAAAGTTTTCTGATTTCTCATGAACAAAGCGTGAAGGAGGGTTTGTTTGTTATATTATTTTTGAGACGGGCGCACTCTTTGCCAGTTCCTTCTCGTATTATGGGTTTGCACATTAGACATGCAATCCCGAGGTGGAGCTTGTCCAACCTAAAAAGATCATGAATTAACTACTACTTCCTCATGAACTAAGACAGAGGCACAAAATAGAAATGCTTTTTTTTTGAATAACTTCGAGATGGTACATGAAAGTCTTCGTTAGGAATGGCAGGTAAATACAATGTATAGGAAGGTATGGTGGACTCATATGGCATAACTGGTTTAAAGGATTTTGGATGCACAAGTAGTCAGTCCGCTTAGTACAGGTGGAGGTTAGCAAAAGACTGGGAGCGACCAACTAAAAGAGCAATGATGGTCATCATCATGCAGAGCGACAAAGCAACATTGAATCAGGCATGGAAGTTATATCGCTACTCAGAAACTAAAGATCATAAAGGCTTGACAGACTTTCTTTACAGTCTTAAATATGCGTGAGCATACGCCAAGTCAATCAAAATAAATTCTTGATGAAGATATTACTAAACCATACCACATCATATACAAACAAATCATGTTGGTACTCCAATAACACATTGGGAACCCCCCAGCTATTTGAGACTAACCATAAGAAAACATGAACTACTAAGCACCATTATACACGTAGCATTTTTCTCATAGACATATCAACCAATGCAACAGAAGCAAACTCTCTTAATGAGATAAGCATGATAACTAAAGAGAGTTCAAGCAACCAACTAAACAAAAGCTCTTTAAAAAGATAAGCATGAATACTAAGAGCTGAACATGACAGTAGCTATTGAAAGACCAAGAACATACACAGCAAAGATAGACATGAAAATTCTATGTTGTGTTCTAGGTTGAAGTGGAGCGTGTTTCTCTCTCACACAAAGAAAGCTGAGTTCCGACTCGTTATGAAAAGCAAGCAAAGCTAAAAAGGAAACTAAAAGCGAGACGCTCCAAGCATAGCACATAACACATGAAGTGATAAAAATATAGTGGAACGAAAGACGAACTGATAATGTTGATGGAGAAGGGAATGCACGGGGGCATCCCCAAGCTTAGACGCTTGAGTCTCCTTGAATATTTCTTGGGGGTGCATGGGGGCATCCCCAAGCTTGAGCGTTTGACACTCCTGAATCTTTTTTATCATATTGCCTCGCACACTTTAAAACTCCCTTCATACATAACTCATCATAATCTGATTAGCGAGGTTAGTACCCATAATAATATAATTGTTCCTTGCTGTAAATAAAGATATTCTTGAAGGTCTACTGTTTCTCAAGATTGCCAAAAGGTTTTTGCAAAGAAAAAGCAAGCTCAAGGTTTGCAAAATGAAGGAAAGGCAAAACATGACAGAATCTGTGAAAAACAGAACAGCGGGTAGTAAATGATTTTTTCGGGGCACTTGTACAACTCTAATAAAAAAACTCAGAAAAGACGCCCGAAAGACAATTGTATAGATCACGCTGTCGAAAAAATTCAGACCAAAAAGATGAACTGGTGATTTTATACGATTTTTTCTATCCAAGGACAGAATCTGTTTCCTCGACAGCACGTCACAACTTTTGAACTTTCTTGCAATCAGAGGCTACACTTGGCACAAAGTTGAAAAGCAAAGATACAATGATGATGCTACTATATTAACAACATCAAGACACAACAAAAGCAAAATAAAATTTTATTCATGTGGGCTGCCTCCCAAAAGCGCTTTCTTTTATGCCTTTAAGCTAGGCATAATGCAAAGAGATCAAGTTTTATCAAGAGTAAAAGAATAGCTAGCCCGTATAACGGACTCAAAAGGTAACTTAATCTTCTTTCTAGGGAAGTGTTCCATCCCTTTCTTGAGAGGAAATTGGAATTTTATATTCCCCTCTTTCATGTCAATGATGGCACCAACGGTGCGTAGAAAAGGACGTCCCAAAATAATTGGACAAGAAGGTTCACATTCAATGTCCATAATAGTAAAATCAACGGGAACGTAATTGTCATTGACAATGATAAGAACATCGTCGATCCTCCCCAAAGGTTTCTTTATGGAAGAATCAACGAGACGAACACCAAAAGAACAAGAATCAAAAGGTTTCAGTTTAAGCATATCATATATTCTTTTGGGCATAACGGAGGTACTAGCTCCAACATCACATAATGCATAGCAAGAGAAGTTATTCAACTTAATTTTAATCATAGGATCCCAACTATCTTCTAGCTTTCTAGGTATGGAGGCTTCTACTCTAAGTTTCTCCTCCCTAGCTTTGATGAGAGCATTAGTGATATGCTCTGTGAAGGCAAGGTTAAGCGTGCTAGTGCTGGGGTCTCTAGACATCTTCTGAAGGAAATCAATAACTTCGGTAAGAGTGCAATTGTCAAAATCAAGGTCACTACTATCAAGTAAAGTGGTAGTGGTGTCCTTTAGGTTCACTTGTTTGGTAGTTTCTATGGTCATAGCATCACCATTAATAGGTCCAATGGGACCAGGAGTGCATTGGGTGCTAAGAGTTTGGATGTCCTCAACAACTTGGATAGTAGCAACAGTGTGGTGGGTAGGAAGGCTCTTAATTCTATCTTCTTCCTCCTTTAGGGGTGCAACCACTTCGGGTTTAGCTGCCATTTGGTTTATCAAAGTGGCTTGTGTGTGGGACATATTGGAAACTTGGGTCTCAGTGATAGTGAGCCTAGTCTGGAGGTTAGAAATCTCAATATTTTGGTTCTCTAATTGTCTACTAATGTCTTGCAAGATGGCAGTATGCTCATTTAATTGCCTCGAGAAGGTCTTGTTTTGTTCATATTGGGTGTGCATGTAATTCTTAGTGGCCTTCTCTATTTCTAGAAGTTTCTCATAACCAGGCAAGTCTCTATCTTTTTGGGTGGAGTTCTTGGTGCTAAGATAAGCATTGTTGTTCCCATAGGAATTAGAGGGGAACGGTCCTGGATTGCTACCAAAATTACTCCTATAAGCATTGTTTTTGAAATTGTTTCTAGAGATAAAGTTCACATCTACTTGTTCTTGAGCAATCAAAGAATTTAAAGGAACATCATGAGGATCAACAGAAGATTGCTTCGAAAGTAGAGACATGATCAAGTCAACTTTTTCATTTAGGGAGGAAATCTCCTCGACAGAGTTTACCTTCCTACCTGTTGTAGCGCGTTCGGTGTGCCATTGAGAATAATTGGTCATCATCTCATCGTGAAGCTTCGTGGCAGCACCAAGTGTAGTTGACATAAAGGTTCCTCCCGCGGCCGAATCTAACAAGTTCTGCGAGGTAAAGTTCAAGCCTGCATAAAAAGTTTGGATAACCATCCAAGTAGTCAAACCATGAGTAGGGCAGTTCTTGACAAGAGATTTCATACGTTCCCAAGCTTGGGCAACGTGTTCATTATCCAATTGTTTAAAATTCATTATGTTACTCCTTAGTTGGATAATTTTAGCAGGTGGATAGTATTTTCCAATAAAAGCATCTTTGCACTTGTCCCATGAATCTATGCTATTTCTAGGCAAAGATTGAAACCAAATTTTAGCTCCTCCTCTCAAGGAGAAAGGAAAAAGCTTAAGCTTAACAATATTACCATCTATTTCTTGGTACTTTTGCATATCACAAAGTTCAACAAAGTTGTTCAAGTGTAAAGCAACATCATCTCCAGCACCGGAGAATTGATCTTTCATGACTAAGTTCAGTAAAGCAGGTTTAATTTCATAAGAAGGTGCTGAAGTGGCAGGTGTAGTGATAGGCGTGCAAATAAAGTCATCGTTGTTATGACTAGTGAAGTCACACAAGTTGGTGTTCTCGGTGGAACCCATAGCAGCAAGCAAGCAAGATAACTATTTTTGTGATTTTAGATAAAAGATACTAAAGCAAAAACTGAAAGGTAAACTAACAAGACTAAAAAGCAAAGGTAAAAGATAGCGTGCAACTCCCCTATCTTGAAGAGTGGAGTCCCCGGCAACAGCGCCAGAATACTTTGCTTGATGGCTTCTCGCCCCTCGTTGGTTACCCCAAGTGGAAGGTTTGAGATGCAGTGTAGCGGTAGTTTTCCCTTGGCAAAGATACCAAGGATCGATTTCCCCTGAGACTCCTAGTTTCAACAAGAATGTGTCAACTGCTAACGGCGCCAGATATTAGCAATCAACTTGGACCTTGTCGGGGGAAACTGTCCACCACGAGCACCTATGGGACCGGAGCCCCTTGTACGTTGCGGTAAGGGAGCGGAGGGAGCACAAAGAGCGGATCGAAGAGCACACACGGGCAGTTTACCCAGGTTCGGGCCGCGCGGACGCGTAAAACCCTACTCCTGCTTGGTTTGTATTGAGTTTGTGAGCTCGGGAGCTTGAAGAACTAGCTACACCGAGCAAGAGAGCTATCTAGGTTCCGAACCCTTTCTACGTTGTGCATGGGCCTCCTTTTATAGCTCAAGGGGTCACCGACAGGTGTCAACGTAGAGGAGGGCAAAAATGTAACTTTGGTGGTAGTTGTAACAGTGCGAGAACAGTGCATGAACAGTGGATAAACAGTGGTCTTCACCTAACTTGACAGTGGGGGACAAGGGCATTAAATGCCCGTCACCGTCGACCCCAAAAGCACCCGTCCATGCTTCTCCGTTCGCCACGGCGATAGCCTCGTCACCGTGGAGTGCCACCGTGTCCCCCAGGCTGCACAGCCATCCGCCACGCGTCCCTTGAAGGGCCCCAGGACAACGCGTGGGCCGATGAGCTGGAGCGCGGGCACACAGCGCAGGCTTCCCCCGGCAAGCACCTTGCCGGGATCTTGATCTTGCCAGGCCCGGGAGCTTGTCGCTCCCCGGGCCCTGCCGGGGCACAGGGTGCGCCGAGGCATACCTTCTGAAATGCAGTCTTCTGGTCTTCCTGGCAAGCTCCTCTTGCCAGGGTCTTGTGTTAATGTGATAATCTTGAGCCTGGTGCGGCCTTCCCGGCAAGCTCCACTTGCCGGGGTCTTGATCTTCTGTCTTGTATACTTTGTTTTTGAATGGCTATATATGGATCAGGAAAGTCTCCGGCGAGCACGTGGTGAGCCCTGCCGCGGGAAGCTGCTACTGCCCGTGCACAAGTTGGGGTACTAAGGTACCCCTATCTTAGTACACCGACAGGAGCCCCCGGGCCTGGGCCACACACGGTGCCGAGCGCTGTTGGGCCAGGCCCAAAATAGTGCACGGGCACACGCGGCCCACGACAAGCCGAATCCCCTTCCGCATCCGCCGCGCCCCTCCCTAACGGCACGCGTCGATTGCGGCGTCACGGGAGAGATCGTGGCCTCGTTCTTTAATGGGAAATGTGGAGCGTCCCCCACTTCCCCCTTAAAAGCAGAGGAAGCAGGGGCGGTTTCCCTCCTTCGCTTTCATTGCTTCTTCAACCTCCAGAAATCCCCCGCTGCCTCTTGCCTCCACTCCTCCTCCGCCGTCTTCCGCATCCGCGGCGCCGTCGAGCTCCTCGCCCCTTTCCTCGCCGCCTCCGCCATGGCCCCGAAGAGCGAGAAGGCGAAAGCGGAGAAGACCAAGAGGGAGAAGTCCGAGCAGGCGGCGAAACTTGCCATCCTGCGGAAGAGGAATGTTGTCTTCGCGCCAAGGCTCAGCGCGAGGGAGCTGTGGAACAAGTACTACCTCTTCTAGTCCGGGGAGACCAAGGCTCATCCCCGCACCAGAGTCTTCCCCGCCATCGCCAAAGATCTGGTCCCCGGCGGGTATTTCTTCTTCGCTGCCTTCTTTCACTGCGGGTTGTGCCCTCCGTTTTCGGAGTTTTTCTGTGATATTATGAACACGTACAACCTCCACCTCCTAGACTTCACCCCCAATGCCATCCTTACGATGGCCGTTTTCGCACATCTGTGCGAAAACTACATAGGGATCCATCCAAACGTAGGACTCTTTCGCCATTTCTTCATGCCTAGAGTAGAGGCTGGCGCTCCCCTCTCCGGCGGTATCTCCTGGATCTTCCGCTTGAACAAGAAGGACTCATATCTGAAAGGAGAACTCCGCGGCAAGTGGGAAGAATGGCGCGCAGACTGGTGCTGGGTAGTGGAGGACCAGCTGGAGCCCTTCACCGCGCCGCGCACTACTGCCATAGTGCGCGGGAGAGACTGGAGTGAGCTGGCCCCGGAGGACAACAGGCTCAGTATTGCTCTTGTTAGAATCATCCGTCTTCGGGTAGCCAATCTGACCATCGGAGAGGTTGGCGCAGACTTCCTCCGCCGCCGAATTGCCCCTTTACAAGAGAGGAAAAGGCCCACCTGGGAATTTGGCAATGCGGCAGATATTATGAGGTTGCGCTACGGATTGAACTTCAACTTCACCGCTTTGGAGCTGAAAGGAATGGTGCGAGAACTCTTCAAGCATGACCCGGCGCACCCAAAGTGGTTCAGACCCGCCAAGGGAGTAGTGCCGCTGTGCAACAGCACCGCCCGCGACTCCTTGCACGCAATAATGCCGGAGTGCAACTCCCACGGCATCGTCCCCACCTGGATCCAGCCTCCGGGAGATGCCATTCTGAGCTTCTTTGATAACTTGGTTGAGGTGCCGAAGAACGCCGAGGAGATCAAGGGTCTCACCCGGGCCACCACGGAGCGGGATATAGCCTATATTGCTTCCCGGATGGAAGAGGCTGCCGCAGCTGCAGCGACAGGAGACTTCGGATTCACCGTTGACGAGGCAGAGGCTGCGGATGCGTCGTGCAAAGCCGAGGAGGCAGAGATCCGCAGGCTGCTTAAGCTTCCGCCCGACGAGCTTGCCGGGATTCCTTCACTGAGGCATGCCGGGATTCCCGGGGTTGTGAGCGAGGCTACCGCAGCAGGCGAGGTTGCCGGAGGGAGCAGAGGTGCCGGAGGGAGCGGAGCCACCGGAGGGAGCGGGGCCGCAGGACAAGATGCTGGACCCAGCGGGCCTGCCGGAGAGGGAGAGGAGGACGTCGAGGCCGACGAAGACACCGGTGGATCTCTGGCGCTCGACGACGACGCCTCCTCGTCCTCGGAAAACTCCCCACCTCGGGCAAGTCCCAAGCGAACACCGCTGAAGCACCTCCGCAAGGCGGCTACAGCGACAGGGACGCAGGCGCCCCGACAGCAGCCTACTCGCCGGGCGACGCGTGCCACCAGAGCGAGCAAAGCCGCGACGGAGGCGCCCCGTGCAACAGCGCCAAGCGGAGGGGAATCCTCTCGGAGCGAAACGGCCGCTCCGCCTGCTCCTCGGGCTCCGGCGCCAACGGAGGCTGGGTCTTCGCAGCCCCCAGCCCCGGAGACCGCCAAGCGTCCGAGGGAGCCTTCTCCTCCTGCTCCTCGCGCGGACGCACCTCAGGTGGAGTTCGATTTCTCCGCGCTCAGCGACGACGACGAGGAAGAGGAGTAAGTGTATGTAATTCGTAATTTCTTCGATTCTGTCATGATTCTTTCTTTGATGATTCTGATCTTGCTCTTGTTTTGCCTTCAGGTCCCTGGCCCAGCGGGCGGCGAAGCGGGCCAAGATTCCCGTGGTTGAGGTCGAGGACGACTCGCCCGTCGCGGCGACAGGAGACGCGCCGGCGACGAGTTTGCCGGATCAACCCGCTGCTCCGAGGAGCAGCCCCCAGCGTAAGTCTGGTCCTGAGCTTTTTGCTCGTCGGGCACGCTTGAGGTTTTTGCTTTGTACTAATATCTTGTTGTCTTGTTGGTCTTGTTCGCCTTGTGCAGAAGTGGAGCCGCAGCAGCAGGAGCGCCCAGAAACTACTCCCGAGGAGCCGCAGGTTCCACCCTCCCCGCCAAGGGCGAGCTCCCCGGCGAGGGAGGACGCTCCGCCAAGGACGGGTACTCCGCCAAGGGCGAGTAGCCCGACGAGGGTGGCCACCCCGCCAAGGGAGGACTCCCCGGCGAGGGAGCCTGTCGTCGAGGAAGTCCGCGAAGGTGAGTCTTGTAACTTTATCTTCTTGGACTTGTCTTTTTGGATATTTGCTTGAACTTTTCTTTTCTTCTTCTTCTGTTAGACCCTCCTCCCCGGAGCGGATGGAGACGGAGGCCACCGTCGAGGAGGAGGTGCCCAGCGGCGACGGCAACGCTACTGCCACTGAGGGCATGGCTGGAGCCGACGAGCCCGCTGCTGAGGAGAACGCCTCGACCGCAGACGCCGCGACTGGGGAGGGGGACGGCGACCATACTGCTGGCCCGAAGGCCGCAGGAGCGTCAAGCGCTGCACCGGCCGCCGATCCCTCCGCCGCCAAGGAGCAGCCGGGCTTTTACCTTGAGGCCCTCAATGGCGTCTTCATACAAGTGCCGTGGTGGTCCTCGTCGCGAGCCCCCGTGGAGGGAGAGACCTTTGATGGAGAGGTCCTCGCCTCCGCGGGGTTGAAGATCGTTGAAGCGCCTGGCGGGAGCGACGAGCCCGAGGAGGAGAAGTTTCTTCGCCGGCTCCTGGCCCTTTACCGGGCCAGGCAGGCGAAGCTGGACTCCCGAGAAGCCCTCGCCGCCAAGGCTGGAGCGGACTTGAAGAAGCGCGCCGCGGAGCTCCGCGCCGCCAACCAGGCGGCCCTCCGCGACTTGGCGGAGGAGCGCGAAAAGCTTGCCGGAGAGCACCAAGAGTTCCTCCTGGAGAAAGCTGAGGCCGAGGAGCAGCAGCGACTAGTTGGCGAAGAGCTGTCCCGGCGAGAAGGAGCGCTCAACCAGCGGAAGGTTGAGCTCGACGCCCATGACGACGAGCTCACCCCCCGGGAGCAAGCTATGAAGCAGGCGAAGGAAGCCGCAATCGCCGCGGAAACCGCCAAGAGGGAACTGGATCTCAAAGTGCAGCAACTGGAGCAGTACCTGCAGGCGAGCGAGGACAGGGTCACCGCGCTCAACATAGAGCGCGAGAAAGACGCCCATACCAACTCAGAACTTCAGGTACACCTCTCCAAGAAGGGCGACGAGCTTACTGCCGCCAAGGATTCGATCGCTGACTTGGAGTTGAAGGTCTCCACATTGAAAGATTCACTCGACGCCGCCCGGGACCGCAAGACCAAGCTGAAGGAGGAGGTTCGCAAGGAGCGGGAGCTGGTGGAGAGCGCCGCCACCTCCGCAAACCACTTCAACCAGGCGGTGGAGCAATGGACGGAGGAGCTGGTCGATTCTGCTGCCAAGATCGACAAGGAGCTGATGGCGCTGAGGGCGGAACACCTTGTGTATTCTCCGGACGAGAACCTCCCCCACAGCGCCAGGTTAAGTCTTTTCTTCAGAGGGATCGCGCCGGCGCTTGCACGGCTGCAGGAGAAGCTCCCCGCGCAGCTGGCCGAGGAGTCGCGCCAGCTCTGCGTGGGTACCTTGGAGCGCATCTTGACGAAGATAGTCTACCGCAACCCTGGCATAAATCTCGTCAACGTCCTCCGCAGCTTGCCGGCCGATGCAGATCTGGAGGCGCTGAAGGCGCAGGTCGCCCACATCATCGCCAAGGTGAACAAGATCTCCAGGCGTGAAGGCGATCACGTAGACTAGGCCTCTTTCTCTTTATCTCCTTTGCTGCTGCAAAGTGTGTCATGAACATGGATCTATTAGTCATTGCGACAAGTTATCTCTGTAATATATTATCTTATTTCTGAGCAATCGATGCAATGTTATCTCCCTTGCTTTGGTCCTTTACTTTGTATGCTTTTACCCTACGCTTTTTAGGGAACTTGCCGGCAAGGGACTCTTGCCGCGAGCGCTGAGTGCTGGACTCTGAGCAGCCTGCTGGCAAAGGCCTTACCGGCAAGCAACCTTGCCGCAGCTAGTCGCAACGCACTCAGCTTGCTGAGCGAACTCGAAAACGAAGTAAGGGCGCGACACTTGTCGCAGCTCACTTAAGCCGTTGAGCGTACTCGAAAACAAGGTAAGGGTGCGGCTAGCCACGGGTAGGTTCCTCCGCGCACAGGTTTTCCATACAAAGTGTGGTTGTTCAAGGAAGATAACTAAAAATTGAAAAATTTGAACTGCTCAAATTCTGATAACTGAGCTTTCATAATCTGTCCGTTCTCCGGTAAGCTCCTCTTTCTTGAACAACACTTGGTTCGTCCTCCACCTCCTTCCCCCCCGGCAAACTTGTGCGCGAGGAATGTTTCTTCTGCTTAAGAGGGAAAGAAAAGGAGAAGAGAAAACAAGCATAGGGCCTCTCGGCGTGGTAATGCTTACCGGATACGTGCGTTGCACAAGATGCCAAACAATGCATGCAAATAACGAAGAAAGGCATGTGAAAATGGCAAATAGTGCGAAACACAGAAGCTTTACTGATGCACGGGATCTGCGCCCGGCTTTGTACAAAGGTTTACATGCGACAGCGGCAAAACTCGTACAAAAGGTGGTTGCGGGAGCGGATCACGGCAACCGTGCCTTATGGGTGAAACTTGCGAAGATGCTCTATGTTCCAGGAGTTGCTCACCGGTAAGCCTTCTTCGGTCTCAAGGCGGACAGCGCCGGGCCTTGTGACTTGTCTCACCCGATAAGGGCCTTCGCACCTCGGCTTCAACTTGTTGGAATTCTTGGCGGACTGAACACGCCGAAGAACAAGGTCGCCTTCCTCGAGACTCCTGGCCTTAACCTTGCGGCTATGATAGCGGCGCAAGGCTTGCTGGTATCGAGCAGCTCGTACAGCAGCCTGGAGACGTTCCTCCTCAAGGAGCAATGCATCATCTTGTCGCAGTTGCTCTTGCTCGAGCTCATCATAAGCGAGCACTCGTGGAGATCCGTATACGAGTTCCGTGGGGAGAACTGCCTCTGCTCCATAGACTAGAGCAAAGGGTGTCTGTCCGGTGGCTCGACTTGGTGTCGTCCTGATTGACCAAAGAGCCGCCGGCAGCTCCTCTATCCAGTTTCTTCCGCACTTGCGCAGCCTGTCGAAGGTTCTTGTCTTGAGTCCGTGCAGCACTTCAGCATTGGCCCTCTCCGCTTGACCATTGCTCCTCGGGTGAGCAACAGAAGCGAAGCAGACCTTGGCGCCAAGGTCTTGGACGTACTGCATGAAGGTGCGACTTGTGAACTGTGTGCCGTTGTCGGTGATGATCCTATTAGGGATTCCGAAACGGCAAACAATTGTTCTGAAGAACCTGACTGCTGACTATGCTGTCACCTTTCTCACTGGTTCCACTTCTGGCCACTTTGTGAACTTGTCGATCGCAACGTACAAGTACTCAAAGCCCCCGACAGCACGGGGGAAGGGGCCGAGGATATCGAGCCCCCAGACCGAGAAGGGCCAGGACAAAGGGATCGTCTGGAGAGCTTGAGCTGGCTGATGAATTTGCTTGGCATGGAACTGGCACGCTTCACACTTGGTTACTTGTGCAGTTGCATCTTGGAGGGCTTCTGGCCAGAAGAACCCTTGCCGGAACGCCTTCCCGGCAAGTGCCCTTGCGCCAATGTGGTGGCCACATATGCCTCCGTGTATCTCTGCCAACAGCTTCTGCCCATCTTCTCTGGAAATGCACTTCAACCTGACACCATTGAGTCTTCTTCTGTACAGCTCATTGTCAACGAACTGGTACATACTTGACTGCCTGGTTATTTTCTCTATTTCTTCTGGGTCATCGGGAAATTCTCCAGTTAGCAAAAAACGGACGATCTGCTGCGCCCATGCTGGAGCCCGAGGCTCAACAGCAAGGACTAAAGGCACGAGGGCCGCTGCGGGAACCCCAGCTTCTACGGCAAGAACCTCCGGTTCTGCCGGAGCTGATGGTCCCCCGACAAGCCTGCCGGGGCAGGGCTTGTCGGGAACGCTTGCGTCAACTGTACGGATCCCAGGATCTGCAGGAGCAAACTGTTCCTCAGCGTTCTAATCGTTGATCTTGGGGACCTTGGCGGCGGCTTCGGGGAGATCCGCCGGCAAGTACTCGCCGGAGACCAACTTTCTCTTCTTGGGCTGCCCAATTGATGGCGTAACGGACGGCTGAGTCAGCTTGAGCAGGAAGGTCCCTGGTTCCACAGGTAACTTCATTGCAGCGCACTTTGAAAGGCCATCTGCGATATCGTTCTGAGCTCTCGAGACGTGCTCCATTTGCAGACCTTCAAAGTGCTCTTCAAGCTTCCTCACTTCATCTACATAAGCTTCCATCAAAGGGCTCTGGTAACTCTTGTTCACTTGTCGGACCACCAACTGAGAATCTCCCCGCACAATTAACTTCTTGATCCCAAGCTCGGCTGCAATTCTGAGGCCGGCAAGCAGTCCTTCATACTCAGCAGTATTGTTTGTCGCTTGTTCCCTGGGAAAGTGCATTTGGATAACATACTTGAGGTGCTCTCCGGTGGGCGCTATGAGTACGACGCCGGCACCGGCGCCTTGCAGCGAGAAGGCACCGTCAAAGTACATTACCCACTCACTAGTTGCTTCTTGTACGGGGACACTTGTCTCTTGAACTTCTTCATCGGGCGTTGGGGTCCATTCAGCTATGAATTCTTCCAAAGCTCGGCTCTGTATAGTTGAAGTACTTTCAAATTTGAGACCAAAGCTTGACAGCTCCAGCGCCCACTCGACGATCCTGCCTGTTGCTTCTGGATTCTGCAATATCCTCTTCAACGGAAAGCAAGTGACCACTGTTATCTCATGTGCTTGGAAGTAATGGCGCAGCTTTCTTGAGGCCATGAGGAGACCGAAAAGCAACTTCTGCACCCCGGAGTATCTTGATCTAGCCCCCTGCAAGAGGGAACTCACAAAATACACCGGGCGCTGCACCATCTTCCTTCGCACTTCTCCTTGTTCCTGCGCAGAGTTGTCCTTGTCGGGGCCAGAGCTTGCCGGTGGAGCCCCCTGCTTGTCGCTGGACTCGCTTGCCGGTGGCGTAGACTCCTCATCGGCCTCCCTCTCCGCTACTAACGCAGCACTGACCACTTGATTGGTTGCTGCTAAGTATAGCAGCAACTTCTCTTGTGGCCTAGGTGCGACAAGTATTGGAGTGGAGGATAGGTACCCTTTCAAGTCTTGCAGCGCTGCCTCCGCTTCCGGAGTCCATTTCATAGGACCTGCCTTCTTCAAAATTTTGAAGAAAGGCAGGGCGCGTTCTGCACACTTTGAAATGAACCTACTGAGAGTCTCCTGACATCCTTGACGCGCTTCGGGGCTTCGATCTGCTTGATGGCTTTTATCTTGTCGGGATTAGCTTCAATCCCCCTCTGGGACACAAAGAACCCGAGAAGCTTGCCGGAGGGGACTCCGAAGACGCACTTCTCGGGGTTCAACTTGAGCTGGATCTTGCGCAGATTTGCAAACGTTTCTTCCAAATCTTGGTTCAGGGTATCTTTGCTCTTGCTCTTGACCACTAGGTCATCCATGTAAGCTTCCACATTTCTGTGGATCTGTGGCTCAAAAGCAGTGTGTACCACCCTTGCAAATGTTGAGCCTGCATTCTTCAATCCAAAGGGCATGCGTATGAAGCAATATGTGCCACATGGAGTAATGAATGCAGTCTTCTCTTCATCTTCCTTGGCCATAAAAATCTGGTGGTAGCCTGAGTATGCATCAAGGAAGGAGAGCAGCTCACATCCAGCAGTGGAATCAACAATCTGGTCAATGCGCGGCAAGGGGAATGGATCCTTAGGACATGCTTTATTCACATCAGTGAAGTCTATACACAGCCTCCACTTCCCATTGGCCTTACGCACGACAACTGGATTTGCTAACCACGTCGGATGGATCACGCCTCTAACCAGGCCCGCTGCTTCTAGTTTCTTGATCTCTTCGGCAATGAATTCTTGGCGCTCCACGGCTTGCTTCCTGACCTTCTGCTTGACGGGCCGCGCATGAGGACAAACAGCAAGCTTGTGCTCAATTACCTTCCTGGGAACGCCGGGGATGTCAGATGGTTGCCAGGCAAACACATCGACATTCGCCCGCAGGAAGGCAACGAGCGCGCTTTCCTATTTGTTATCAAGTGTAGCACTGATGGTGAAGGTACCACCAGTGCCGTCCTCCTTGGCGGACACCTTATTGGTTGCCGGTGGAGCGGCCATCCCTTTCTTGCACTTGCCGGTGGAGCTCGATGGGACGTCCTCGACGGCAGCGCAGCACTCCGAGGAGGTGCGTTTGCCGGAGTGGGCCCCAGAGCACTTGACGGACTTGGTCTTGGTCTTCTTCCCCCCGGGAGCTTCAGCGGCAAGTGTGTTGCTCTCCGCTGCGGCTGCTGCATCCGGGTAGATCTTGTCGGCGCAGATAAGCGCGTCCTTTTTGTCACCATGGACAGAGATGACGCTTATCGGCCCCGGCATCTTGAGTATGTTGTAGGCGTAGTGGGAAGCTGCCATGAACTTGGCGAGGGCAGGACGTCCAAGTATCCCATTGTATGGCAATGGGATATCGGCCACGTCAACGGTTGTAGGATCGAAAGTAGGTCTAGAGGGGGGGTGATTAGACCACTTGACAATATAAAAAATCTGCCTTTAGGTCATGCAAAGTTTTTGGCAGTTTCACAATTAAGATCAATTCAAGTATCACCCTACACATGCAATTCTAGAGTATAAGCAGCGGAAAGTAAATTGCACATGTAAAAGAGAGGTGGAGAAGATCAAACGCAGTTTGGTGACACGAAGATTTTTGTCGTGGTTCCGATAGGTGGTGCTATCGTACATCCACGTTGATGGAGACTTCAACCCACGGAGGGTAACGGCTGCGTGAGTCCACGGAGGGCTCCACCCACGAAGGGTCCACGAAGAAGCAACCTTGTCTATTCCATCATGGCCTACGCCCACGGAGGACTAGCCTTACTCGGGGTAGATCTTCACGAAGTAGGCGATCTCCTTGCCCTTACAAACTTCTTGGTTCAACTCCACATCTCGAAGACGGAGGCTCCCAAGCGACACCTAACCAATCTAGGAGGCACCACCCTCCAAAAGGTAATAGACGGTGTTGATGATGATGAACTCCTTGCTCTTGTGCTTCAAATGATAATCTCCCCAACACTCAACTCTCCTCACTGATATGGCTGTGGTGGAAGAAAAGGTTTGAGTGGAAAGCAACTTGGGAAGGCTAGAAATCAAGTTTCATATGGTAGGAATGGAATGGCTTGATCTCAACACAAGGGTAGGTGGTTCACTTCTCAGAAAGTGTGTGGTAGGAGTGGTAGACTTTCTGATGGCTCTCTCCTCGAATGAAGAGGGGGTGGAGGGGTATATATAGCCTCCACACAAAATCCAACCGTTACACACACATTTGACCAATCTCGGTGAGACCGAAGTTAAAACTCGGTCAGACCGAAAGTTCAAATATAGTGAACGTTGGGATTTTCGGTGGGACCGAAAATACCATCTCGGTGTGTCCGAAGTGAGTCAAAGGTTGGAGCTTGCCATCTCGGTGAGACCGAAAGTAACAACTCGGATATTCCGAAGTGATGTCAATTGGTTACAGAAGGTTGGCAGTCCATTTTCGGTGAGACCGAAACTCAAAATCGGATGGACCGAGAAATTAGGGTTTGGAAGAATAACTGAGGTGGTTCATCTCGGTGGGACTGAGTTTGCAGAATCGGTTTGTCCGAGATTACTTATGAGTGTGTTAAGTAGTGAAGAGTGCTGATAGTTGAGGGAGCTAGATCACCAAGCACTTGAGCAACTAGATCATTAACACAACCTCATCACCTTTTAATAGTATTGGCTTTTCCTATGGACTCAATGTGATCTTTGATCACTAAACCAAAAATAGAGTCTTGAGCTTTTGCCAATGCTTGTCTTAGCATTTTGAGGGGTCCACTTCTTCAGACATTTCCATACCCATATCATCGAACTTTTCTGAAATGATTCTCAAGTAAATATTAGTTCAATGATATATATGTTGTTATTAATTACCAAAACCACCCGGGGATTAGTTGCACTTTCAATCTCCCCCTTTTTGGTAATTGATGACAACATATAGATCAAAGCTTCGACAAAAGATATAATCAATGAATGATATCGTCGCTTTGAGAAGTATGTGATAAACAAGAGCTCCCCCTAAATTTGTGCATTATTTAAAATTTGCGTTTGAATGCAAATGCACAATCGATTAGGATTATGGGTCACTCTTCCATGTCACATACATCTTGGTGGAGCGCACAAAATGATAAGAATGAATAACATGCACTCAATCACCAAGACAAGAGTAAATAGCCATACAATAAGGAATAGCATATGATAAGCAATAAGCACTCATTAAGGCATAGTATGACTAGGCACTCATTAAGATAGCATCAAACGTAGTAGCAAGCACACTTAAAGTTTCAGGAACCAAAAGAAATCACTGTATCTCAAAGAAAACCGGCAAAAGAACGAAAGACGAAAGAGCACTCTCTCTCTCGAAGCCCTATGATCTATAACAATTTCTCCCCCTTTGGAAACAAGTTACCAAAAAGTTCGAAAAGGTATAGAGCTAAGCGTCACTGCGGGCTCTGCTGGCGGCTCCCGTCTGGGTAGATGTCGGTGTAGAGATAGCTGCATCGGCGAAGACTTCTGCTGATGTCTGCAGTGGAGGAGTGGATGCTGGAGCTGGAGCAACTGCTGGAGCTGTAGTTGGTGCTGAAGTGGTAGCCCTGGAGTCTGTCACTGGGATAGCTGCAGATCTGGATCCTCTGGGAACCTGAGCAGTCTGGCGATGAGAGTCCTGGACTAGATCATCCTGCATAAGCTCTGCTCTTTCCTGCCTTGTCTCCTCCATGTCTGCCTCAAGCTTGTTGACAGACACCTGAATCTCAGTCAGCTTCACGTCCAGAGCGTGGATCTTGTCCTCGACAATCCTCTCTAGGCTCTCCTGAGATTGCTCAATGCTGGCCAGGCGTTGTTCAATCCTCTGGGTAGCTTCAAGAATTTGTTCTCCAAAGCTCTTTGGCTTAGCTGCTGCTGCTGCTGCCTCTTTGTCAGCTTTAGCCTTCTTCGCAGCTTCGATTTTGGCCTGTCCTTCAACTAAGGTAGGATCCTCTTCATCCATCACAACTACGTTGTCCTCATGCTCTGGCTGCAGTGGCAAGTGCTTCCTATCCAACATGAATTTGCTCGTGCCAAACTTGGCGTTGATGAGCATCTGAATCTGCGGAGCAAACCCACACGACCTCTTCTGGTCAGCTGCAGTCCTCTTAATGGTCTCTACCATCAAGTCCATCACCTTGAAAGGTGCCTTCTCATCGATAATGTGCAGCATGTTGATAGAATAGCCTCGAATCATGCGATGGTCTCCAGACTTAGGCATCAATGTATGCCTCAGAATAGTGTTAGTGGTGGTCAGACCTGCCTGGAGATAGTACACTGAGCCAAGCTTCCATCCTTCCAAATCAGCAGCCGGGATCTCCTTGTACATGTTCTTCATGGAATCATGACTCTTCTTAGGAATCCCATAGACATCAATGTCGTCCTCTCTCTGCACTGGAGCGTTCAGAAGTTCTGCCCATTCTTCAACAGTCGAAGAAAACCTTTGACCTTCAGTCATCCAGGTGATCTTGCCATCAGGATAGAAGTGGGCTGTGGCATAGAACTGCATGATCATCTCGTCATTCCAAGCTGTCAGCTCTTGACCCACAAAATCAGCAACTCCACATGCAGTAAAGCTCTCATGCACATGGGGAAAGAAGTCCCGGTGCTCTTCACTGTCAATATACTTCCAGTCAACATACCTGGTGTCAGCAACAATGGGCTTCTTATCCATCAGCACGGTCTCATAGAAATCCTGCTGCTCTCTGGTGTGGAATCTGGGGTCCACAGCAGTCCTTCTCCTTACAGCATATGGATCAGACTGTCTCCATAGCCTGAGACCTTTGTCCTTCCTTGCCTTCATGTCCTCAGCTTGAGGATGAGGATCATTGTGGAGTGGAAACTTGGGACGGAGCTTAAGCAACACATGCTCTTCATCTGATTCAGACGGTGGCATCTCACCTTTGTTCTTCTCAGAAGCTGGAATGCTTCTGGTTGTTCTCTTGGGCTTGGCTGGAGCTGCCTTGGCTTGAGCAGGCTTCTTGGGTTTAGAGGAGGCTTGAGCCCGAATAGCATCACCCATGAACTTAGCTTTCTGAGGAGGAGGCTGGGGTGCATCTTCTTCTTCTTCTTCTGCAGCATCAACTTGAGGTTCAGCATATACTACCCTCTTCCTTTTGGAAGTCTTCTTCACCTTGCTTGGAGCAGGCTCTTCCAAGTTGAGCTTCTTTGCAACTGCTGACTGCTTCACTTTGCTTGTGCCTTTCCTTGACTGCTGCCCTTGGTGCTCTTTGGCAACCACATTCCTCTTTGGCTTGGAGGTAACTTCCTCAGCAACAAAGTCAGAGTCTTCATCATCAGAAGTTCTCTTCTTCCTGGTTCTGGTGGCTGCGGGAGGCAAACCACTAGGGGTGCTCCTCTCACCATCATCACTGGAGCTGCTAGCAGGACTTGTATCTACCTCTGGAATTTCAGCAAACGGTGATTCAGACCTGTTCTGGCTGTTACTGACATCTGACATGGCTGAAAAACCTATGAAAAGATAAGGTATAGGCAGAGTAGAAGAGTTATCACAACTGCAGAGGTTTTTGCAAAAAAAAATGAGTTCAAAACTTAGTTTTGAGTTTTCACAGAATGTATTTCGGTCAAACCGATTTCAAGTTTCGGTGCAACCGAAGTGCTCAACAGAAACCTACACACCACTTTCGGTCAGACAGAAATGGGTTTCGGTCCTACCGATAACATAGGGTTTCACTGAAACTACGTTTCGGTCATTCCGATTGGCACAACTCGGTTAAACCGAATGATGCAGTGCAATGGCCAGAGGCCAAATCGGTCATTCCGAGTTTCAAAAATCGGCTTCACCGAGATGCATTTCGTGGAAACCTAAACCTAAGAATTTTGCTCGAAACTAGAAGATCTGAACTAATGTATAGGGAATATCTCAAACGTGGATTGAATCATGGCAAGCCTATCGTGCAAGAATCGGATGGGGAGCACGAAAAGGGATCGGGACACACCCTAACTTGGTGGTGTCCCTCTACGGCGGCAACGGTGGAGATGATTACCGTTGACGGCGGCGGAGACCTGCGGCGAGGGCGCACAGGCGATGACGGCGACGATCCGTAGACCAGGGCGACGGCAGCAGGGGTCTTGGGGGCGAACGGTTTGAAGAATTGAATCGCGCGCAGCCCTCAGGTATATATAACCCCATGCTGTCGGTGGGACCGAGTTGAAAAACTCGGTGTCACCGAGATGTATAACTGCTGTGCAGTTACGCATATCGGTCAAACCGAGAGTTTGAACTCGGTTTCACCGAGATGAAACCTAGATCAGTCTAAGCGTTTCGGTTGGACCGAGATTGAGAAGCCGGTCAGACCGAAATGGACTTAGAAGGTTTTGGAAGTCAGCCTTAGACGAATCGGTGGTTCCGAGTGCTCCTCACTCGAACTGTCCGAAAAAGACTTGTTCAAAGTTGTGATATGAGCATGAATAGAATTTGAGACAAGAAAGCATAGATAGCTAGAGAAAGGTGCTTAGGCATTCTTGTCCATCCATTTGGCCAGAAAAAGAAAACAAAACAATCAAAAGAACAAATGGATGTCCTTGAATGGATAAAATCATGCATTCAACATGCTCACACAATAAGATAGCAACTGAAATATGTGTCAAACATGCACAACCAATCACTCTAGCTACTAGCACACAATTTGTCGATGACTAGGTCATCTATATATGAGTATATTGACTTAGGAGCCAAATGAGAACATTTGATCATAGGTCATACTCATCATTTAAGCACAAGTGGGGTTACCACTTTTACATAAAGCATTTATGTGTTCACATCATTTGGAGATGCTTTAGCTCAATTTTTAGAGCAAAGCTCCCCCTAGATGTGAGAACCCCTTTTAAAGGGTCAAACTAACCTTGGGTTGTCGTAGAAGACTTCATGTAGATGTTGAAGATGTGGATGCTCAATGTTGATGCAGATCATCAAGAGTTGGGAGCAATCCTTTGGATTAGGGCACTTTCAATACCTACATGGGTTAGTCCCACAAGGAACAAACAAGAATATCCATAGACATAAAGTGAAGTACACAAAAGATGATGTCCATGAAAGCAATGATTACCTTGTCCCTTGACTTACCAACAAGAGGGTTTGTGACTCCATGAACTAGTGCATGATGTGGAAGTTGATTGCACAAGTTCTTGCCAAGATGAATATGAGTGAAGTTTGTTGGCGGAGTCACCCTCAAGAACCTACTAGTTCTTCTTCTTTGGGATCCACATCATCTTGATGGGAATCCTTGGTGTTGTAGTTGAGCTTGACGAAGTAGAACTTGATGTGTCCTTGGGAACCCACTTGACCATGGCTTGAGGTGCTTCAATGAATGCATCAATCTCCTCTTGAAGCTTGTCCTTGGCCTTTAGCTTGTGGTCTTGTGGTGGAAGGTCATCTTGAGCTTGTTCCACATTGGAAGAAGTAGGATCATACTTCTCCTTTTGTGAAACAAACTGTGGAGTAGGGTATTGACCTTCTTCCCACTCAACACCTTCGGCGTTGAACTTTCGCTCAAAACCAATCCCTTGATTCTTCCGGTGTCTTCCTTGTTTGCGAACAATCTCCTCAAAGTTCTTGCTTCCGGCAAGACTCTTGTAGACACCTTTCTCTATGATTTCCTTCAATAAGCTATTTTCTTGCTCAAGTGTAACTTGGCTTGAAACATTGTTAGTGGAATCAAGAGAACTACTAGAAGTAACAACATTTGATTTAACATTGTTATTGTTACTACTAGAGGAAGAATTTTTCTTATATTTGTCATGCTTAGTCTTAATAGGTGGCAAGAAATTAGACAAGAGAAGTCGTTTGGCAAGATATGAAGAACTCTTCTTTCGAAGATCGTCATTGATCGCTTTCAGAAACTCATGTTCTTGCTCTAGAGTGAGCTTCTCGAAGCGTAGCTTCTCATGAGATCTTAGGAGCTCTCTATGATCTTCTTGAGTTGTTTCATGAGCTAACTTAAGAGTGTTTAGTTCTTTAGTTAGACGCTCAATCTCCTTCATAGCATTGTCATTCGACTCTTCTCGACTATAAAGACTGCTAGCATTTTCATCATTACTGAGCTCACTAGATTTATCATGCAAGAGCTCATCTTCACCAAGCAAGTCATCCTCATCACTATCAAAGTCAATGAATTCAGGGTGTGTTACCTTGGGGCCTTTAGCCATGAAGCATCTTCCAATTCCCTCATTTGGTGAATCAAATAAGTCGTAGGAGTTGGAGTTGGAGGATACGAGTGCAAGTCCGGCAACACCTTCATCTTGACTATAGTCGGAGTCGGAGTGATAGCTTCCATCGGATTGATTGTCAGAGTCGGAGCCGGAGACCCATTCACCAACATGAGCTTGATGTCTTCTTCTTGTGTAGCTCCTTGATGACTTGTCTTTCCTCTCCGAATCCTTGCTTCTCCGAGAGGGTCTTCGTTCATAACGATCATCTCTGCTCCTTCTCTCTCTCCGAGGTGACTCATCTCTTGCTCTTCTTCTTGGAGATTCTTCTCTTCTCTTGTGGGGAGCCGTACACTCATTTGAGAAGTGTCCGGGTCTTCCACAATTGTAGCAGTTTTGATCACGGCTAGAAGATCTCTTTTCATCATATGATCTAGACTTTGAGCTTCTTTCTTTGCCTCTATTCTTGTAGAACTTGTTGAAGTTCTTGACCATTAGGCTTATCTCTTCATTGGAAATTAGCTTGTCACTTGAGGTAGTAGGAGCATCACTTGTAGCTTTGTAAGCACCACTTGACTTGTTGTGAAGCTCTTCCTTATCCTTAAGTGTCATCTCATGAGCAACAATTCTTCCAATGACTTCAGTTGGCTTGAGAGTCTTGTAGTTTGGCATCATTTGGATCAAAGTGCACACGGTGTCATACTTTCCATCCAAAGCTCTGAGAATCTTCTTAATGATGAATCGGTCGGTCATTTCTTCGCTTCCTAAGCCGGCAATCTCATTTGTGATGAGAGCAAGCCTAGAGTACATTTCAGCGACTCCATCACCATCCTTCATCTTGAACTTGTCAAGTTGACCTTGAAGAATATCTAGCTTTGATTCCTTCACAGATTCAGTACCTTCGTGCATTTCAACCAAAGTATCCCAAATCTCTTTAGCATTCTCAAGACGGCTGATTTTGTTGAACTCTTCGGGACACAAAGCATTGAAGAGAATGTCACAAGCTTGAGCATTGTTTTGCAACATCCGCAACTCTTCCGGTGTAGCTTCGCGATCCGGAACTTTTCCTTCCTCGAAGAATTCACCTTGCATACCAACACAAATAATGCCCCATGCGGCTGGGTTATGACCAAGAATATGCATTTTCATTTTATGCTTCCAACTAGCAAAATTTGTACCATCAAAGTAAGGACCTCTACGATAATTACCCTCACTAGACGCCATACTCTCCTAGGTTGTGAAACCAAGCTTATGGAGTCCAATGCAATGGAAACCAAAGCAATGGAGACCAAAGCTCTGATACCACTTGTAGGATCGAAAGTAGGTCTAGAGGGGGGGGGTGATTAGACTACTTGACAATATAAAAAATCTGCCTTTAGGTCATGCAAAGTTTTTGGCAGTTTCACAATTAAGATCAATTCAAGTATCACCCTACACATGCAATTCTAGAGTATAAGCAGCGGAAAGTAAATTGCACATGTAAAAGAGAGGTGGAGAAGATCAAACGCAGTTTGGTGACACGAAGATTTTTGTCGTGGTTCCGATAGGTGGTGCTATCGTACATCCACGTTGATGGAGACTTCAACCCACGGAGGGTAACGGCTGCGCGAGTCCACGGAGGGCTCCACCCACGAAGGGTCCACGAAGAAGCAACCTTGTTTATTCCATCATGGCCTACGCCCATGGAGGACTAGCCTTACTCGGGGTAGATCTTCACGAAGTAGGCGATCTCCTTGCCCTTACAAACTTCTTGGTTCAACTCCACATCTCGAAGACGGAGGCTCCCAAGCGACACCTAACCAATCTAGGAGGCACCACCCTCCAAAAGGTAATAGACGGTGTTGATGATGATGAACTCCTTGCTCTTGTGCTTCAAATGATAATCTCCCCAACACTCAACTCTCCTCACTGATATGGCTGTGGTGGAAGAAAAGGTTTGAGTGGAAAGCAACTTGGGAAGGCTAGAAATCAAGTTTCATATGGTAGGAATGGAATGGCTTGATCTCAACACAAGGGTAGGTGGTTCACTTCTCAGAAAGTGTGTGGTAGGAGTGGTAGACTTTCTGATGGCTCTCTCCTCGAATGAAGAGGGGGTGGAGGGGTATATATAGCCTCCACACAAAATCCAACCGTTACACACACATTTGACCAATCTCGGTGAGACCGAAGTTAAAACTCGGTCAGACCGAAAGTTCAAATATAGTGAACGTTGGGATTTTCGGTGGGACCGAAAATACCATCTCGGTGTGTCCGAAGTGAGTCAAAGGTTGGAGCTTGCCATCTCGGTGAGACCGAAAGTAACAACTCGGATATTCCGAAGTGATGTCAATTGGTTACAGAAGGTTGGCAGTCCATTTTCGGTGAGACCGAAACTCAAAATCGGATGGACCGAGAAATTAGGGTTTGGAAGAATAACTAAGGTGGTTCATCTCGGTGGGACTGAGTTTGCAGAATCGGTTTGTCCGAGATTACTTATGAGTGTGTTAAGTAGTGAAGAGTGCTGATAGTTGAGGGAGCTAGATCACCAAGCACTTGAGCAACTAGATCATTAACACAACCTCATCCCCTTTTAATAGTATTGGCTTTTCCTATGGACTCAATGTGATCTTTGATCACTAAACCAAAAATAGAGTCTTGAGCTTTTGCCAATGCTTGTCTTCGCATTTTGAGGGGTCCACTTCTTCAGACATTTCCATACCCATATCATCGAACTTTTCTGAAATGATTCTCAAGTAAATATTAGTTCAATGATATATATGTTGTTATTAATTACCAAAACCACCCGGGGATTAGTTGCACTTTCAACGGTTATCCTCTCCGTCCTGAAGTTGAGTTCCCCGCCAAAGGTCACTGGCAGAGTGATCTTCCCCTTGGGCTTGCTCCTTCCCGGTTTTATTCCTTGGAACGATCCGGTTTCTTCGAGCTGGCCGTCCGGGATCTGGAGTTTCTTGATCACAGCCGAGGAGATCAAGTTCAGGCCGGCCCCGCCGTCAACCAACATTTTGGTGACCTTGAGGTTGCAGATAGTTGGTGAGACCAACATCGGCAAGCACCCGACCGCGGTGGTGCGGTCAGGGTGATCCTCAAGATAAAAAATGATGGGCGTGCCGGACCACTTTAGGAGCCTGCGTGACTCGATGGGCGGCTCTGCTGCATTTACTTCCCGCACCCACTGCTTGAGTTGGCGGTGAGAAGTATGCAGAGAGGCGCCCCCGTCGACGCACAGGACTTCCGTGGCCTTCTGGAACTCCTGCTCGCTGTTATCCCCTTCCTCCATGTCGTCGTCGTCGTCCTCTTCCTCATCCTTGTCGCGGCCCCGGGGAGGTCGATCTCCTTGCCGCTGCTTGGCCTTGCCGCGGCGCCCTCCCCGGCCATTGAATGGACGCTTCTTGCTTGGCTCTCCTCCGCCACCTTGGGCCTTCTCCTTGTCGCGCCGCTCGTATTCAGCCTTCTGCTGCTCTACGAGGTACTCGACGCGCTTGCAGTTCGAAAGGTCATGACCCTTGGTGCGGTGGATCTTGCAATATTGCTTGTCGGAGCCGTCCTGCTTGTCGGCTGCCGCCACAGGGGCAGGCTCCTTGCCGGAGCCGCCAGCCTGTGCTGTCTTGGCGGGAGCCTCCTTGCCGGACTTCTCGACGACCAGCACTTCCTTGCTCTTCTTCTTCCTGTTGTTCCGCCGCCGGCTCTTCTTTGCCGGGGCGGCATCCTCGCTGTCGCTTCCCCCTGCGCCAGCATCCTCTCCGGGGAGTCTCCTCCCCTCTTCGGCGCGCGTGCACTTGTCAGCCAGATTGTAGAGCTCGCTGACATCCCGTATCTTGGTCATGGCCATCTCCTCCCGCATGCGGCGGTTACGCACGTTCTGGTGGAACGCGCTGATAACCGCGGCGGGGTGGACGCCGGGAATGTTGTGTTGCACGCGGCTGAACCGTTGAATGTACTTGCGCAGGGGTTCTCCTTCCTTCTGGGCCAAGATGTGGAGATCACTCTCCTGGCCGTGGGGTTTGTGGCCGCCCGTGAAGGCGCCAACAAATTGGTGGCACAGATCTGCCCATGAAGAAATGGAGCCTTCCGGCAAGTGCATAAGCCACGAACGAACGTTCAGCTTAAGCACCAGCGGGAAGTAATTCGCCAGTATCTTCTTGTCGCGCCCCCGGCAGCCTGCACCGCGATGGTGTAGATGCTGAGGAACTCCGAGGGGTGCGTCTTGCCGTCGTACTTCTCGGGTACGTCGGGCTTAAAGTTTTTCATGCTGGGCCACTGGACGCGCCGCAGCTCACGGGTGAACGCGGGGCAACCTGCCGCGTACGGCAAGTCGCCTGGTTCATCGGGCGCGTGCGTGTCGACAGCGGTCCCAGCGCGCTGATCTGATTGTCGCCGGGCTTCTCGTCGGCGCTCGACTGTCGTCCGAGCGTCTTCTTGACGCCGATCGTCAAGGACTTGGCGCTGGTCCCGACGAGCCCGCGGATCCGACGACGCCGTGGAATCGTCGTCGACGTTAATCCGGCGGGGAGGCGTCTTCTGCTTCCGCGGCGGGGAGTGCACGGTGGTTGCACCCCCGGCGGTCTTGTCGCCGTCGGCCTTCGCCTGTTCGACTTGCCGTGGCCGCGATGTTGCCGGCTGCTGCGGCATGTCGTTGTTGGCGAAGGCGATGAGGCTTTGGATTGTTGCCCTCCAGTCTTCGGCCTTGTCTGCCGCTGGAGGGAAGTCGAGGAGCAGTTGCGCTCTTGCGAGTGCTTCTGCTGGGGAGGAGGGGAGCGGGGCGAGCGGTGCGAGGAGCGGGATATGCTCGGACTCCTAACAGGGTTAGAAGGAGCAGTTTCCCGCCCCGGCGACCGCGCCTTGCTCGTGCCAGGACGGTGGCCTGGGGCATCCCGCGAACCTCCGGTCTGTCCTTGGCCCAGCAAGCGGATGGTACTTCCTGTACCACGGCGCTGCTGGCCTGTCGTCTGTTGAGATGGACGTGGCGCGTCTACGGACACCGAGGCCTTGGAATTGGTCCGGTCGTCTGCCTTGTCCTTGGATTTGGTGGCGCCGGGAGTTTCCTTACCGGCAACCACCCTTCCGCCAGCGTCTCCTCCACCCACCGTTGGTTCTGGTGGCGGTGGAACAGACGCGGACGGGCCTGCGACCGCCGAAACCTTCTTCTTCGGGGTCATGCTGTTGTTGCTGATGAAGTTGATGTGGCTGGAGAGGTTGATGAAGAATGCGCCCGCGTGAACGCCGGATCAGGTTCGCACAACCTCGACGCCCCCCTACCTGGCGCGCCAAAGGTGTCGGGGGAAACTGTCCACCACGAGCACCTATGAAACCGGAGCCCCTTGTACGTTGCGGTAAGGGAGCGGAGGGAGCACAAAGAGCGGATCGAAGAGAACACACGGGCAGTTTACCCAGGTTCGGGCCGCGCGGACGCGTAAAACCCTACTCCTGCTTGGTTTGTATTGAGTTTGTGAGCTCGGGAGCTTGAAGAACTAGCTACACCGAGCAAGAGAGCTATCTAGGTTCCGAACCCTTTCTACGTTGTGCATGGGCCTCCTTTTATAGCTCAAGGGGTCACCGACAGGTGTCAATGTAGAGGAGGGCAAAAATGTAACTTTGGTGGTAGTTGTAACAGTGCGAGAACAGTGCATGAACAGTGGATAAACAGTGGTCTTCACCTAACTTGACAGTGGGGGACAAGGGCATTAAATGCCCGTCACCGTCGACCCCAAAAGCACCCGTCCATGTGTCTCCGTTCGCCACGGCGATAGCCTCGTCACCGTGGAGTGCCACCGTGTCCCCCAGGCTGCACAGCCATCCGCCACGCGTCCCTGGAAGGGCCCCAGGATGACGCGTGGGCCGATGAGCTGGAGCGCGGGCACACAGCGCAGGCTTCCCCCGGCAAGCACCTTGCCGGGATCTTGATCTTGCCGGGCCCGGGAGCTTGTCGCTCCTCGGGCCCTGCCGGGGCGCAGGGTGCGCCGAGGCATACCTTCTGAAATGCAGTCTTCTGGTCTTCCTGGCAAGCTCCTCTTGCCAGGGTCTTGTGTTAATGTGATAATCTTGAGCCTGGTGCGGCCTTCCCGGCAAGCTCCACTTGCCGGGGTCTTGATCTTTTGTCTTGTATACTTTGTTTTTGAATGGCTATATATGGATCAGGAAAGTCTCCGGCGAGCACGTGGTGAGCCCTGCCGCGGGAAGCTGCTACTGCCCGTGCACAAGTTGGGGTACTAAGGTACCCCTATCTTAGTACACCAACAGACCTGCACACAGATACAAATAACTTTGTTCCCAACGAGTACAGAGAGCTTGTCAATCCCTTCGGCCTTGTCGTTTACAAAGGATCAAACGCAAGTGATAATAGTGACAGGTAAAACTGTAACTAGTATATAAAAGCAGAAAGTAAATAGCGGATGTGATCAGTGATGGTAATATGGACCGGGGTCCCATGATGGTCACTAGTGATGTCTCTCTCTTAAAAGACGATAAAACAACTACGTGAGGTGAACGAATTACAGCTGGGCAATTGACAGAATTATGTGCGCAAGCCAATGCTAACTATGTTGCAAGAAAGGTAGAGGTTCAAAGCATGGGCGGTACGCCAAGGCAAGTAGACCAAAATCCATCTGCATCTACTACTAATCATCCACCTTGAGATATCTATCCAGAACATCTCGCTGGTATTAAGTTGCGAGTCCCACCCATAGTGTCAACTCAAAGCAACAGACAACTGCATTAAAAGAACTTTGCGTAAAGTAAACAATCCTTGCACCCGTGGGCACAAGCACCGTTTTCCCCCCTTGTGGCAACAACACATCCCCTAGACTCATGTTTCTGTCACTCAAGCTAGTCATCGAGGGGCATGAACCCACAATCGAGCATAACGTTCCCTCTTGGAGTCACTACCTACTACTTGGCCAAAGCAATAAATAGCAACGGAGAACATGCAAGAATTACTTACGAACATAAATATAAAAGAGGTAAATCAAATATATTACTCAAACACAATTTGAACATAATCTCACAATCCATCGGATCCCAGCAAACTCAACATAGCAACAGCATAAGGATTACATATATGCCTCGGTCATGTAGGGCAGCTCACGAGGTCTAATTAGTGAAGCACAAGAAGGGGAGGATAACATCACATAGCTACTGGTCATGGACCCATGGTCCAAGGGAGACTACTCACAACTCATCCGGGAGGCGTCCATGGTGGTGGAGAGGTTCCCGGTGGTGATCCTCCCCTACGGTAGGTGCCGGGAAGAGTTCTCCTGGTGCTCCCAATCTTGGAAGCGCGGCGGCGGCGGAACAGAGATGAGATCGCGAAAAAGGGTTCCGTCCTCGAGGGTTTCGGGACGCGTGTTAAATATATGCCAAAGGGGGGCATCAGCGGAGGCCTGGGGGGCCCAAGCGCCCCCAGGCGCGGCCAGGAGGGGGGCCGCGCCACCAGGGCGCCTGGAGCCCTGGTGGCCCCCCTCCGGCCCTACTTCGACCGTGTGGAAGCTTCCGGAACGCTGATTTTTTATATAATTTTTCCAGGATTTTTCTGGCAGTTTTCGTGACGGGAAAACCTGAAATACAAAAACAGCAGAAAACATAAACTGGCACTGGGGTGCACTGAGTTAATAGGTTAGTACAAATATGATCAAAAGTGTATGGAAGTGTATAAATATCATAGCAATATCACCCAAAAGAGGCATGGAGCAAGCAGAAATTATAGATACGTTTTGGACGTATCATTGATAAACTTTTATTTTGAGTCTTATTGATCTGAACATTCTTGCCACAATAAAGAAGAATTACATTGATAAATATGTTAGGTAGCATTCCACACCAAAAATTCTATTTTTATCATTTACCTACTCAAGGACGATTAGGAATTAAGGTTGGGGATACTTGATACGTCTCCAACGTATCTATAATTTTTGATTATTCCATGATATTATATTACCTGTTTTGGATGTTTTATTTGCATTAATATGCTATTTTATATTATTTTTGGGACTAACTTATTAACCTAGAGCCTAGTGCGAGTTTTTGTTTGTTCCTTGTTTTTGAGTTTCGCAGAAAAGGAATATCAAATGGAGTCCAAACGGAATGAAACCTTCATGATGATTTTTTTGGACACGAAGACACCTCGTAGACTTGAGAACCAAGAGCCGTGAGGAGGCAACAAGGAGGGAGGGCGCGCCCCCCCACCCTTGTGGGCCCCTTGCAGCTCCTCCCACCGACCTCTTTCGCCTATAAATTGACATATGTTCTAGAAACCCTGGAGGGGGGACCTAAACCACTTTTCCACCGCTTTAAACTTCTGTATCCATGAGTTCCCATCTGGAGGACTTGTCTGGTACTCTGCTGGAGGGGGATTCAACCACGGAGGGCATCTACATAACCACAATTGCCCTTCCGATGAAGCGTGAGTTGTTTACCACAGACCTACGGGTCCATAGCTAGTAGATAGATGGCTTCTTCTCTCTCTTTAATTCTCAATACCATGTTCTCCTCGATGTTCTTGGAAATCTATCCGATGTAATCTTTTTTTTGCGGTGTGTTTGTCCAGCTCTGATGAATTGTGGATTTTTGATCAGCTTATGTATGAATATTATTTTAATCTTCTCTGAATTCTTATATGCATGATTTGATATCTTAGTAATTCTCTTCGAATTATTGGTTTGGTTTGGCCAACTAGATTGGTTTTTCTTGCAATGGTAGAAGTCCTTTGCTTAAGGTTCAACCTTGCGGTGATCTCACCCAGTGTTAGAAGGGGTAGCGGGGCATGTATTGTATTGTTGCCATCGAGGATAACAAGATGGGGTTTCAATCATGTTGCTTGAGTTAATTCCACTACATCATGTCATCTTACTTAATGTGTTACTATGTTCTTTATGAACTTAATACTCTAGATGCAGCTGGAGTCGGTCGATGTGAGGAGTAATAGTAGTAGATGCAGGCAGGAGTCGGTCTACTTGACACGAATGTGATGCCTATATTGCATAATCATTGCCTTAGATAACATCATAACTTTGCGCTTTTCTATCAATTGCTCGACAGTAATTTGTTCACCCACCGTATTATTTGCTATCAAGAGAGAAGCCTCTAGTGAAACATATGGCCCCGGGTCTATTTTACATCATATTAGTTTCTGATCTACTATTTTGCAATCTTTTACTTTCCGATCTATAAACCAAAATCCCAAAAATATATTACCTTTTGTTTATCTATATTTATCAGATCTCGCTTTTGCAAGTAACCGTGAAGGGATTGACAACCCCTTTATCGCATTGGGTGCAAGTTGTTTGATAGTTTGTGCTGGTAATGGTGATTTGTGTGTTGGCTCCTACTAGATTGACACCTTGGTTCTCAAAACTGAGGGAAATACTTATCTATACTTTGCTGCATCACCCTTTCCTCTTCAAGGAACAAACCAACGCAAGCTCAAGAAGTAGCACTGCTATGGGTGACAGATACGTCTCCAACGTATCTATAATTTTTGATTGTTCCATGCTATTATATTATCTGTTTTGGATGTTTAGTGGGCTTTAATATGCACTTTTATATTATTTTCGGGACTGGCCTACTAACCAAAGGCCCAGTGCAAATTGTTGTTTTTTGTTTATTTCAGTGTTTCGCGGAAAGGGAATATCAAACGGAGTCTAATTGACCTGAAATTGCACGGAGGTTGTTTTTGCACCAGAAGAAGCCCACGGAGTATCGGAGATGGACCAAAAGAGTCCCGGGGCCACCAGGAGAGCCCCCTGGGCGCGCCCCCTATCTAGTGGCCGCCTCGGGGACCTCCCTGACTTGTTCCTGACTCCAACACCTCTTATATATACCCAAACTGCCAGAAAATAACCTAGATCGGGAGTTCCGCCGCCGCAAGCCTCTGTAACCACCGAAAACTAATCTAGACCCGTTTCGGCCCCCTTTCGGGGGGGGAGAATCCCTCTCCGGTGTCCATCTTCGTCATCCCGGCGCTCTCCGTGACGAGGAGGGAGTAGTTCATCCTCGGGGCTGAGGGTATGTACCGGTAGCTATGTGTTTGATCTCTCTCTCTCTCTCTCTCTCTCTCTCTCTCTCTCTCTCTCTCTCTCTTGTGTCCTTGAGATGGCAGGATCTTGATGTATCACGAGCTTTTCTATTATAGTTGGATCTTATGATGCTTCTCCCCCTCTACTCTCTTGTAATGGATTGAGATTTCCCTTTGAAGTTATCTTATCGGATTGAGTCTTTAAGGATTTGAGAACACTTGATGTATGTCTTGCATGTGCTTATCTGTGGTGACAATGGGATATTCACAAGATCTACTTGATGTATGTTTAGGTGATCAACTTGCGGGTTCAGTGACCATGTGAACTTATGCATAGGGGTTGGCACACGTTTTTGTCTTGAATCTCCGGTAGAAACTTTGGGGCGCTCTTTGAAGTTCTTTGTGTTGGTTGAATAGATGAATCTGAGATTGTGTGATGCATATCGTATAATCATGCCCACAGATACTTGAGGTGACAATGGAGTATCTAGGTGACATTAGGGTTTTGTTTGATGTGTGTCTTGAGGTGTTATTCTAGTACGAACACTAGAATAGATCGAACGGAAAGAATATCTTCGTGTTATATTACTACGGACTCTTGAATAGATCGATCAGAAAGAATAACTTTGAGGTGGTTTCGTACCCTACAATAATCTTTTCGTTTGTTCCCCGCTATTAGTGACTTTGGAGTGACTCTTTGTTGCATGTTGAGGAATTGTTATATGATCTAATTATGTTATCCTTGTTGAGAGAACTTGCACTAGTGAAAGTATGAACCCTAGGCCTTGTTTCAAAGCATTGCAATACCGTTTGTGCTCACTTTTATCATTAGTTACCTTGTTGTTTTTTATATTTTCACATTACAAAAACCTATATCTACCATCCATATTGCACTTGTATCACCATTTCTTCGCTGAACTAGTGCACCTATACAATTTACCATCATATTGTGTGTGTTGGGGACACAAGAGACTCTTTGTTATTTGGTTGCAGGTTTGTTTGAGAGAGACCATCTTCATCCTACGCCTCCCACGGATTGGTAAACCTTAGGTCATCCACTTGAGGGAACTTTTCTATTGTCCTACAAACCTCTGCACTTGGAGGCCCAACAACGTCTAAAATAAGAAGGTTGCATAGTAGACATCAAGCAATTTCTCGCACCGTTGCCGGGGAGGTGAGTGCTTGAAGGTATATCTTTAGATCTTGCAATAGAATCTTTTAGTTTCTTGTTTTATCACTCGTTTAGTTTATAAAACAAAACTACAAATAAATTGAATTGATGTTGCCTCATATACTTCATCTTTTTAATGTCTTTCGTGAAAATGATGGAAGGGAAAATTGTGCCCAAGTACTAGAAGAAGAATGCATTAAAATGTTTGGCACTAAATACTTGAATGATGAGAATGATTGCAATGTTGTTAGCGTGAGTCCTTTGAATATCCATGATGCTAATGATATGCAAAGCCACAAGCTTGGGGATGCTATGTTTGATGAATATGATATTTTTAGTCCCCCAAGTTTTGATGAGCAAATTTATTATGATGAAAGCATGCCTCCTATTTATGATGATTATTTTAATGACATGTATGTTATTAAGAATAATGATAACCATGAAACTTTTCATCATGATTTTAGTTTTCAATTGGATTATGCTTCACATGATAATTATTTTGTTGAGTTTGCTCCCACTATTATTCATGAGAAGAAATTCACTTATGTGGAGAGTAATAAAATTTATATGCTTGGGGATCATGAAACGAATGCTTTTATGTGATAGTTATATTGTTGAAATAATTCATGATGCTACTCAAATTTAATATGAAGGAGAAACATATGCTTGTAGGAATTGCAATAATATCAAGTTTCCTCTCTATGTGTTGAAAATCTTGAAGCTATGCTTGTTTTTCTTTCCTATGCTAGTTGATTCTTGCCATAAGTTGTTTGCTCACAAAATCACTATGGATAGGAAGTGGGTTAGACTTAAATGTGCTAGTCATATTCTTCATGATGCTCCCGTCATCATGCCTAGCTAAAAGGCATTAAGGAAAAGCGCTTGTTGGGAGACAACCCAATATTTACCCCTACTGTTTTTGTGTGTTCACATGATTAAGCTACTGTAGTAATCATTTTTTAGCTTTTTTCAATAAAGTGCCAAGTAGAACCTTTGAGAAGACTTGGGTGAAAGTTAATGTGATCTTGTTGTAAAAAACAGAAACATTGCGCTCACGAGATTAGCTGCCATGTGTTACTGGAGAGTGCTTTTACGTTGATTCTTTTTTAAGAAGATTAATAGAAAAATTCCTCACGTCCACCAATTTATTTCAGAATTTTGTGAGTTACAGAAGTATTCGAAAGTTACAGATTGCTACAGACTGTTCTGTTTTTCACAGATTCTGTTTTCTATATGTTGTTTGCTTATTTTGATGAATATATGAGTAGTATCGGAGGGTATGAACCATAGAGAAGTTAGAATACAGTATATATTACACCAATATGAATTTAGAATGAGTTCACAACAGTACCTAAGTGGTGGTTTTGTTTTCTTATACTACAGAGCTTACGAGTTTCTGTTGAGTTTTGTGTTGTGAAGTTTTCAAGTTTTGGGTAAAGATTCGATGCACTATGGAATAAGGAGTGGCAAGAGCTTAAGATTGGGGATGCCCAAGGCACCCCAAGGTAATATTCAAGGACAACCAAGAGCCTAAGCTTGGGTATGCCCCGGGAAGGCATCCCCTCTTTCGTCTTCATCTATCGGTAACTTTACTTGAGGCTATGTTTTTATTCACCACATGATATGTGTTTTTCTTGGAGCGCCAATTTATTTTATTTTCTTTTGATTGCTGTTTGAATAATATCCCAAGATCTGAAATTCTTTAATGTTAGAGAGTCTTCACATAGTTACATAATTATTCAACTACTCATTGATCTTCACTTATATCTTTCGGGGTAGTTTGTCATTTGCTCTAGTGCTTCACTTATATCTTTTTAGAGCATGGCGGTGGTTTTATTTTGAAGAAATAGATGAACTATCATGCTTCACTTATATTATTTTGATAGTCCTTTAGAACAGCGTGGTAATTTGCTTTGGTTATGAATTTAGTCCTAAATATGATAGGCATCCAAGATGGGTATAATAAAAACTTTCATGTAAAGTGCGTTGAATACTATGAGAAGTTTGATGCTTGATGATTGTTTTGAGATATGAGAATGGTGATATTAGAGTCATGCTAGTAGAGTACTTGTGAATTTGAGAAATACTTGTGTTGAAGTTTGGAAGTCCCGTAGCATGCATGTATGGTGAACCGTTATGTGATGAAGTTGGAGCATCGTTTATTTATTTATTGTCTTCCTTTGTGTGGAGGTCGGGATCGCGCGATGGTTAAATCCTACCAACCCTTCCCCTTGGAGCATGCGTTTAGTGATTTGTTTTTATAACTTTTAGATTTTTGCAAAAAAGTATATGAGTTCTTTATGACTAATGTTGAGTCCATGGATTATACGCACTCTCACCCTTCCACCATTTCTAACCTCTCTAGTATCACGCAACTTTCGCCGGTACCATACCCCCACCATATACCTTCCTCAAAATAGCCACCATACCTACCTATTATGTCATTTCCATAGCCATTCCGAGATATATTGCCATGCAACTTTCCATCGTTCCATTTATTATGACATGCACCACAATTGTCATATTGCCTTGCATGATCATTGAGTTGACATTGTATTTGTGGAAAAGCCACTCTTCATAATTTTTTCATACATGTCACTCTTGATTCATTGCACATCCCGGTACACCTCCGGAGGCATTCACATAGAGTAACATTTTGTTCTAAGCATCGAGTTGTAATTCTTGAGTTGTAAATAAAGAAAAGTGTGATGATCTTCATTATTAGATCATTGTCCCAGTGAGGAAAGGATGATGGAGACGATGTTTCCCAAACAAGTCGGGTTGAGACTTCGGACGAAAAAAAGAGAAGAAAAAAAGAGGCCATGAAAAAAGAGAAAAGGCCCAAAATAAAAAATGAGAGAAAAAGAGAGAAGGGGCAATTCTACTATCCTTTTTCCACACTTGTGCTTCAAAGTAACACCATGATCTTCATGATAGAGAGTCTCTTGTTTTGTCACTTTCATTTACTAGTGGGAATTTTCATTATAGAACTTGGCTTGTATATTCCAATGACGGGCTTCCTCAAATTCCCTAGGTCTTCGTGAGCAAGCAAGTTGGATGCACACCCACTTAGTTTCTATAGTTGAGCTTTCATACACTTATAGCTCTAGTGCATCCGTTGCATGGCAATCCCTACTCACTCACATTGATATCTATTGATGGGCATCTCCATAGCCCATTGATACGCCTAGTTCATGTGAGACCATCTTCCTCCTTTTGTCATCTCCACAACCACCACTCTATTCCACCTATAGTGCTATATCCATGGCTCACGCTTATTGTCGGTGTACTAAGATAGGGGTACCTTAGTACCCCAACTTGTGCACGGGCAGTAGCAGCTCCCCGCGGCAGGGTCTACCACGTGCTTGCCGGAAACCTTTCCGGTCCTTATTAAGCCATTCAAAAACAAAGTATACAAGTCAGAAGATCAAGGCCCCGGCAAGTGGAGCTTGCCGGGAATGCCGTCCCAGGCTCAAGACTATAACGTTAACATAAGACCCTGGCAAGAGGAGCTTGCCAGGAAGACCAGAAGACTGCATCTCAGAAGACATGCCTCGGCGCACCCTGCGCCCCGGCAGGGCCCGGGGAGCGACAAGCTTCAGGGCCCGGCAAGGTCAAGGCCCCGGCAAGATGCTTGCCGGGGGGAACTCACGCTGTGTGCCCACGCTCCAGCTCATCTGCCCACGCGTCGCCCTCGGGCCCTTCCAGGGACGCGTGGCGGATGGCTCTGCAGCCTGGGGGACACGGTGGCGAGCCACGGTGACGAGGCTACCGCCGTGGCGAACGGAGACGCACGGGCGGGCGCTTTTGGGGTCGACGGCGACGGGCATTTAATGCTCTTGTCCCCCACTGTCAAGTTAGGTGATGACCACTGTTCATCCACTGTTCACGCACTGTTCCCGCACTGTTACAACTACCACCAAAGTTACATTTTTACCCTCCTCTACGTTGACACCTGTCGGTGACCCCTTGAGCTATAAAAGGAGGCCCATGCACAACGTAGAAAGGGTTCGGAACCTAGATAGCTCTCTCGCTCGGTATAGCTGGTTCTTCAAGCTCCCGAGCTCAAAAACTCAATACAAACCAAGCAGGAGTAGGGTTTTACGCGTCCACACGGCCCGAACCTGGGTAAACTGCCCGCGTGCTCTCCTCGATCCGCTCTTCGTGCTCCCTCCGCTCCCTTACCGCAACATACAAGGGGCTCCGGTCCCATAGGTGCTCGTGGTGGACAGTTTCCCCCGACACTTATGTATTGTGTGAAAGTTGAAAAAGTTTGAAAAAATTAACTTATTAAACAATTGCTTGGATGAAACCGGGGTTGTGCATGATTTAAATATTTTGTGTGATGAAGATAGAGCATAGCTAGACTATATGATCTTGTACGGATGAACTTTCTTTGGCCATGTTATTTTGAGAAGACATAACTGCTTTGTTGGTATGCTTGAAGTATTATTATTCTTATGTCAATATTAAACTTTCTTCTTGAATCGTCCAGATCTAAACATTCATGCCACAATAAATAGAATTACATTGAGAATTATGTTAGGTAGCATTCCACATCAAAACTTCTGTTTTTAACATTTACCTACTCGAGGACGAGTAGGAATTAAGCTTGGGGATGCTTAATACGTCTCCAACGCATCTATAATTTTTTATTGTTCCATGCTATTATATTATCTGTTTTGGATGTTTAGTGGGCTTTAATATGCACTTTTATATTATTTTTGGGACTAACCTACTAACTGATACGTCTCCAACGTATGTATAATTTTTTATTGTTCCATGCTATTATATTATCCTTCTAGGATGTCTTATGGGCTTTATTATACACTTTTAGATTATTTTTGGGACTAACCTATTAACCCAGAGCCCAGTGCTAGTTTATGTTTTTCTCCTGGTTTAGGGTTTTACAGAAAAGGAATATCAAACAGAGTCCAATTGACGAGCAAATTTTTTAAGATTTTTTCTGGACCAAAAGAAGCCCCCGAAGCAAAAGAGTTGGGCTAGGAGAGCCACGGGCTGCACTCGAGGGTGGAGGGCATGCCCTGGGAAGGTGGTGGTGCCCCCTATCTCGAGGACAGCCCAAAAGCTTCCCTGACGTGGGACCTACGCCAAAAATTCCTATAAATGTTGAAACCTTTGGAAATTAACTTAGATCGGGAGTTCCGCCGCCGAAAGCCTTTGTAGCCACCGAAAACCAATCTACACCCGTTCTGGCACCCTGCCGGAGGGGGGAATCCCTCTCCGGTGGCTATCTTCATCATCCCGGCGCTCTCCATGACGAGGAGGGAGTAGTCCACCCTCGGGGCTGAGGGTATGTATCAGTAGCTATGTGTTTGATCTCTCTCTCTCTCTCTCTCTCTCTCTCTTTCTCTCTCGTGTTCTTGAGATGGCACGATCTTGATGTATCGCGAGCTTTGCTATTCTAGTTGGATCTTATGATGCTTCTCCCCCTCTACTCTCTTGTAATGGATTGAGTTTTCCCTTTGAAGTTATCTTATCGGATTGAGTCTTTAAGGATTTGAGAACACTTGATGTATGTCTTGCACGTGTTTGTCTGTGGTGACGATGGGATATCATGTGATCTACTTGATGTATGTTTCGGTGATCAACTTGCGGGTTCCGTGACCTTGGGAATCTATGAATAAGGGTTGGCACAAGTTTTCGTCTTGACTTTCCGGTAGAAACTTTGGGGCACTCTTTGAAGTTCTATGTGTTGGTTGAATAGATGTTTCTGAGATTGTGTGATGCATATTGTTTAATCATACCCATGGATACTTGAGGTGACATTGGAGTATCTAGGTGACATTAGGGTTTTGATTGATTTGTTTCTTAAGGTGTTATTCTAGTACGAACTCTATGATAGATTAAATGTTACTACGGACTCTTGAATAGATCGATCAGAAAGAATAACTTTGAGGTCGTTTCGTACCCTACCATAATCTCTTCGTTTGTTCTCCGCTATTAGTTACTTTGGAGTGACTCTTTGTTGCATGTTGAGGGCTAGTAATATGAGCCAATTATGTTATCCTTGTTGAGAGAACTTGCACTAGTGAAAGTATGAACCCTAGGCCTTGCCTACTATCATTGCAACACCGTTTATGCTCATGTTTACCACTTGCTACCTTGCTGTTTTTATATTTTCAGTTTACAAAAACCTATATCTACCATCCATATTGCACTTGTATCACCATCTCTTCGCCAAACTAGTGCACCTATACAATTTACCATTGTATAGGGTGTGTTGGGGACACAAGAGACTCTTTGTTATTTGTTTGCAGGGTTGCTTGAGAGAGACCATCTTCATCCTACGCCTCCCATGGATTGATAAACCTTAGGTCATCCACTTGAGGGAAATTTTCTACTATCCTACAAACCTCTGCACCTGGAGGCCCAACAACGTCTACAAGAACAAGGGTGCGTAGTAGACATCAAGCTCTTTTCTGGCGCCGTTTCCGGGGAGGTTAGTGCTTGAAGGTATATATTTAGATATTGCAATCGAATCTTTTAGTTTCTTGTTTTATCACTAGTTTAGTTTATAAAAGAAAACTACAAAAAATGGAATTAAGGTTACCTCATATGCTTCATCTTTTTAATATCTTTCGTGAAAATGATGGGAAGGAAAATTGTGCTCAAGTACTAGAAGAAGAAGAATATGTGCATGATGAGCATGATTGCAATGTTGTTAGTATGAATTCTTTGAATACCCATGATGCTAATGATATGCAAAGCCACAAGCTTGGGGAAGCTAAGTTTGATGAAGATGATATTTTTAGTGCCCCAAGTTTTGATGAGCAAATTTATTATGATGAAAGAATGCCTTCTATTTATGATGATTATATTTATGAAAGTGGATTTGGAGAGGTCATGACTTTATTTGGTGCTGAATCCACTATTTCGGAAGAGGTTCCAATTGATTATGAGAACAAAGTTGCTATCTATGATGATTATTGTGATGACTTGTATGCTATTAAAAATAATGATATCCATGAAACTTGTCATCATGATTTTAGTTTTCAATTGGATTCTGCTTCACATGTTAGTTATTTTGTTGAATTTTCTCCCACTACTATGAATGATAAGAATTTTGCTTATGATGGAAGTAGTAAAATTTCTATGCAAGTAGATCATGAAAAGAATGCTTTATGTGCTGGTTATATTGTTGAATTCATTCATGATGCTACTGAAAATTATTATGATATCAAGTTTCCTCTCCATGTGCTCAAAGTTTTGAAGTTATGCTTGTTTTACTTTCCTATGCTAGTTGATTATTGTTCCCATAAGTTGTTTGCTCACAAAATCCCTATGCATAGGAAATGGGTTAGACTTAAATGTGCTAGCCATATTCTTCATGATGCTCCCCTTATGTTTCAATTCTTATCTTTTATACGAGCATCATTGAAATCATCATGCCTAGCTAGGGGCGTTAAACGATAGCGCTTGTTGGGAGGCAACCCAACTTTTTTTTATTTTTTGTTTTTGTTGCTGTTAGGGAATAAGTATTGCATCTAGCCTCTGATTAGATGTGGTTTCATGTTTTGTTTAGTGTTTGTGCCAAGTAGAACCTTTGGGAAGACTTGTGTGAAGTTTTTGTGATCTTGCTGTGAAAAACAGAATCGTTAGCGCTCGCTAAACTGGTCTTCAGGTTTTACTGGAGCGTGCTATTTAGTTGATTCTTTTTTCAGATGATTGGTAGACAAATTCCGCAAATTTACCAATTTATTTTTAATTTTTTGGAGT
The DNA here is from genome assembly GCA_902687465.1 of Secale cereale. NCBI lineage: Eukaryota > Viridiplantae > Streptophyta > Magnoliopsida > Poales > Poaceae > Secale > Secale cereale. The sequence continues at coordinate 840,379,804 of LR738711.1, forward strand.
TCCAGAAGTAGGCAAAACCTGCAGATTACTAAAGACTGTTCTGTTTTTGAAAGATTCTGTTTTTCGTGTGTTGTTTGCTTATTTCAATCCATCTATGAGTAATATTGGGAAGTATGAACCATAGAGAAGCTGGAATACAGTAGGTTTAACACCAATATAAACAAAGAATTAATTAATTACAGTACCTTTGAGTAGTGGTTTGCTTTCTTATACTAACGGAGCTCACGAGATTTTTGTCTAAGTTTTGTGTTGTGAAGTTTTCAAGTTTTGAGTATTGCTTTGATGGACTATGGAACAAGGAGTAGCAAAGGCCTAAGCTTGGGGATGCCCATGGCACCCCAAGTAAATGCAAGATAATCAAAAGCCTAAGCTTGGGGATGCCCCAGGAAGGCATCCCCTCTTTCTTCTTCATACATCGGTAACTATACTCGGAGCTATATTTTTATTCACCACATGATATGTGTTTTGCTTGGAGCATCAATTTAGTTATTTTGTTTTGCTTGCTGTTTGAATAATATCCCAAGATCTGAAGTTCTTAAATGTTAGAGATTCTTCACATAGTTACATAATTGTTCAACTACTCATTGATCTTCGCTTATATCTTTTGAGTTGAATAGTTTTTGCTCTAGTGCTTCACTTATATCTTTTAGAGCATGGTGGTGGTTATATTTTGTAGAAATAGATGAACTCTCATGCTTCACTTATATCCTTTTGAGAGTCTATTAAAACAGCATGGTAATGGGCTTAGGCTATAAAACTAGTCTTCACATGATAGACATCCAAGATCAATGTAGTAAAAACTTTCACACTAAGTGCATTGAATATGATGAGAAGTTGGATGCATGATAATTGTTTTGAGATATGAGGATGTGATATTAGAGTCATGCTAGTGGAGTTATTATGAAATTGAGAAATGCATGTGTTAAGATTAGTGATTCCCGTAGCATGCACATATGGTGAACCGCTATGTGACGAATTTAGAGCATGAGGTATTTGTAAAGTGCGAACCTTTGTGTGGAGGTCGGGGGCGCGCGATGGTTAACTCCAACCAACCTCCCCCCTAGGAGCATGCATTGATTGCTTTGTTTTGATGACTCGTAGATTTTTGCAATAAGTATATGAGTTCTTATGACTAATGTTGAGTCCATGGATTATACGCACTCTCACCCTTCCACCATTGCTAGCCTCTCTTGTACCGTGCAACTTTCGCCGGTACCATACACCCACTATATATCCTTCCTCAAAACACCCACCATATAGTTCCTCAAAACAGCCACCATACCTACCTACCATGGCATTTCCATAGCCATTCCGAGATAATTGCCATGCAACTTTCCACCGTTCTATTTATATGACACGCATCATATTGTCATATTGCCATGCATGATCATGTAGTTGGCGTCGCAGTTGTGGCAAAGCCACCATGCATAATTTTTCATATATGTCACTCTTGATTCATTGCATATCCCGGTACACCACCGGAGGCATTCATATAGAGTCATACTTGTTGTAGTATCGAGTTGTAATAAAAAGTGTGATTATCATCATTATTAGAGCATTGTCCCATGTGAGGAAAGGCAAAAAAAAAAGATGGCCCAAAAAATAGAGAGGGGCTAATAATAATAATAAAAATGCCCCTACAATAAAATGAGAGAAAAGAGAGAAGGGACAATTGCTACTATCTTTTTTCCACACTTGTGCTTCAAAATAGCACCATGTTCTTCATTGTAGAGAGTCTCATGTTTAGTCACTTTCATATACTAGTGGGAATTTTCATTATAGAACTTGGCTTTTATATTCCAATGATGGGCTTCCTCAAATGCCCTAGATCTTCGTGAGCAAGCAAGTTGGATGCACACCCACTAGTTTCTTTTGTTGAGCTTTCATTCATATTTAGCTCTAGTGCATCCGTTGCATGGCAATCCCTACTCACTCACATTGATATCTATTGATGGGCATCTCCATAGCCCGTTGATACGCCTAGTCGATGTGAGACTATCTCCCTCCTTTTTGTCTTCTCCACAACCACCTCTATTCCACCCATAGTGCTATATCCATGGCTCACGTTCATGTATTGCATGAAAGTTGAAATGTTTGAAAAGATAGAGTATGAAAAGGCTGAAATCGGGGTGGTGCATGATATGAATATTTTGTGTGATGAAGAGGGAGCATAGCCAGACTATACGATTTTGTAGGGATAACTTTCTGTAGCCATAGTATTTTGAGAAGACATGATTGCTTTGTTAGTATGCTTGAAGTATTATTATTTCTTATGTCAATATAGACTTTTGTCTTGAATCTTTCAGATCTGGACAATCATGCCACAATTAAGAGAATTACATTGAAAACTATATTGGTTAGCATTCCACATCAAAAATTCTGTTTTTATCATTTACCTACTCGAGGACGAGCAGGAATTAAGCTTGGGAATGCTGATACGTCTCCAACATATCTATAATTTTTTATTGTTCCATGCTATTATGTTATCCTTCTAGGATGTCTAATGGGCTTTATTATACACTTTTAGATGATTTTTGGGACTAGCCTATTAACCCAGAGCCCAGTGCCAGTTTATGTTTTTCTCCTGTTTTAGGGTTTTACAGAAAAGGAATATCAAACGGAGTCCAATTGACGAGCCAATTTTTTATGATTTTTTCTGGACCAAAAGAAGCCCCCGAAGCAAAAGAGTTGGGCCAGGAGAGCCACGGGCTGCCCTCAAGGGTGGAGGGAGCGCCCTGGGAAGGTGGTGGCGACCCCCTATCTCGAGGACAGCCCAGAAGCTTCCCTGACATGGGACCTACGCCAAAAATTCCTATAAATACTGAAACCTTCAGAAATTAACCAAGATCTGGAGTTCCGCCGCGGAATGCCTCTATTGCCACCGAAAACCAATCTACACCCGTTCTAGCACCCTGCCGGAGGGGGGAATCCCTCTCTAGTGGCTATCTTCATCATCCCGGCGCTCTCCATGACTAGGAGGGAGTAGTCCACCCTCGGGGCTGAGGGTATGTATCAGTAGCTATGTGTTTGATCTCTCTCTCTCTCTCTCATGTTCTTGAGATGGCACGATCTTGATGTATCGCAAGCTTTGCTCTTCTAGTTGGATCTTATGATGCTTCTCCCCCTCTACTCTCTTGTAATGGATTGAGTTTCCCTTTGAAGTTATCTTATCGGATTGAGTCTTTAAGGATTTGAGAACACTTGATGTATGTCTTGCACGTGTTTATCTGTGGTGACAATGGGATATCATGTGATCTACTTGATGTATGTTTTGGTGATCAACTTGTGGGTTCCGTGACCTTGGGAATCTAGGCATAGGGGTTGGCACACGTTTTCATCTTGACTTTCCAGTATAAACTTTGGGGAACTCTTTGAAGTTCCGTGTGTTGGTTGAATAGATGTTTCTCAGATTGTGTGATGCATATCGTATAATCATACCCACGGATACTTGAGGTGATACTGGAGTATCTAGGTGACATTAAGGTTTTGATTGATTTGTGTCTTCAGGTGTTATTCTAGTATGAACTCTATGATAGATTGAACGTTACTACGGACTCTTGAATAGATCGATCAGAAAGAATAACTTTGAGGTGGTTTCGTACCCTACCATAATCTCTTCGTTTGTTCTCCGCTATTAGTTACTTTGGAGTGGCTCTTTGTTGCATGTTGAGGGCTAGTAATATGATCCAATTATATTATCCTTGTTGAGAGAACTTGCACTAGTGAAAGTATGAACCCTAGGCCTTGCCTACTATCATTGCAACACCGTTTATGCTCATGTTTACCACTTGCTACCTTGCTGTTTTTATATTTTCAGTTTACAAAAACCTATATCTACCATCCATATTGCACTTGTATCACCATCTCTTCGCCGAACTAGTGCACCTATGCAATTTACCATTGTATTGGGTCTGTTGCGGACACAAGAGACTCTTTGTTATTCGGTTGCAGGGTTGCTTGAGAGAGACCATCTTCATCCTACGCCTCCCACGGATTGATAAACCTTAGGTCATCCACTTGAGGGAAATTTGCTACTGTCCTATAAACCTCTACACTTGGAGGCCCAACAATGTCTACATGAAGAAGGGTGCGTTGTAGACATCACTAACCAAAGGCCTAGTGGAAATTGTTGTTTTTTCCCAATTTCAGTGTTTCGCGGAAAAGGAATATCAAACGGAGTCCAATTGACATGAAATTGCACGGAGGTTGTTTTTGGACCAGAAGAAGCCCACGGAGTACCAGAGATGGACCAGAAGAGTCCCGAGGCCACCATGAGGGTGGGGGGTGCGCCCTACCCCCTGGGCGTGCCCCTATCTTGTGGCCGCCTCGGGGATCCCTTGACTTGTTCCCGACTCCAACACCTCTTATATATACCCAAACTTCTAGAAAATAACCTAGATCAGGAGTTCTGCCGCCGCAAGCCTGTGTAGCCACCGAAAACCAATCTAGACCCGTTCCGGCACCCTACCGGAGGGGGGAATCCCTCTCCGGTGGCCATCTTCATCATCCCGTCGCTCTCCATGACGAGGAGGGAGTAGTTCATCCTCGGGGCTGAGGGTATGCACGAGTAGCTATGTGTTTGATCTCTTTCTCTCGTGTTCTTGAGATGGCACGATCTTGATGTATCCCGAACTTTGCTATTATAGTTGGATCTTATGATGTTTCTACCCCTCTACTCTCTTGTAATGGATTGAGTTTTCCCTTTGAAGTTATCTTATCGGATTGAGTCTTTAAGGATTTGAAACACTTGATGTATGTCTTGCATGCGCTTTTCTATGGTGGCAATGGGATATTTACGTGGTCTACTTGATGTATGGTTTGGTGATCAGCTTGCGGGTTTAGTGACCTTGTGAACTTATGCATAGGGGTTGGCACACATTTTCTTATTGACTCTCCGGTAGAATCTTTGGGGCACTCTTTGAAGTTCTTTGTGTTGGTTGAATAGATGAATCTGAGATTGTGTGATGCATACCGTATAATCATGCCCACAGATACTTGAGGTAACAATGGAGTATCTAGGTGACATTAGAGTTTTGGTTGATGTGTGTCTTAAGCTTCGTCTTAATTTACTACGGACTCTTTAATAGATCGATCAGAAAAGAATAACGTTGAGGTGTTTTCGTACCGTACAATAATCTCTTCGTTTGTTCCCCGCTATTAGTGCCTTTGGAGTGACTCTTTGTTGCATGTTGAGGGATTGTTATATGATCTAATTATGTTATCCTTGTTGAGAGAACTTGCACTAGTGAAAGTACAAACCCTAGGCCTTGTTTCAAAGCATTGCAATATCGTTTGTGCTCGCTTCTATCATTAGTTACCTTGTTGTTTTTATATTTTCATATTACAAAAACCTTTATCTACCATCCATATTGGACTTGTATCACCATCTCTTCGCCGAACTAGTGCACCTATACAATTTACCATTGTATTGTGTGTGTTGGGGACACAAGAGACTCTTTATTATTTGGTTGCAGGGTTGTTTGAGAGAGACCATCATCATCCTACGCCTCCTACGGATTGATAAACCTTAGGTCATCCACTTGAGGGAAATTTGCTATTTTCCTACAAACCACTACACTTGGAGGCCCAACAATGTCTACAACAAGAAGGTTGCGTAGTAGACATCAGTGACTAGTGATACGTCTCCGTCGTATCTATAATTTTTTATTGTTCAATGCCAATGTTTTACAACTTTCTTATACTTTTGGCAACATTTTATATCATATTTTTTGACTAATATATTGATCTAGTGTGAGTTCCTATTTGTTGCGTGTTTGGTATTTCATAGGAAATCTATATCAAACGGAGTCCAAGCGCGATAAAAATGTATGGAGATTTTTTAGGAATATATGTGATTTTTGGGAAGCGGAATCAATGCGAGACTATGCCCAAGGGCCCCACAAGCCCTTGAGGCGCGCCCCCTACCCAGGGAGCGGCCAAGGTGCTTGTGACCACCCCGAAGGTTGGTTGGAGGTGTCCTTCGGCCGCAAGGAAGCTAATATCTGGTTAAAATCATATTAAAATTTAAGCCTAATCAGAGTTACGAATCTCTGGGAATTTAAAAAACGGTGAAAGGCCAGAAACGGGGGTCGCGAAACAGAAGAGAAACAGAGAGACAGTTCTAATCTCGGAGGGGCTCTCGCCCCTCCGCCGCCATGGAGGCCATGGACCAGAGGGGAAACCCTCCTCCCATTTAGGGGGAGGTCAAGTAATAAGAAGAAGGAGGGGGGCTCTCTCCCCATCTCTCTGGATGACGCCGAAACGCCGCCGGAGAAATAATCATGTGACGGTGATCTACACCGACACCTCCGTCATGTTCACCAACATCTTCATCATCTCCCCTCATCTATATTAAGAAGTCCACTCTCCCGCAACCCGCTGTATGCTCTACTTGAACAATGGTGCTTTATGCTTCATAATATTGTCTAATGATGTGTTGCCATCCTATGAAGTGTGCGTAGATTTTCGTTGTCCTACCGGTGATTGGTGAATTGCTATGATTGGTTTAATTTGCTTGTGGTTATGTTGTTGTCCTTTGGTGCCCATCATATGAGCGCGTGTGTGGATCACACTATAGGGTTAGTTGTATGTTGATAGGACTATGTATTGGAGGGCAAGGGCGACAACAGCTTCAACCTAGCATATAAATTGATGCATACTGGATTGAAGGAGGACCAATATATCTTAAGGCTTGCTGGAGTTAGTTGTATGTTGGATTTTACCTTAATGGATGCCATTAGATGTGGATGCTTGCTGGAGTTTCAATCATAGTGCATAGAATTCCAAGTAAGGGATGACATGCTAGCAGTGCCCTCTCCCACATAAAAATTTGCTATTGATCTAGTAACGTAGCCAATTGCTTGGGGACAATTCCGCAACTCCTACCACCACTTTTTCACACTCTCTATACTAACTTAATTGTTTATTTATCTAAAAAGCCCCTAATTTTTATTTACGCGCTCTTCATGATCTTGCAAACCTATCCTACAACATCTATAAAGTACTTCTAGTTTCATACTTGTTCTAGGTAAAGTGGACGTTAAGTGTGCTTAGAGTTGTATCGGTGGTCGATAGAACATGAGGGAATATTTGTTCTACCGTTAGTTCCTCGTTAGGTTAAACACTCTTACTTATCCAAAGAGGCTACAAGTGACCCCCTACACTTGTGGGTTATCAAGACCTTTTTCTGGCGCCATTGCCAGGGAGCAATAGCATGGGGTGAATATTCTCATGTGTGCTTGTTTGGTTTATCACTAAGTAGAATTTATTTTCTGTTCTAAGTTGTTCTCTATCTTTAGTTATGGATATGGAACACTAAATACCAAAAAAATAGGTGTACATGCTACTCATGGAGATGGGGAACCTCCTAAAACCCTCGATACCTGTTATGTCGAAAATATTGAACACTACTTTGATAATCCTGAGAAAACCCCATTCAACTTGATAATGGGAGACATGTTGGATCAACATGAATACTTAGGGATTATCACTTGACTCAAAAAGGGAAACTGTTATGGGATCAAATTCATATGTTGCAGTGGTATGCTCGCACTAAAAAAAAAGACACATCCGTGACATTTTGGGCCGAACGAAACTTTTTTCTGTCATACTTATGACACTTCTATGATGATAATTGTGACAAAACCCGGTATCATCATAGATGTGGTGGGGTCCTACTTCTATGACAAAAAATCATGACAGAAAATGGGCTTTTCGTCCTGGGCGGGCCGGAGACGGAGCTGCATGACATTCTTTGGGCCGTCCATGACGGAAAAAATCATGGTAGAAGCGAGGGCGAGAAAAATATCGGGGTGTTCCCGGTTAGGGTGGGTGGTCGGGGCCGAGTGATGCGCGTTTATCTCGTACACGCACGCGCGTGGGTGTGAGGCATTGGGCTCGAACTGAACCCAAGCGATTGCACTGTAGGCTACACGTTACTGAACCCGAGCAATCGATCGATGGCTGTTAACTGAACCCGATCGAGAGGTTCCTTCGCTACTGCTGCTAACTGAAGCTGATCGATGCTACCTCTGCATGAACAGTGAGCGTTGCTGGGG
>LR738711.1:840387900-840413659 GCA_902687465.1 Secale cereale
TGGCTGAACAGGACCCCGTGGTGTTGCCATGAACTGGACCCCGAACAATCGAGCCGGTTGGGGCTGGATGTACAGGACCCCGTGGAGGGCTGGATGAACAGGACCACCCTGTGGAGGGAAGGATGAATAGTAGACGGTGGAGGGCTGGATGAACGGTAGCCCGTGGAGGGGTGGTTGAACAGGAGCCCGTGGAGAGGGCTGGTTGAACAGTAGCTGGTCGAGTAGTGCGCGGTGGAGGCTGAACAGTTGCATGTGGAGGCAGGAGGAGGTCGACGCTAGATGAATAGTAGCTCGTGGAGGCTGGAGGGGGTCGACGGTGGAGATGAACAGTATCCCGTGGAGTCCCGTTTTGCGGTATGCCACACCCCTCCCGATGAACAGGACCCCTGTTTCGACCGTAGCGCTCCAACACAAGTTTGTTTCCTCCATTTTGCGGTACGCCACACCCCTCTCGATCAACAGGACCCCAGTTTCGACCGTAGGAGGTCCGTTTCCTCCATTTTGCGGTATGCCAGACCCCTCCCGATGAACAGGATCCCGTTTCGAACGTGGCCGGTCGAACACAAGGCCGTTTCCTCCGTTCTGCGGTACGCCAGGCCTCATTTCCATCGGCTGTTCCATCCAAGCCCTCTCGATGAACACGACGAAGCATTCCGTTCCGACCCAGCCGGTTGGCTCCCCATGAACACGACAACGACGCTATTTCTCCGTTCCGTATGTACGTAACAGCCCATATGTACGTACGTAGGCGTTCGAGACCCCGCCCGTATGTACGTACGTGGCTGTATTTACTTTCTTGCACCCCGGCCGCTGTACGTACGTGTACATGTTACGTGCGCGCCTCTGCTACGACACGTGCGCACCTCTACATCGACTAGTATGTATGTACACGTTCGCGACCAGAATGACAACGCTATGTACGCTTCAACCAGGTGGGTCCCGACTATCAAGCACTTCCTTGCGCGCGAAGATGTAGCTGGTGGGTCCCAGCAGTCAGGGGGGCGAATCGTTTTTTCGCATGGACGCACTTCCTTGTGTGTGAAGATGTAGCTGGTGGGTCCCAGCAATCAGGGAGGACCGTTTTTTTCACGAAATATGGTGGCCCGTCTGGTGGGTCCCCGCTGTCAGGTGGAGGAATAATTATTTTGCGCGTAATAAGGAGGCACTTCCTTGCTGCGGCCGTGGACCCAGCTCTCAGCCTCTCCACGTACAGTCCACGTCCGATGGAAGCCGTTCCTTGACCATGTTGACCACGCCGCGCCGAGAGCAATAGGACGGTGGACAACGGCGAGGCCTAGGAAGGGGACGACGCGAAGCCGGGGAAGACGCGGCAGTGGATGCCCACGCGTAGAGGAGTACGAGGGTTCACTGGTTCGCTGCGGTGTGAGGTTGTCATCGCCGCATAATAGGGGGTGTGGGTGTGTAGAGGGATGGCCTGGCCAGCGGTGGGAATAGTAGGGGCGGTGAGGCCTCCGCGGTAGCACAGCCGGCCACGGGAGGCAGGAGCATGCGGTACGACCGGCGCTGCTTTGGGCGGCTGGAGCAACAAGACTAGAGGTTGAAGAAGCACTACGGCCGTTGGATGGACATCGTATGGTCACTAGAGCTAGAATCGTTCATATTGACTATGTTGACAAAGAACACCGTCCCCGTCAACTTAGTTGGCCCACAAGTCAACCTCCCACCAAGGTGGGTCCCAACCAGCAGGGGGAGTATTCATTTTTTTGTGCGTAAAAAGGAGGCACTTCCGGTGGGTCTGAGCTGATAGCGGGGGGAACGTTTTTTTCGCGCAATACTTTGGCCCGTTCGGTGGGTCCCAGCAGTCAGGGGGGAAACGTTTTTTCACGAAATACGGTGGCCCGTTCGGTGGGTCCCTGCTATCAGGTGGAGGAATCATTATTTTCCACGTAATAAGGAGGCACTTCCTTGCTGCCATCGTGGACCCAGCTGTTAGCCTCTCCACGTACAGTCCACGTCCGATGAAAGCCGTTCCTTGACCTTGTTGACCACGCTGCTCCGAGAGCACCAGGGCGGTGGATGACGGCGAGGCCTAGGAAGGGGACGACGCAGAGCCGGGGAAGGCGCGGAAGTTGAAGCCCGCGCGAAGAGGAGTATGATACGTCTCAAACGTATCTACTTTTCCAAACACTTTTGCTATTGTTTTGACCTCATTCTTGCATTATTTGAACTAAACTAACCCGGACTGACGCTGTTTTCAGCAGAGCTGCCTGTATGGTTTTATTGTGTGCAGGAAAACGGATTTTTAGGTGTCTCAGAAAATTCCACGAAAAATCACAGAAAATCCACGCACCCGGAGGGCCCTTGTGCCAGAAGATGGGCCAGAGGGCAGCCAGGGGGGCTCAGGCGCCCTTCCCAGGCGGCCCCACCCCTGGCCGCGCCGGGAGGCCGCCTGGGCGGGTCCTTCCCCCTCTGGTGCCCTACTTTGACCCGTATTTATCCCGTGACGAGAAAACCCCAGAACAGAAGTCGCTTTCCCAGTTTCCGTCGCGGAGCCGCCGCCACCCTCTGTTCTTCTTCGGGAGGGCTAATCTGGAGGCTGATTTGGCCTCCGAAGAGGGGAGATCGTCGCCATCGTCATCATCATCACCACTCCATCCTCCCTCCCTGGCTTCTCCTTCCATGTGTGAGTAATTCCATGCTGTAGGCAAAGGGGATGGTAGGGATTGGATGAGTTAGATCATGTAATAGTTTATCAGATTGTTGGGGGCATGTTGCCAATCATCTACTATGGTGTTTATCATCCTTTCTTCCACTTGTTGCTCTTAATGCTTGTCACTTAGGGCCCGAGTGCCATGATTTCAGATCTGAACCATATGTGTTTGCATGAATATATTTGTGTTTTTGATCCTATCTATGAGTTGTTTGAACCTATTACGGTCCGGAACCGGCGATCCGAAAAGTGACAGCTTGGGACACCAAAGGGGATGGTCCATGATTTGAGGATTACATGTATCCATTAAGTTCATTGCTTTGTTCCGGTGCTCTTTGACAGGAGCACCTTAATCTCCATAAGTTCCTTTTGGGCCCGTTCGTAGCGGGATGGTAGGACAAAAGATGTTGTGCAAGTTCTTATTGCAAGCACGTACAACTACCTGTGGGATACATGCCTAATGTTTGATATTTGCTTAGATGATCATTACTTATCTATGTGCCTTGCCCCAAGTTAGATTCATGATATATCTCATCCATGCAGCGCCCAACCACCCATCTCCCTAGCCTACAGTGTTTCAATCCTGCTGGTTATTAGTTGTTATTTTGCTGTTTACTTTTGCTGTTTACTTTTACTATTACAACTATCACTATCATATCACCGTTACCACTTATCTTTTGTTGCAAGTAAGTATATTTCAGGTGTGGTTGAATTGACAACTCAAATGTTAAAGCTTATAAATACTCTTTGGCTCCCCGTGTGTCGAATCTATAAATTGGGTTATTCTTACCCGCGAAGACTATATCGATCCCTTACGGTTGAGGGTTATCAAGTACCGTTTTCTGGCGCCGTTGCCGGGGAGCATAGCAATATTTACAAGTCTACTTGAAGTATCCTACCTGCTGCACTTCATCCGCTATGGGTAAGAAAGGAGACCCCAAGGTTCCGATCTTACTATCCACTACAAGAAGAGGTACTGTTCTGAACACTAGTGCTACACTTGATTCACCTTCTGTTATGAGTAAGTTTGCCTCACCGCCACCACATGATGCTTCTACTGAATCTGTTACTATGTCCGATACTTTTGATGATGCTTCTACTACTCTTGATGATATTGGTTCACTTGGTTATGCTCTTGAGAAACAGATCGCTGCTGCTGCAAAAAAATCTGGAATTGAAATTCCTGTTACTCACTACCCCATTGGTGGAACTTATGATTATCCTGATTTGAGTAAACTCAAGGAGAGACTCCTTGATGATGACTACATTATGCTTGATGATGACTTATGCAGGGAACTGAGAGAGTTTGCCGGCTCTGACCCTGAAGCTATTAAGAACCTGCTTGAAAAACATTCCTTGAAGAACAAGACTGTTCCTGATCCTGAATTTGCTACATCTCCTATATGCATCAATGATCCTGATTATGACTTCTCTGTTGATCTTTCACTTATATCTATGGTCGAAGCTGACCCCTTTTATGGCAGAGAAAATGATGATGCCATTGCACACCTGACCAAACTCACTGAGTTGGGTGGCTTGTTTACCACGGATGAAAAGATACGAAACTTTTATGTGACTAAGCTTCTCCCTTTCTCTTTGAAGGAAGGTGCTAAAACATGGTATGATGCACTACCATGTGGTTCCATTAAGAATCCTCAAGACTTAGCTCACTCATTTGTTGATAAGTACTTTCCTGCTCATATGCAACATGCTGCTTTACAAAGAATTTATAACTTTAAACAGTTGCAGGATGAGCACCTCCCTAAAGCTTGGGGGAGGTACTGTAGTCTGATCCGGGCTAGACCAGGACACGGAGTCCCTATGAATGAATTAATCAATATATTTTATGCTGGTCTAACTGATGAATCCAGGTCCTATTTGGATAGTTGTGCTGGTTGTGTTTTCAGGAAAAGAACACTGGACGATGCAGAGGATTTGATGGGCAGGATTGCCAAAAACCATGAAGATTGGTCTGTCCCTGAACCACCTCCACCACCAAAGAAGAGGGGCATGTTTGTTCTAAGCCCCGAAGATATGCGAGAAGCAAAGAAGTCTATTAAAGAGAAAGGTATTAAAACTGAAGACGTGAAGTATCTACCTCCTATTGAGAATTTGTGTGAGCCTACCACTCACCCTCCTATGCTAGAGGTACACTCTCTTTTAGATTTCAACGCAAGTGACATCCCTCATGGTAAGCCTCCTGATCAATGTTTAGATGAGCTTGATAATTTTATTATGAAGCAAAGTCATTTTAATGAGAGGATACAAAGTCAATTGCATGATAATTCCATTGCTATCAAAAGTTTGCTTGACGTTCTAGGTAGAACAGTTAATGATGTTAAATGTCTTGTGAAGCATTTTCATATGGTTCAAACTCAGCTTGAACAAATTTCTAATGTGCAAAAAGATTTGCTTGCTAACAATGCCAAACAAGATGATTTACAGGCCTTCGGGATTAAGACCCGAGGAGGAACTAGCACTCAAGATCCTCTCTATCTAGAGGGGGCATCCGAGGAGAATCGAGCAAGATTCTCAAATGCAGGAAGAAGAAATTGTTGGCTCTCCAAAGAAGAAGAAGAAGAAACACAAGGAGGCTGACAATTCCAATGATCCTATTACAAGTGAAGAGCCAGCTGTTGATCCCAACGGTATATCTATCTCCGATGCTGAGACAGAAGACGGTGCCGAACCTGAAGGTAAGGATAAGGAGAATGATCCGCCCGAGGTTCAAGAAGAAGAAGACCCTGACAAACGCAAGAAGTACACTAGAGAAGACTTCGTCGCAAGAAGACATGTGAAGGAAAGAGAACCATGGATACAGAAACCCATGCCCTTTCCAGGTAAGTCTCTTAAATCTAAAGAAGAAGAGCATTACAATAAGTTTTGTGAGTGGATGAAACCTCTTTTTCTTCAAATCCCTTTGACTGATGCTATTTAGTTACCTCCTTATTCAAAATATATGAAAGGTATTGTTACTAATAAAAGAAAAATTCCTAACGAAGCAATATCTACTATGCTTGCTAACTACTCTTTCAGTGGCAACATTCCTGAGAAGCTTGGTGATCCAGGTATATCCACCATTCCTTGCTCCATAAAGAATAATTATGTCAAAACTCCTTTATGTGATCTTGGAGCAGGAGTGAGTGTTATGCCTCTCTCTCTTTACAAGAGGCTTTGTTTAGAGAAACTAATTCCTACAGATATCTCTCTTCAGATGGCTGACAAGTCAACCGCCGGTCCGATAGGTATTTGTGAGGATGTTCCCGTAGAAGTTGCTAATTGTTTGATCCTTACTGATTTTGTCATGCTTGACATGCCCGAGGATGGGAGCATGTCTATTATTCTTGGTAGACCTTTTCTTAACACCACAGGTGCTATTATTGATTGCAATAAAGGAAAGGTTACCTTCAATGTGAATGATAAAGAACACACGGTGTATTTTCCAAAGAAGACCGACAAGAGGCATGGCCTCAACTCTATAGAAAATAACGAGACCGTGAAGATTGGAGAATGGGACTGTCCACTACATGTGCACCACAAATACAAAACTATTATGGTGGGGACAACGTCCATTAAAGTAAAGGTGCAATGATCACTTCGTAAGAGGTGAGACTTTTTGCTCTATATATCGCCTGTTTGTTGGTAAGACTTGATCAACCTTACTAGTGAGCATGTTTTATATAGGTAAACAGTTGAGTTTGTTATGTTTTCATTTGTTTTAGCTTTTGTTCTCCTTGCTGTACCAAGTGTTTATGTTTTTGAAGCTTCACAATACTAATCACTGCTTTAAGTTTTCAGAAAGTTTTGTAGCTTTTTGAACTTCGAAAAAATTTCAACAGTGAAGTTTTCACAAAAATTCCAGAAAAATAAAAATAAAAATTTCCATGCCGGGAGTGACCCAGAGGCACCTGGGGCTGACCAGGGGGAGCCACCAGTGGTCCAGGCGGCTAGCTGGTGCGGCCTGCCCCCTGGCCGTGCCCATAGGGCGCCTGGGGCCCACAAGACCCCCCTCCAGGTGAGTCTTCTTCCCCTCTCTCTCTTTCTCTCCGAAAACACGAGTTCTGCACTTGTTCTTGCGTTCTTGCTGTTCTTGGAGGCGATTTTCGATCTCTCTCTACAACCTATCATTCGAGCTGAGATTTTGAACAAATACTCCCTGGTATGTAACTCCTCCACCCCTCCAATTAGATTTTTGGTTGGTGGCTTCATTTGTGAGTATTTAGTAGTTCTTGGTGCTGTGTAGATGAGCTTGCATGCATGTGTAGAAATTTATTTTCCAAGTTTTGATGCAAGTTTATGCCTTAGGTAAGTGACTTGAGTAGTTTGCCTTAACCCACTTTGTTTAAATCCTTGTTTTTTTAATTTGCCAAAAATTTCAGAAATGAGTTTGTTAGGAAGGGCAAAGGGGTGGCTTGAGAAGAATAAGCCCGCGCACTCCGATCGAGTTACTAGAGTCGCAGCCTCATCCTCGATTGCTAGGGTGAGCTACAATGAAGATCATGTGCCCCTAGAGTTGTTGGAAGACACAAGTCCAGCACGTGCTATGATGTTCTCAAGTGATGAATTCCTTGAAGCTGCGGGAATTAAGGATGAGTTTTATAATCTGTGTGCTAATGCAGGTCTGACACGGCTCGTCACGTGCCGTGTTACTCAGTATCAAAAACTCACCTCCGGTTTCATTAACAGTTTTAGATATAACCTTGATACTGGTGCTATTGAGTTTAAAATCTACAATAATCTTTTGACCATGTCCTTGGAAAAGTTTTGTGAAATAATAGGTGTGCCAAACGTTGGGCGGACGACGAAGATGACCGCTCAGCCCTCCAAGCTGAAAACCATCTTCAACTCTCTCTGCAGCATGGGTACGAGGGATATACATCGGTCAAAAATCTCCAGCATCTTATTCCCTCACCTCAGGTATTTTGCGTATTATGTTGCTAGAGGGGTATTAGCTCGTGACAACACGAGCAACACTTCTGCGCCGGATATTGCTATCCTGGCAACCGCCCTCTCAGGGAGATTTGATTATAATTTGGGTGTCTTAATTGCTCGACGCCTTGCTATGAACGGTAACAGGGGAGATTTATTTGGTGGCGTTTATGCCACACTTATCTTAGAATATCTTAAAGGCACCCCACACCCTGATGATAAGCCTTTTCCTTATTTAAGTTTTGATCTTGCTGCTATGAAAAGGCATAAGTTTGTTACCATGACTTCTGAGTTTGGTAATCTTGTTTATATCTTGGGTTTCGGAACTACCGCGGAACGCAAGATCCGTCTACCTGCACCTCTTTTGTTTGATTTTTCTCGCAGGAACGGATGGTCCTTTGATGTTATCCAGTTCGATGAGTTCATGGTCCAGCATCAGTTTCATAACCCCATGGAGGGGGTTGTGCCCGACGAGGAGGAGCACGGTGAGTTACCACCTTTCCAGGGGGATACCGTCACCCAGTTTGGTGAAGGGTCTTCCTCTGCTTGGAGTACGGACCCTTCTTCGTGGGAGGATCCGAGGAGTTCGGTGTACGCGCCGAAATCCTTCTACGACCCTTGGACTCACCAAAATTCCCCCGGAGCAGGAGGCTCCTGGGGGCAGTAGCTACTACCAACTTAGGCCAAAAGCCTAAGCTTGGGGGAGTACGTGCCCTTCTCACTTTTCCATTGTATTATCCGTTTTATTTTTGTTCGCTTTGTTCTTTTTGAAGTTTTTGCCTGTTCTTCTTTGTTCTTTCTTTGCAAAAACAACAAAAAGATTTTCTCTTTCTTTTGCTTTCATTCAAACCTTTGAAATAACCCAAAAAGATTTCCTTTCTCTCTTTAGTTTGCTTTGTTTTCAGAGTTCAGCTCGAGTCCGTGATGGCATTTAATTATATTTCCTACGTTCGATCGTGCAAGTGACAAGTCAGTAATGACGAAGAACGACTGAAGGGAAGCAACAAGGAAAATCGGTATGAACTCTTCTTGTTTCTACTTTTGTACATATGCCTGTACTTATGATCTAGAGACCAGCTTATAGCGACATAGTGCTATGTTTACAATGCTTTCCCAGTGGTTCATGCTTTCCTTGTGGCTAGTCTCAAATAGCTAGAGTATATAATATGTTATTGAAATGATTTACATGCATTGCACTGTTCATAGTTTGGTATACTGAGGTGGTATTTCCCTTTGGAGAATTCTTGGATTGACTTGGCACATGTTTACACATGTTTAAGACTAAAAAGTCTGCTTTGCCTTAATGATCTTTGAGTTTCAGAATAGTTATATCACTTTCATGCCCGATTCAATGTTGCTTTGTCGCTCTGCATGATTATGACCGTTATTGCTCTCTAGTTGGTCGCTTCCCAGTCTCTTGCTAGCCTTCGCTCGTACTAAGCGGAATTCTGCTTGTGCATCCAAATCCTTTCAAACCAGTTATTCCATATGAGTCCACCATACCTTCCTATGTGGTAGTTACCTGCCATCCTAACAAAGACCTTCTTGTACCATCTTGAAACTATTGAAATTTACTCCTATTTTGTGCCCCTGTTTTAGCTCATGAGGAAGTAGTAGTTAATTCATGATCTTTTTAAGTTGGACAAGTTTTATCCCGGGATTGCATGTCTAATCTGCAAACCCCTAATACGAGAAGGAACTGGCATGAGTGCGCCCGGCTCATAAAAGATAATACAACAAACAAACCCTCCTTCAAGCTTTGTTCATGAGAAATCATAAAACTTTTGGCAGTGATAAACAAAGGAGATTAAGGGGATGTGATCGTCCCCGTGCGGGAGCCGTTCCTCGAAACTTGTCCAGCTCAAGAAGTAATTGGGTTGTCTACTAATCTTCGTTGACGAAATATGCACCTCTCAAAATCATTTGTACCTCTGTTTTCAAAATCAAGAGCTCTGGTACATGTTTAGTCTTTGCTTCCAACCATGGGTTTTCAACCCCGCCATCAAATTCCACGGTTCGAGAGTCTCCACCTTGTTTCTTCAAAGCACCAACTAGGAGAGCATGATTTGTACTAAACTAACCCGGACTGACGCTGTTTTCAGCAGAGCTGCCTGTATGGTTTTATTGTGTGCAGGAAAACAGATTTTTAGGTGTCTCATAAAATTCCACGAAAAATCACAGAAAATCCACGCACCCGGAGGGCCTTTGTGCCAGAAGATGGGCCAGAGGGCAGCCAGGGGGGGCCCAGGCGGCCCCACCCCTGGCCGCGCCGGGAGGCCGCCTGGGCGGGTCCTTCCCCCTCTGGTGCCCTACTTTGACCCGTATTTATCCCATGACGAGAAAACCCCAAAATAGAAGTCGTTTTCCCAGTTTCCGTCACGGAGCCGCCGCCACCCTCTGTTCTTCTTCGGGAGGGCTAATCTGGAGGCTGATTTGGCCTCCGGAGAGGGGAGATCGTCGCCATCGTCATCATCATCACCACTCCATCCTCCCTCCATGGCTTCTCCTTCCATGTGTGAGTAATTCCCTGCTGTAGGCAAAGGGGATGGTAGGGATTTAATGAGTTAGATCATGTAATAGTTTATCAGATTGTTGGGGGCATGTTGCCTATCATCTACTATGGTGTTTATCATCCTTGCTTCAACTTGTTGCTCTTAATGCTTGTCACTTAGGGCCCGAGTGCCATGATTTCAGATCTGAACCATATGTGTTTGCATGAATATATTTGTGTTCTTGATCCTATCTATGAGTTGTTTGCACCTATTATGGTCCGGAACCGGCGATCCCAAAAGTGATAGCTTGGGACACCAAAGGGGATGGTCCATGATTTGAGGATTACATGTATCCATTAAGTTCATTGCTTTGTTCCGGTGCTCTTTGACAGGAGCACCTTAATCTCCATAAGTTCCTTTTGGCCCCGTTCGTAGCGGGATGGTAGGACAAAAGATGTTGTGCAAGTTCTTATTGCAAGCACGTACAACTACCTGTGGGATACATGCCTAATGTTTGATATTTGCCTAGATGATCATTACTTTTCTATGTGCCTTGCCCCAAGTTAGATTCATGATATATCTCATCCATGCAGCGCCCAACAATCCATCTCCCTAGCCTACAGTGTTTCAATCCTGCTTGTTATTAGTTGTTATTTTGCTGTTTACTTTTGCTGTTTACTTTTACTATTACAACCATCACTATCATATCACCGTTACCACTTATCATTTGTTGCAAGTAAGTATATTTCAGGTGCGGTTGAATTGACAACTCAACTGTTAAAGCTTATAAATACTCTTTGGCTCCCCGTGTGTCGAATCTATAAATTTGGTTATTCTTACCCGCGAAGACTATCTCGATCCCTTACGGTTGAGGGTTATCAGAGTACGAGGGTTCACTGGTTCGGCTGCGGTGTGAGGCTGCCGTCGCCGCAGAATAATAGGGGGTGTGGGTGAGTAGAGGGATGGCCTGTCCAGCGGTGAGAGTAGTAGGGGTGGTGAGGCCTGCGCGGCAGCACAGCTGGCCACCGGAGGCAGGAGCAGGCGGCACGACCGGCGCTGCTTTGGGCAGCTGGAGCAAGAAGACCAGATGTTGGAGAAGCACGACGGCCGTTGGATGGACATCATACGGTCACTACAGCTAGAATCATTTATATTGACTAAGTTGACAAAGCCCTTGGTACGCGTGAACTTAGTAGGCCCACGGGTCAGCTTCCGAAACGGTGCGCCCAAGATGTCAGGGGGAGGAATCATTTTTTGGGCGGGTGAAGCTAGAGTATCCGAGATTGAAGAAGAAGCACGGTATCTGTTGGATGGACATCCAATGGCCATAGCTGCTAGAACCGTGTGTTGACTATAAGTTGACAAAGCCTTGCATACGCGTCAACTCTCTTTTTTTAGGGGACGCGTCAACTTAGTAAGGCCAGAAGTGTGTGGTAGAGAACTTATAGCCCATATGAGATTTGTAAGAATGTGCAGCCAATTTCTGAATTCTAATGGGATTTACTAGTCACACTAAATGCAATTTCAATATAAATTTATATTACGTAAAAATCCAACGAAACAATGCGCTCGCAACAATTAATGAAATTAAAAATTTCAATATCCAAAAATTATTATTTTTAAAGTAATTACGTGTTTGGTGCATTTTTTATAGTTACTGCGCAATTTTTATAATTACATCCCATTTATTATTTCTTAAAGCCCATTTTCTTGTTAAGCCTAATGCATCCCTCCTAGGAAAGATTTGCAGCCCAGCGGGGCGGAGAAGAACAACTTGACCATGCCTGGGTATTCCTAAAAAAAGTGTAACTGGGCTAGCCATTTCCAGCTTGAAAAAAAATAATATCTAGGTTGGATATCTGGCCTGGGCTAGACGGGCCACAGCCCGCCCAGTTAATAGCTGTAGCGATGTTTTCGTTGTTGTTCAGAGGAGAAAAATTAATATTTGGGCTAAACATCACTCAAGAAAAACTCTGCAGTGCTCGCACCTCAAAAACACAAATACTGCTCGAGCTACTTGGTCCCAGCTATCGGCCGCTTCTTGTGCAATTCTCTCGTTTATTGACTACATAGGTTGACAATGGTGTGGGACGGTGATGTCAGGAAACCAGGAGGAAGCAAAAAAAGTTATAGTTTTATATACTAATAAGGAGGCACTTGCGTACGTGCGGCTATGGCCCTGGTGGGTCCCCACTGTCATCTTCTCCAAGTAAAGTCATCTCCTCATCCTCATGTCCCTTGACCATGTTGACAACGCGAGACGGCGGCGCCACGACGAGCGCAACAACTCAAAGGACGACGGAGAGGGCCTCGCGGGCCCTACGGATGGTCTGATACAGCGCTCGCTGCTCATTCGGGAAGCCAGGATCATAGGGCCACATGTCCGCGGTGGCATTGTCGTTCGCTTGTTCACCGGTGCTCGTTGAGGAGACAGAGGTTGCAGCACAGGTCCTCCGGCGCTGGTAGGTCTTCCGCCATTAGGGCGTCGAAGTGCGGTTGCACCTGCTCTATGATGAACACGGCATGAACCGGCTTGGACAGTGGCGCCGGCTCCTGGTAAGAAGCTACGTCGATTGTCTGATTGTCGTCGCTCAGCTCGGCGAGGTAGCTGGCGAGCCAGCATGTCCAGCTGCTGGACCGACCCACTGCCAAGCACGAGTCTGACTGCCCTGGCCCACCCAGACCGCCTCCCTCGCCTGCGCGCGCTTTCTGCCCGAAACGGTCAGCGCCGCTCGCCCCGCTTCCCGATGCATGCGATTGCTCCGCCTTCAAACGACACAAGTGCCGTCCGTCCGTCCTTCAGCCGCCCACATTAATGATACACGGTTGCCAAGGCGGCTACTCTGGCGCCACACGTTTGTCCCTCCGCCGCCCACCATTGCTATATAAACTGCTACGCCGGCCATAGCCGCAGTCATCCACATATGTTCCTATTCCCCTGTCCACACCACTACTGCCCACCATGGGTTCCTCGCGCTCCAGCACTTCAGGACGGGCGGACGACGGAACACAAGGAGATGGCAGCCATTGCTGCCGACTGGCTGGCCGGCAGGCAGCCGGAGGATGACGACGTCCCAATGGAGAACATGGTAGTCGACGATCCGACGCCAACCCCCTCCTCCGCGCCATCCTCGCTGGTGCATTGCACCATGACCATTGGCGAGGCCCGTGCCCTATATATGGACACAGTGAGGCAGAAGCATGAGGAGTAGTTCCGGGAGGCACAGGCCGACGCTGCCTACAACCACCATCTCCTCCAGGAGCACCTGCAGGCGGAGGAGCAGATCGCCGTGGAGCGGGCAGAGCAGGAGGCGTTGCTCGACTCATACCGCTCCACCCACGAGGGCCGCCTCGAGCGCTGGCGGTACCGCATGCGGGTGGCGGAGGCTGCGGCCGCCTACAAAGAGGGCAATGAAGCTGGCGAGGCGCTGTTTGGCGAGACCGAGGAGGAGGCCGAGGACAATGTCGGCTCCGACGAGTCCCCACTCCATTGGCGTCGACGAGGCCCTACTCCGCCGAGGCCCCGCGGCGCCAACAATGAGGCAGAGAACACCGCCGGCTCCGCCGAGGCCCCACCCTGCCAGCAACAAGGGGGAGGATTTCCCCCGCTCCGCCGGTAACGAGACAGAGGACATCGCCGGCTCCGCCCCGCTACCAACGAGGCCGCGCCACACAGAAAATGAGGAAGAGTAGAACACGGTAGGTCGCCGCCGCTCGGGTCCAAGTAAGGCCACCGCTGCTACCCTCCGGCCAGTTAGCTTCTTGGCGGTGGCCTTACTTAGACCACGCTGCTTCTACTTAACTGCAGGTTCATTTGGCTGACTGACACGTGGGCCCAACAGGCATCTGGGCCACATGTCAGTTACGCAATTGCACCTGCAGTTAAGTCATTGAAGCTTCTATTCGGCTCAGCTGGACACATGTGGGTAGCTTCGGTTAATCAATTATACCTCCAGCGCACCCCTTTTTAATTGAAGAATGTATGAAATGTAATGAAATCTGGCATGTTTATATGAAATCCAATCGTGTATGAATGAATTTACTTTGATTAGTTCGAATTCTTGTATCATTGGCATTGGATGAACATGCAAAACAATACGTACTAGCATTATTCCCAGGGTGATCACCTCGTTTGCAGCAATTTCACATGTACTCCCTCCGGTCATTTCTAGTCTGCATACAAGTTATGTCTGCAGTCAAAGTATCTCTACTTTGACCAATCTTATAGAAAAAAGTATGCACTTTCACAATGTGCGGAATAAAAAGGAACAAAAGGAGTACAAAGAGTTTGAGCAGCTTTTTAGCGTTCATGTACATTGCAATCAAACACACAGACCTGGCAATTCATAGAGAACATTCAAAACAATCGATGATTATGCATCTCAGTGATTCACATGTCAGAGCCAATATTTACTTCACAACTAAAGAACAAAGAAAAAATGGATCGACGCTGCTGACAGCAAAGGGCGTCCCATTCAAAAATATCAAACGCATGTCTTCTTGCTAAAATAAATGAGCAAAAATTGACAAGGTTTTCCCATTCCAAAATATCACATACCTACGATTGTGGAATGGGCAGGGTTTGCCATCAGTTCGGACATTGACATGGCACCTCGTGCTAAATAAACCAACTGTTCTTTTTGTGCAGTTCCACCAAAATCAACCAAATTTGTGCGTAGCTCTCATGATTTCTCCCTTATATGTTGCAACGCCTTGAACTTATCGGCACCTCCTTTCTTGTGGTGGAAATTAATGATTCAATGTATTCGTGAACATTTTGTGTAGTTCCCATTTAAATCAAGATGAGCACCCCTGGTTGCACAAATACAAAAAAAGTGAGTAGTATAAAGCAAATTGTACTATGAATTGACAGTTTAAACAGGCACCTACATGGTCCATGTAGAGCACACTTTTAGAAAAATGGAACTCACTGGAAAGAATCCTAGAACAACATTGTACTCGCGCATCACAGCAAGAAAATGGAGATTTGTCAGTCCTTCTGAGCTGAAGTTAGTTTGGTATTGTGGGGGGTAATGTAACCATCCATCAACTGCTCCTTCTGATGAGAAGATAGACAGGGCTTCTTCATCCTGGCATAATCGGAACTAGTCACTTCACGTACTCCATATTCTTCTTCAGAGGAGGATGATTCTTTTGTACAAAGACAAGAGGATAATTAAATGCTAGCACCCCTGTTTGCTCGAAAAAAAGGAAAGGAAATATTTAAAACAACACAGATGAAGCACTTCTCAAGGACAATACCACTTTTTGATGACAGTATCTAAACAGTAGCACAACACCAATAGAGATGACAAAGCTCAATCATATGGATGAAATCAGTGGGCGAGTACCAACCTTTGTCAGGAGGCTTATTGTGTAGAGCATACAGATGAAGCACTTCTCCGGAACCATATGTTGCTATCTACTATGGTGGCATTGCTTACTATATACTCCTCGATTAGATTAATGTTTCCAACATCTTCTTGTGCAGTTCCACTAAAATATATGGTATCTTCAAAGAAGATCCCTGTTTGCACAAGTAGAGATAATTACGTATTAATTAAGAGTGGCATCAAATCAGTGACAAAACAATTGCTCGTTCCAGCCATAGCAATAAATTAAGATGCAAAATTATATCATTACTTGTGTGATCAGAGTTCCAGTGCTTCTTTATAGCACGAGGATTTGATTTTTTTATTCCGCTTGTTCTTCCCCTTCATCACTTGGTTCAATAATAGACAAGCTTCACCTTCAATGTGAAAGAAGTCTAGTACTGACCTCTCATGACGCGGAATTCAAACAACTAACAAGAAGAAGATCTGAACCAAATTTGCCAACACAGATAGGAAGTAATATCTCCTCTTGTGCAGTTCCACTAAGATCAAGCAATCAAGCAACGTTGTCGGTGTGACATTTTGGTTGAACTGCACAGAACACTCTTAAAACAAAAGTGTTTTGTGCAGTGCAACAAAAGATCACAATGGCAACGAGGTGAAGTAGATAACCCTGTTTACACATAGGTGCAAAGGAAACAACTAGTGGTCAATAACGGTGGACGACACAAAAGCCAACAAAAAGAAGCATCTACCTTATCTAAATGGGAAAGAAAGCAAGAAAGTAGCATTTCTCAAATGGTGGCATTGATTAATATTAACAGAGAGATTATATTAACAATAAAATTTGTTAAACATGTAATTTTCTTTTAACTGTGGCATTGCATCAATTTTCTAGCGGCATTATTAGAGGGTGCTTGTTTACAGGGACATTTTGGTGGAGGGACTAAAAAAACTCCGTGTCAGTCCCATCTAAACCAAACAGGAGGGACTTTTAGGGACTAAAAGTGGGCATTTAGGACTAAAGAAAGAAGACCCCGAGGGAGAGTCTTTTTGGGACTTTTTCCAACAGTTGCCCCTGCCACGCATGGCACCATGTCTATATTAGTTCATTACTAGGGGTAACATGGTCTTTTAGCATGCCATTTAATAACCTCTAGTCCATGTTTAGTACCTCGAACCAAGCAAGTAGGGACTAGGGAGTTTTTAACCAAACATGGCCTTAGATTAACAACAACTAAAGAGTTGCATGGGACAGTGGACGCACCAGCACCATGTGCATCTACCGATGTACTGGGGTGATGCACAGCCTGTTGCAACAAAGAACAAACAACCAAGGAGCATATTTGTGTTGGTCCCAGTTTTGTTATCTTTAGACACATTTCCCTATGTGAGCGTAGCAAATCTACTCCTGCTAAACTCTACAGCCTTGTCCCCCAAAACAAAAGATCAGTTCGTTACAGATGTGCATACTGCGTTTGTCATTGTTTTCCCTTTTCGACTAACGTAGGTGTTGGATAGCCAGTATGTACTAGTACTTTCCCCACTTCAATTCCTCTGTGAACCACATCCTAGATTTATGCTATAAAACTTTCCCGACTACTTTCCCCCATTCCTGTCCTCTTTGAACCACGTCTTTGATTCATGCGATACAACTTTCCCCACTACTTTCCCCCTTCCTTTCCTTTTTGAACCACGTCCTAGATTCATGCTATACAACTTTTCCCACTACTTTCCCCCATTCCTTTCCTTTTTGAACCACGTCCTAGATTCATGGTATACAACTTTCCCCACTACTTTCCTGCTTGATCCAACACCTAGATTCGAGTGCAGAAGCGGAAAAATCCCACATGCAACTAGAGCAATGCATGTGGAATAAGTAAATTATACCTTAAGGTTCTTGGGGTGTGGTTCGGTGGGCGACCGGAGGCCGTTCGACCCACACTATGTACGGCGGCGAAGAAGAAGGGGTCGGAGGCCCTCCCGCGCCGCCGCTGGGTGAAAGTGAATAGCTGCATCGGTAGTGGATTCCCTCCCTCGCCGACGGCGACAGCGTTAAGCCTCCTTCCCTTCCCGGCGGACGGATCCTGCTGGCTCTTTGACCAACAGTGAGGGGAGAGAGAGAGGCCAACGAAGTCTTGTTTAGATCTGGAGAGGGTGAGAGAGTGTGAAGAGAGCAACTACAAACAGACCAGGAGTGAGGGAAGAGAGAGAGGCCAACGAAGTCTTGTTTAGATCTGGAGAGGGTGAGAGAGTGTGAAGAGAACAACTACAAGCGCTGAGGCTCCAGCGTGTATATATATACTGGAGAGAGTGTGAAGAGTGCAAACCATAGAAAACAAGCGCCGATGCTGCAGCTTATACGTGATGAGGTGATTATACGGTCACTACGAGATTGTATAGCTCCATATCCATCCATTTTGACCAGTCAAAGAATCCTCCTGGCACGAATTATGCTCAAGTGTAGTT
Source organism: Secale cereale (assembly GCA_902687465.1). Lineage (NCBI taxonomy): Eukaryota > Viridiplantae > Streptophyta > Magnoliopsida > Poales > Poaceae > Secale > Secale cereale. The sequence goes on from LR738711.1 coordinate 840,405,795, forward strand.
ATCGAACCCGAGACCTCAAGTTTGATGAACGAACAGGCTAACCAGCTACACAACCCTCCCATTATGTTCAACGAGAGGAAAATAACCTTTTATACATTCTTGCATTCGCGTGACAAGCATGTCGTATTTTTGTGTGTGTGTGTGGGAGTCATTGGGACTTAAATCATAATCGTGTCATGTGGCTTTGGTGGTAAGACTATCCACAGTGGTGCAAAAATAATGCAGCCTTAGTCACCTTACCTCCACGTAGTACGTTGGGTCCCACCAGTCAAGAGGTTGAAACAAACAAATTAATAAGAAAAATTAAAAGCGCCAATAGTGTATCTTACCTCACACATCTCGCTACTGCTCGGGAACACCGTCCAAATGATCGCTCTGTTCGCTCACGTACTATTTTAAGTGAATCCTTATTATAACATGCACACAATTTTGGACACTTGTATTCGACCTAAGTCAGTGTGCCACCGTATCTCGTACGACTCCCTCCATCTAGGTGTAATAAGTCACGTTAGAAGGTGCAACGGGACCAAGGTGCAAGCAGATTGGAGGAGAAGGAGAAACTTGACCGGTCATTCCTCCAATCAAAGCCCTGATTTCTGTCTCTAAACGCAACAATTGATCCAAACAACTAAGGGCCTCTTTGATTCATAGGATTTCCAAAACGCAGGAATGGGGAAACCGTGGGATTGGGGTGGCATGTCATCTTGAATTCTACATGATTCTATGAGTGTTTGATCATGCACAGAAAAAACGTAGGATAGTTTCAAAGAGGTTAGTGTGGATTGAAAATTTCCTATGAAATCTAGTGCAAATAAATCCTATGGAAAAGTTCATATGGTTTAGAATCCTATGAATCAAACAACCCACATAACAAAAAATCCTAAGGAATTGAATCCTTCAAAATTCCTTTGAGAATCCTTGGAATCAAAGAAGCCCTAAGAGATGCCGTTTTAGCTACCATGCATGGCCACGTATTAACTCGCATGCAAGCCAACTTTGATTTCTTGACTGATCAATGCGTAGTTGCGCTCCATGCATTGGGTTTCCGGGGAGATTACAAGGCAGAGTAAGGAGCGTTTGGTTACATTGCTTAGGCTGGTCATAGTTTGTACGTACTCCATTTGTATCTCACTTCACGTGGCTTTGCACTCGCACGATTTTCCTATTCTATGAATCTGTGTGTGCGTGTGCATGTACGTATGTGTGTTTAACAACATGTGTGTGTTAGAGAGAGCGACAGATCGACCTACTCCTACAGAGAGATGGTGTGTAGTGTACGATTTTAGCCGCGAGAGTCAGTGCATCCTCTCGTTTTCGGGCGTCCGGTAGGGACAGGCGGACAGCTGCCACGCCCGCTCCTGACCAGCCTGGCCCACCCAAAGCCCCTCCATCGCCCGCGCGCGCTTCCCGCCTTAAACCGCCAGCGCCGCTCCAAAGAATAGGTGATGCATTCATGCCCGGGCAGAGCGGACGCGACCTCTCACTAGCGCCTGCGTTGAAGGGAGAAGCGGATTCAAGAGTGATGGTTACTTCGTCCATCCAACTTACTGCTGGGTCTATGTGATTTGACGGCTCATTGGTCATTACTACTAAGGTGGTAGGACTGCTGGATGTCCCACGCTTTCGGCGAAAGGAGGTACTACAAGATTACAATTTTCTCCATTTTTATGGCGGAGGAGTGCAAGAGCAGTGAAAACACGCAGGCTCGGTGATTACATGGCCTACCTCACACTATCACCATGTTTTCTGGACACCGTGCGACACCTAACTCTTTACATAGTACTCCCGCCGTTCCAAAATATAAGTATTTGTAGAGATTCCACTAGGTGGACTACATACGGAACAAAATGAATGAATCTATATTTAAAATGCATCTATATACATCCGTATGTGGTTCATGGTGAAATCTCTACAAAGACTTATATTTAGGAACGGAGGAAGTACTTGTATAGTACGTACTGTAATTTATCAGCGAGATAGTACAATACTATGAAGCTTCCAGCTTCTGTTACATGTATCATGCATCCAAGGTTGCCCGTTGCAACATTTCATCAAATACAAAGGAGACTAACATGCATGCTATTGCATCTCAATGATTGACAGATCATAGCAAATATGTACTTCCTCCGTTCCAAAATAAGTGTCTCAACTTTATGCTACATACGGAGCAAAATGAGTGAATCTACACTCTAAAATACGTCTATATACATCAGTGTTTGGAGTATGTACTAGTAGTTCATACTGAAATCTACTAAAGGACATATATATTCCAAACAATATGATAATCTCTCTAACCAAGGTAGTAGGGACGAGGAGTAAACGAAGGGAGTAGTGAAATTTTCTCCTCGTCATGCGAGCCACCGCGCGCGTGGGCGAGGGAGCGGGTGTAAGGCGTAGTAAGCAAGCTTCACCTCATCCTGCGAGCCACCGCGCCCATGGGCGGGGGAGACGGTGTACTAAGCAAGCTTCTCCTCGTTCTATGAGTTGACGGGACACATTAAAGGTACTCCAGTGTATAGAGCCTTGCCTCTAAGGTAGACCCCACATGGTTTGCCTCTTTTTTAACATAATGCGTGAAGTCGCAATTTGTTTGTTCACCAGTGGTAGACGATCCTCCCTCCATCTATTGGAAAACTAATACACGTGTCAAGTTACCATGTGGGCTCCCTTTTCATACAGAAATGAGCTCCACCGTGTACCCGCGTGGGTGTGGTTGGGAAAGAGACGGGAGTATGTGCGCCGTGCGTCCACCTCTTCTCTTCGTGCACGTTCCCCACCTACGTGGGTGTGTGTGAGAGATACAAACCTAGACAAATGGCTTGTGTGCGTTCGTGAGTGTTTTTTGTTTTGGGGAGGGGGAGGTTGATTTGGTGAATGTATTTGTGGGAATATGTGTCGATGACATCTCCAACAAAATTTTGCATGCAATGTGTGTGTGAAATGGAGGCCTATCCATATCATATATAGAGGGTCGGGCGATCCACAAGAAAAGAGGGAGGGGTCATAGATATCGATAGAGTCGAAGAGAGGATCAAGTGGGTGGGTGCGAGATCGATGAAGAGAGCCATCGAAATTGTGTGTGTGTGCAACTCAAAGATATAGGGTGACTGACCTAGCTACCGGAACGTCAGAGGGCACATGTCAAGTTTGTGTGTGGCAGGGAGACATGACTAGAGCGCTCGATGTATCGGTGTGTGTGTGTGTTGATACGTCCAAAACGTATCTATAATTTCTGCTTGCTCCATGCTTCTTTTGTGTGATATTGCTATGATATTTATGCACTTCCATACACTTTTGATCATATTTGGACTAACCTATTAACTCAGTGCACCCCAGTGGCAGTTCCTGTTTTCTGCTGTTTTTCTATTTCAAGTTTCCCCCATATTAAAAGTGCCCTAAAAATTCCGGGAAAAATATAGGGAAAATCAGCGCATCGGGAGCTTCCGGAAAAACCAAGGCAGGGCCAGAGGGGAGCCAGGGGCAGCCCAGGCGGCCTGCCCACGCGGCCCCCCTCCTGGCCGCGCCGGGGGGGCGCCTGGGCCCCCCTCTCCGCCTCTGGTGCCCCCCTTTGACATATATTTACCACGCGTCCCGAAACCCTCGAGGACGGAACCTTTTTTTGCAATCTCATCTCTGTTCCGCCGCCGCCGCGCTTCCAAGATCGGGAGAACCAGGAGAACTCTTCCAGGCACCCTGCCGGAGGGGAGGATCACCACCGGGAGCTTCTCCACCACCATGGACGCCTCCCGGATGAGCCGTGACTAGTCTCCCTTGGACCATGGGTCCATGACCAGTAGCTATGTGATGTTCTCCTCCCCTCTTTGTTCTTCATGGATTAGACCTCGTGAGCTGCCCTACATGACCGAGGCACATATGTAATCTTTATGCTGTTGCTATGTTGAGTTTGCTGGGATCCGATGGATTATGAGATTATGCTCAGATTATGTGTGAGTAATATATTTGATTCACCTCTTTTATATTTATGTTCTTGAGTAATTCTTGCATGTTCTCCGTTGCTATTTATTACTTTGGCCGAGTAGTAGGTAGTTACTCCAAGAGGGAACGTTATGCTTTATTGTGGGTTCATGCCCCTCGATGACTAGCTTGAGTGACAGAAACATGAGTCTAGGGGATGTGTTGTTGCCACAAGGGGGAAAACAACGGTGCTTGTACTTGCGGGTGCAAGGATTGTTTACTTTACGCAAAGTTCTTTTAATGCAGTTGTCTGTTGCTTTGAGTATACACTATGGGTGGGACTCGCAACTTAATACCAGAGAGATGTTCTGGATAGATATCTCAAGGTGGATGATTAGTAGTAGATGCAGATGGATTTCGGTCTATTTGCCTTGGCGTACCGCCCATGCTTTTGAGCCTCTACCTTTCTGTACAGCATAGTTAGCATTGGTTTGCGCACATAATCCTGTCAATTGCCCAGCTGTAATTTGTTTACCTCGCTTAGCTGTTTTATCGTCTTTTGGGAGAGAGACATCACTAGTGAACATCATGGGACCCCGGTCCATATTGCCATCACTTATCACACCCGCTATTTACTTCCTGTTCTTATTTCCTAGTTGCAATAATACCAATCACTATTATCTCTTGCGTTTGATCCTTTGGAAACGACAAGGCCGGAGGGATTGACAACCTCTCTGTACTCATTGGGAGCAAAGTTATTTGTATCTGTGTGAAGGTCCTGTCAAGCAAAAGTTTCTGGCGCCCTTGACACCTTCTTGTCGACCGTCGAAGCCTCACGGGATTCGATCCTTGGTATCTTTGCCAAGGGAAACTTGCCGTTACGCTACATCTCAAACCTTCCACTTGGGGTAACCAACGAGGGGCGAGAAGCCATCATGTGTGTGTGGGAGGGGGTTTCGGGAGGGGTAGGAAGAGGCATAACTATAGAGGTAGAACGACTCGTATATGTGTTGAGAAGGAGAGACCCAGCTATGTCTTGAGGGAGATCGGTCGACATCCATACATAACTGAAGGATGGGAAATAGGATGGGGCAGAGAGAGAGAGAGATGAGAGAGAGAGGGAGGGAGAGGGGTAGAGGGCCGGATGGGTGATGGAGTTGCTTATCGAAGATGGTGGGACAGGCCTACTAGACAAACTAAGGGTGGAATTGCTATATTATCAATAAAGAGTGGGGATGTGTTTCTGTGTGTGCCTATGCGTGATACATCTTTCAGGACACATCCATGGATGATGAAGGGGAACCATGTGTTTGGTAAGCAAACCTAACAAGATCGGTAGATCAATTGTTATTTGTCGGAGGAAGGGAGAGTCATAACTAATGAGGTAGATCGATCGACGCGTGGGGAAAACGAGTCATAAGGACCTAGCTAGCTACATGTATAGCGGGAGATCGGTCGGTGTACGTCCATTTGTTAGAGGCAAATAAGGCCCGGCGAGACAGATAGACAGAGAGAATGGAGCTAGGAGGTGGTGCGAGAGGCCCAGCTACTAGCTAGATAGGGGGAGGAGTGTGCGGTTGTGAGATTGATGAAAAGAGAGGCGAGAGTTTACACGTGTGTGGGACCGTATGAGAGACACGAGGCAAGGACACATAAAGGAGGAGATTGAAGGGGTGTGTGTGTGTGTGTGTGTATGTTGTAGGCAGACATCACTGGAGAGGTTTATTGATCGGTGTGTGTAGGAAAGGTGTTGTGGAGACTATGGGAGAACGACCTAAAGAAAACAAAATGAATGTGCGTGATGGATAGAATGCTGAGGGAGGGGGAGTGCGAGGAGGGCGTGTGCATGCATGAGAGAAAGTTAGTGGTAGCTACAAAGGTTAGAGGATTGTGTGGTTGTAAGAGACTAACAAAGATCATAATTTGATATGAAAGTAGATTCATATATTTGAATAGGAGATCATAGAGTTTTAAACATACGAATGCATGAATATAGCGGTGATACGTGTGTTGTGGTTTTGCACATGTTATACCATAATGTGACAATGCATGGCGTTTGCAACTCACAGCCAAATGACGAACAATCTAAACCATACTATACATCGAACAATCTCACATATTATTTGAATTTGTGATAATGTGTGGCGTTTGCAGCTTACAACTAAATATCGAACAATATAAGCAATACTATATATCGAACATTCTCACATTTTATTTGAATTTGTGGTAATGTGTGGTGTTTGCAACTCACATCTAAATACTTGTAGGCGTAGGGGGCGGGGCACCATACATAATGTGATAAACACATTATACATATGAGACATGGTTTAGTTTGTGAAGATCTAGCTAGAGCTTTAAATGTGATTTGAAATCAACATAAAGTGGATTCAAAAAATCGAGTTCGAGTTCATATAGTACACATAGTTCATATGTAACTCGAGACTAATCATGTGCTGTGTTGTGAAGATAATACACAAACGATGGTTTAACTTGACAATAACGACGATTGTAGATCTTATTAAAACATAGAAACGAATTCAAATGCTTTGACTTCACAACAATCATTATTGTAGATCTTATTTAAATAGAGAAATGAATTCAAATTTAGTTCATACTGAAGCGGTAGTATATACGTTTGGAATGCACTAAAACGTTCATTTGAGTACTAGATTGCATGCATTATACACGTAGCGAAATATTTTAATGGAACATAACATGAATACAAAGTTTTGAATGACATTTGTAGTGCGAATAGATTTGGTACAATACACGTTAGGCTAGTCCAGAAATTTCAACTCGCGCCTTGTTAGCCCGAAATATTTAAGATATATCTTTGTCTTGTTGTGCTCCGACAACTCCCTCCATCTCAACCCGCGCCTTGCTATTCAAAATTTTCAACGCGCGTGAAAACTCCCACCTCCTGTGAAATCCCGACACGCAAAATGCCCGTGATACCCCAGAATCGAAAGAACCGCCTCAAATCGGTGGGGGTACTTTCGTAACTTACCCCACATTTCGGACAAGCGCGTCCCTAAGCCATGGTTACCCACTCCCATCCCATCCGTACACCGAGGCTGGAAAAACTCGGGAAGCCCCACACCCTCCTTCGTCCGCCACCCAGCCGGAGCCTCTTCCCCGATGACGTCTTCCACAGCAACACCTCGACGTCCCTCATCCACCATACTGGATGAGGATCCGTCGTCGATCTGGTCGTCTCGCCGGTTCAGCCACCCCGTCCTCCACCTCCAAGGAGCTTCCCCGACGTTCCCCTCGTCTTTCTCGCAACCTCCATTCCCACACCGCCGTCTTCACCTGCACCACCGGAAGAGTATCATCATCACCGTTTCCTCGAATGAAGTTGCGGCCTAATCGGCGCCACCAAAGAGGTTGTACATTAATCGCTGCATTTTCTTCTTGATTCGATCTCACGGTGCCGTCGGCGCTCTGTCCCGAGCCGACACAGCGCGGCTCCATCCACGGCGGTGTCGCCGGCCACTTCCTCCACGACATCGCTCCCTCTGCGGCGACATCCACATCAGTAGGAGCAGCTGCTGCTTTAGCTCTCGCTCGCGCTGCTGCTCTGCTCTTGCTCTTGGTGCCCTGCCTGGTCTGCTCTTGCTCTTGCTCTTGCTCGCACTGCTGCTCTCGCTCTTGCTCTTGCTTGCGGTGCTGCTCCAATTTCGCTACACTTCAGTCGACTGAATCGACTTTTGGGTCAGTCGATTTTTAGGGGGTGGGGGTGGGGGGCTCGTCGGAGTTAAGGAAGAACCAGCCGCAGCGGGGACGGGGGCTCGCCGGAGAGATACCCCACTATGGTCACCGGCGGTGGCGTGGGGTCGCCGGAGAAAAAGCTCAGCACGGGAAGGCCTACAGGGATGGCCGGGGCGGCGGCGGACCGGCGTTGGGTAGTGTTTTTGAGGCGAGTGGGGCGGCGCACCGCCGGCTGCGGG
>LR738711.1:840413789-840481031 GCA_902687465.1 Secale cereale
TGGCTGGCGGCTCAGGGGGGTGGAGGTTGAAGATGAACTGCAGGCCCTTGATTTCGTATCCAACGGCTGCAAAATCGACTGACCAGAGATGAAAAACTCAGTCAACTGACGTGTAGCCTCACCTCTAGTGCGTTCAGTTTCGACACTAAAATTTAGTTTCGACAGTTAAGTTCAGTTTCGACAGTTAAATTCAGTTTCGACAGCAAAATTCAGTTTCGACAGTTAAATTCAGTTTCGACAGTTAAGTTCAGAGATGAGCGCTTGATGTATACATCTAGCACTTTGTGGTTATGTATTTTACGTCATCTATTGGAGATGCTATTAGAATTCCACTCAGGTTAACATTGTCTCTCTTGTCCTGCATCAGCCTCGGCGTCGTACAACTCACCGGAGCTGCTCCAACGTCGAAACCCTCCATCACAGTGGAGCAGTACCTCGGGCTCCATCTCTAGAAGCCTAAGATCTTCTTCCCCTCCTCTGACAGCCAAGTCAGCAGGAGCATCCTCACCGGCCAACCCAATCACGCTGAGATTGACATAGCTTCACCAAAGAGGTTGTACACTTCTTGTGGTTTGACTTAATCTCACCATGCTTCTTTGCATCCTATGATCTTCCAATTCTTGTGAACCAAACACTCAAATTGACAGAAATCCTGTGTTGTTAAATTCTCTGTTTTGCACGTGCATTCCTATCCTATTCCTATCTATTTCCTATCTATTCATTGTTAGAATCCTCGAAATCAAACAAGCCCTTACATAATTACTTCTATTACAGCTATGTGTCAAAGAAAACCTTGTGTGGTTTGTCCTGCTCCTGCGGTACTGTGTTCCACCCCAGCTCAGCTGCTCCAACGGCGGAAGGGTTCACCATAGCAGGGATCCACTCTCCAGACTGTCTTTCGCCGCCTGAGATCTTCTTCCCCGTCGTCGGCAGCCACGACAACTGCATTACCATCATCAACTGAGCAGATGACCTTGAGGACTACACGGGTCCGCAAGAGAGGTTGCACTCTTCTGTGTCTGCTTACGTTATGCATCGCTTAATATGATGACATGCTACTTTATTGTCGTGTTAACCTATTAGACTCCGACTCAGGTCCAAACATATGCTGAAAACTTGAGTTTTTAAATGGTTGTGGGGTACATATTGGGCCAGCAATCAGTACTATATGTCTACTATCTGGTTAATCTTGGGTGTCTACTATGAGTTTCATGTTGGGTGCAAACAAACATTAAAGGAGCCATTATCTGTATTTTGTAACTAAAGTTATTATCTTCCTGCTATCATTGGTTTTGGGTCTATCCACAGTTTGCTACCTTCACTCTGGATTTGTGCATGCACTCCTTACATAATCTCACTATGTTTTATTCCAATGCATGTCAATTATTGTACACAATGAAACTGAACATGTAGAGCAAAAGAGACGAGCCTTGCGTGGCAATAAAATTTCATGCAGACATCGCTCCATGGTGGGCGCAAAGGAAGCCCCCCTCCTCCCATTTCGGATCGTAATCGAGAGGAAGATAACTCCTCAAAGGAGGATTCAGAGAAAGATGACCAGTCCTATCCCCCCCCCCCGAGGTGCATGCTCTAACTTGGCAGGGTTATGTTGCTCATATCGCGCGTATGGTATCTTGCATTGCTATGTCATTTGCTTAGTTTAGACATGATTTGTGTGAATGACACCTGTTTAGTGTCTAATTACCATATATGTGTGCAATGCCATCTTTTTGCAAGACATTATATATGTGAATTATGCAATGCTATCTTGTTGCAAGGCATTATATATGTGAATTATGCAATGCCATGTTGTTTAGCCAAGCGTCATATATGTGAATTATATCATGCTGTCCTTTTTTTGTATTTCTCATTGCTTTTGTCGACAATGTTTGTATATTCAACTGCTCTTCCTATGCATCAGCCATTTGAATTGGTGATGGAGAAATCTGGAGTGAAAACAAGGTCTTCAGAGCAGACAATGCTACCTGGTGAAGCAGATATCTTGTTGGTTACAGATAGCTCTTCAGAGGAGGATTCAGAGTTAGATGACCAGTCCTATTATCCCCCTGAGGTGTATGCTCAAACTTGGCGGGGTTATATTACTCATATCATCCATATGTTGTATTGCAATGCTTAGTTTTTACATCATATACACGATATTGAATGCCATCTCCTTAGTTGACAAGTCATATATGCGATTTCCCTCTGCTCACTTCCTTAGTATATAAATCATATATTTGAATTATATCATGCCATGATGTTTACATAGACAGCATGTATCTGAATTATGGCATGCCAACCCATTTTCTAAAGACATAATATAGTTATATCATCTCATCCTATTCACATAGTCATCATATTTTGAATTATGTCATTCTATCCGTGAATTATATCATGCCATCATGTTTCCATCGATGGAATGTTTGTGATTTATGGCATGCCAACCACTTTAATAGACACATCGTATAGTTATATCATGTCATCATGTTTACATAGTCATCATATTTTGAAGTATGTCATTCTATCCTGTTTAGTTAGCCATCATACATGTGAAATCGTGTCATGCTATCCTGTTTAATTAGCCATCATATATGTGAAATTATGTCCTGCTATTCTATTTGGTTAGACAACATAAATGTGAATTATTTCATGCCATGTTTTCTTCCCTACTATCCGTTGCACCTGTCTATCTTACAATGTCTGTACATTCAATTAATTTTCTTGTTTATCAGCCATTTCAATTGGAGGGGGTGATGGCAGTATCTATGGGAGTAAAAACACGGTCTTCAGAAAAGATCGTGCTACCTGTCGATGGAGATAGAACCACGGTTGTACTTGCCCATGAACCAGCCCCACCACACATAACCCAGACTCACGCAGATTGTAGCCCTACCTAGTTGGACAGAGAACCAGCTACACCCCTTCTAACCCCAACCCCAGCAGATAGTAACCCAGTTCCCGTTGACACAGCACCGTCTCCACCACAGAACACCCAGACACGAGCAGTTAGTAAGGCAACTGCAGTGCCCAAAGCACGAGGACCACCACTCCGAACCCCAAGTCAATGCTTAAAGCAGAAGAAGAATTGTTCTTAGGTCAAGTTCCGTAGCTATGGTTCATACTACTTTGCTCTTGCATCACTGTATTTACTCATACCAACTAATTTCAAATTTTAAGGATGCAATTGAAACTCCAATGGTGTAACAGGTATGTTTTAAACCTGTTTCTTTAACGTGTTTGCTGTTGTAACTTGCTCTATGTTGATTTGATTTTCAATCGAATAAACAGTTATATTCTCATGCCATGCATCTTGCAAGTGTTGTTATTGTTGTGTAGTTTCCCACACTTATATTCTGTCTAAGCTGCTTTGTCTTACATAAACTAGAATGGTATAGACTAGCGCGTTATTGTTGTTGTGTAGTTTCCCACACTTATATCCATGTTGGTCTCCAAGAGAGCTGATAAAAACTATATTGAAGACACTGAGACAACCCCAAAGTCATGTCTTGATCTAGTGTTTGAGTTACTGGCTACTACTGCTGGCACCAGCTCTTCGAACTCGCTGCCTAAGTCAGTTCGACTTCTTGAGTCTCAACTTCAAGTTGAAAGACATCGATAAGATGTTATGCGACAAGAAGCCGAAGTACTGAGGAAGTCCCTATAGAACTCAGATGCATACTTTCTGGTGCAACAGCAAGTGCTGGAGGATTTAAGCGCCAAACAAGAGAAAGTTAATAAGCTTGCTAAGCATCTTGCCAGCATTATGGTACCCAGGATATTGTTTCTTGATCTCTTATGAAGTGGTTTCAGTTCTGGACTTGTTTTGATGCGGCGTTTATATGCTGCTTTGTTCCCTATATTAGCACTGGTGGCGAACTTTGATGCCCAGTCGATGTAATATGTGTAATAGCCGTGATAGCCTAGCGTAAGTTGCTTGCCTATTTATTTCCTTATTGTCTTGTTTATTTGTTTGCTTGTAGTCAGTGCAGTTCTTTTTTCACTGTTTGCTAGTGGCCGCAATAGCCAATTTTTAAAAACTAGGCCACATTAACCATGGGCTACATATTTACTGTAGTTAACATGGGCCTCTTACGGGACATAGAAACAATGGGCCTTCTAAGGGCCATAGAAACAATTGGCCTTCTACGGGGCGTAGAAACAATGGGCCTTATACGGGCCGTAGACACAATGGGCCTTCTACGGTCCGTATGATCGGTTGGCCAAACATGGGTCAATAACAGACCACATTATGGCCATAAATGGGCTAGAGTTGAAATCGTCCGTTCATGGGCCGACCATAACGGGCCGTCGTTAATCGGTCGTATTTGATGATGCTATGAAAACAACCCAACGTATTAATGGGCCACAAACAGGCCGACTGTAACCACGGGCTGAATTTGGCCCACAAGCAGAAAATGGTAGTAACGGTCCGAAAGTAAATGAATGCTGGAAATGAGCCCAAGAATAAATGGGCCCTGAGAAGGCCGAAAGCACTTCTGTGACGCGCGATTTATCGTCATGGAAGTGGACACTTCCGTGATGATCATTTTGGTAATGTCATGGAACACTTCTACGACAGCACATGTATGACTATCTTGATTCTGTCAAAAATTTGTCATGGATGTACATGCATGACAGAAAACGTGACCTACTGTGACAAACACGTATCATTACGGAAGTGTTTTTTTTGTAGTGTCAGTAGCTATGCTTGAGATATGATTATACTTGTTGCTCTAGGATGAAGGCTCCACACCTTCCCTTTTCATGTAAATTTAATGATAATGAAACCTTAGCTTCTTATACTAATGCTAGATATGATTACTATGATGTGCAACGAATAAAAGAATTTGTTGCTTTTAAGGGTGCTTGTAAAATTAAATGTTTGTTTGATGAGTATGAAAATTGTGATGATGCTATCTGCAGATCTGAAAATTTTGCTCTACTTAAATATTGCTATGAGAATTATAAATTCAATGTCGATATTGATGCATTTAATGAGAAAGTCTCCACTATCCAAGAAGAGACTAATATTTTGCAAGAATGTATGGAAGAAGAAATTGATGACACTGTGAGCTCATTAGATGAAAAAGATGAGGAGGAGAGGGAAGAACAAAAGGAGGAAGAGCGGATTGATCACCCGTGCCCACCTTCTAATGAGAGTAACTCTTTATCCCATACATTGTTTATTTCCCTTCGTGCTTACCGAAGGATGAATGCTATGATGATTGCTATGATCCCTTGGATTCATTTGAAATATCCCTTTTTGATGAACTTGATGTTTGCTTTTCTTGTGGCCATGATGCCAATATGAATTATTCTTTTGGAGATGAACATGCTATATTTCCTTATTTTAAGAATGAAATTGTTGCTATTGCACCCACGCATGTAGTCCTATTATCTTTTTGATTTCTCCCAACTACACTATATCGGAGAAGTTTGTGCTTATTAAGGATTATATTGATGGGGTGTGTTCTACTATTGCACATGATGATTTTTATAGATATAATATGCATGTGCTTGCTGCTCCTACTTACAATCATTATGAGAGAGGAACTACATCTCCGCCTCTCTATGTTTCCAATACGATAAAATTGCAAGAAAATGTTTATGCTAGGTATCGGCCTTTACTATGTGTGCATGAATTATTCTTTTATGACATGTCGGTGCATAAGAAGATCGTTAGACTTCGTTGTTGCATGATATATATTACTTTGTGCTCAATACTAAATTACAAATCATTGTTAATTAAAATTGGCTTTGATATACCTTGGGATCCGGGTGGATCCATTACTTGAGCACTATATGCCTAGCTTAATGGCTTTAAAGAAAGCGCTGCCATGGAGACAACCCGGAAGTTTAAGAGAGTCATTTTATTCTGTTGAGTGCTTTTAAAACGTTTAAAAAAACAATATAGAGGGGAACCTTAAACTTTTAAAAAAGAAAAGTAAAAGTAAGAAAGACGAGCATCGTTGAAGTGGGGTAGCTCCTTGAACTTTGTTCATGCCCATGGATACTTTGCAAATCTTGAATTACAGGAACTTTTCAACAAAAATAATTATCCCCTTGTACAAATCCATTGTATTATAAAAATAATGTGCCAAGATTTACCTTTAGGATGTTTAGATGTTCGGTGTGTGCAGTGCAAAAACAGAACCTTTAGCTATAGTGCGTGAATTTACATTTTTTACTGGAATGTGCTAATTTTTTGTAATTTTTACACAGTACTCCTATACAAATTGTTTATTATTTCCTAATGTTCCAAAAAAATTAGAGTTACAGAAGTATGCTTAATGTTTAGATTACTACATATTGTCCTGTTTTCACAGATTGCTGCAATATCTCCATTATTTGCTTATGTTTGAAATCTTGTTGAGCATCTTTCGACTTGCGGCCATAGAATTTTGATAGCATACAGTGGGTAATGTTTGATTATAATAATACAATAATGTTGGAGCAGTACATGATGTTATTTGATGCTATATGTACTAACCCATCTAATAAAAAAATTGTTAAGTTTTGTGTGGATGAAGTGCTCAAAGATCGAGGAGGTATTGATATGAGAAGAATACAGATAGACAAGATCTCGAGCTTGGGTATACCCGCGGCACCCCAAGTAAATATTCAAGGAGACACGAGCGTCTAAGCTTGGGGATGCCCCGGAAGGCATCCCATCTTTATTCAACAATTATCAGTATGTTTCGATTTTTGTTTTGTTCACATGATATGCGTAAATTCTAGCATGCGATAGTCCTTGGTTGATTTATAGAATGCTATTTGCACTTCACTTATATCTTTTGAGTACGGCTATAGAATGCTTCATGTGCTTCACTTATATCATTTGAAGTTTGGATGCATGTTTCTCTGCATAGAAAACTCGTTATTTGTAGAATGCTCTTTTGCTTCACTTATATTTGTAAGAGTTTGGGAAAGCCTTTTGTAGAAAGAATTAAACTCTCATGCTTCACTTATATCTATGTAAAGAGTCAATAGAAATTGGTCATTCACATGGTTAGTCATAAAATCCTACATAAAACTTGTAGATCACTGAATATGATACGTTTGATTCCTCGCAATAGCTTTGCAACATAGAGATGCTAATATATGGGAGGTACTAGTGAAAGATTGTAGTTTAGTAAGAATACTGGTGTTAAGGTTTGTGATTCCCGAAACATGCACGCATGGTCTCCCGTTATACTAAGAAGTTGGAGCACAATTTATCCTTGATTGTCTATCTTTGTGTGAAGGTCGGGGTGCCCGATGGTTAACTCCTACAAACCTCCCCACTAGGATCATGCGTAGTAATACTTTGCTTCAAGTGCTAATAAACTTTTGCAATAAGTATGTGAGTTCTTTATGACTAATGTGAGTCCATGGATTATACACACTACTCTCACACTTCCACCATTGCTAGGCTCTCTCATGCCACGCAACTTTCTTCAGTTCATAAAACCCTCCTTATACCTTCCTCAAAACAGCCACCATACCTACCTATTCTGGCATTTGCATAGCCATTCTGAGATATATTGCCATGCAACTTCCATCATCATCATATACATGACTTGAACGTTCATTATAATATTGTTTTGCATGATCGTAAGACAGCTAGCATGGTATTTTCATGGCTTGTCTATTTTTTGATATTTTTACTACACTAGATCATTGCACATCCTGGTACACTGCCAGAGGCATTCATATAGAGTCATCATGTATTAGTTTTATTGAGTAGTAATATCAAGTTGTAAGTAAATAAAAGTGTGATGATCATCATTATTAGAGCATTACCCCATGTGAGGAAATACAAAAAAGGGCAAAAGAGCCCAAGAAAAAATAGGCCAAAGTTCCCACCAAAAAAAAGAGAAAACAAAAAAAATATGAGAGAAAAAGAGAGAAGGGGCGACGTTACAATCCTTGTACCACACTTGTGCTTCAGAGTAGCACCATGTTCTTCATATAAAGAGTCTCCTATATTGTCACTTTCATATACTAGTGGGAATTTTTCATTATAGAACTTGGCTTGTATATTCCGATGATGGGTTTCCTCAAATGCCCGAGGTCTTCATGAGCAAGCAAGTTGGATGCACACCCACTTAGCTTTTAGTTTGAGATTTCATACACTTATAGCTCCTAGTGCATCCGCTGCATGGCAATCCCTACTCCTCGCATTGATATCGATTGATGGGCATTTTCATAGCCCATTGATCCGCCTAGTTGATACGAGACTTTCTTATTTTGTCTTCTCCACGTAAACCTCTACCACCGCATTCCATTCCACCCATAGTGCCATATTCATGGCTCGCACTCATGTATTGCGTGGGAGTTGAAAAAGTTGAAGCGTGTTAAAAAGTATTAACCAATTGATTGCCTGACACCAGGGTAGTGCATGACTTATATTTTGTGTTAAGAAGATGGAGCATGACAAGGCTATATGATTTGGTAGGGATAGCGTTCTTTAGCATTGATATTTTGAAAGACATGATTGTTTGTTGGGATGCCCGAGTTTTGATGTATATTATGTCAAATGATAGACTATTCTTTGAATCACTCGTGTCTTAATATTCATGCCATGATTAGATTACATGATCAAGATTATTCTAGGTAGCACTCCATATCAAAAATTATCTTTTTTACCTACTCAAGGACGAGCGGGAATTAAGCTTGGGGATGCTGATACGTCTCCGTCGTATCTATAATTTTTTATTGTTCCATGCCAATGTTTTACAAATTTCATATATACTTTTGGCAATATTTTATATCATTTTTGCGACTAACATATTGATCCAGTGCCCAGTGCGAGTTCCTATTTGTTGCATTTTTTGGCTTCGCAGGAAATCCATATCAAACGGAGTCTAGATGCGAAAAAATAATTACCGAGATTTTTTAGGAATATATGTGATTTTTGGGAAGTGGAATTGATATGTCTCCAACGTATCTATAATTTTTGATTGTTCCATGCTATTATATTATCCATTTTGGATGTTTTATATGCATTAATATGTTGTTTTATATTATTTTTGGGACTAACCTAATAATCTAGAGCCTAGTGCCAGTTTCAGTTTTTTCCTTTTTTTTGATCTTCACAGAAAACGAATACTAAATGGAGTCCAAACGGAATAAAACTTCCCGATGATTTTTCTTGGACCAGAAGACACCTAGGAGACTTGGATTTCAAGTCAAAAGAGCCGCGAGGCAGCGACAAGGGTGGAGGGTGCGCCTCCCTACCTTGTGGGCCCCTCGCGACTTCTCTGACATGGTTCTGCCTCCTATGTATTCTCAAATATTCCCGAAACCTCATACCAATCCATGAAAACACTTTTCCACCGCCGCAGGTCTCTAGCCTCATGAGATCCATTCTGGAGGCCTTTTCCGGTACTCTACCGGAGGGGGATTCGACCATGGAGGGCTTCTACGTCAACACCATTGCCCTTCCGATGAAGCATGAGTAGTTTACCACAGACCTATGGGGCCATAGCTAGTAGCTATATGGCTTCTTCTCTTTCTTTGATTCTGAATACCATGTTCTCCTCAATGTTCTTAGAGATCTATCCGATGTAATCTTATTTTGCGGTGTGTTTGTCGAGATTCGATGAATTGTGGATTTATGATCAGCTTATCTATGAATATTATTTGAATCTCCTCTGAATTCTTATATGCATGATTTTGTACCTTTGTATTTCTCTTCGAATTATCGGGTTGCTTTAGCCAACTAGATTGGTTTTTCTTGCAATGGGAGAGGTGCTTAGCCTTGGGTTCAATCTTGCGGTGTCCTCACCCAGTGACAAAGTAGGGGTAGCGAGGCACGTATAGCGTTGTTGCCATTGAGGATAAAAAGATGGTGTTTTCATCATATTGCTTGAGTTAATTCCTCTACATCATGGTATCTTACTTAATGTGTTACTCTGTTCTTCATGAACCTAATACTCTAGATGCAGGCAGGAGTCGGTCAATGTGTGGAGTAATAGTAGTAGATGCAGGCAGGAGTCGGTCTACTTGGCACGGACATGATACCTATATTGCATAATCATTGCCTTGGATATCGTTATAACTTTGCGCGTTTCTATTAATTGCTCGACAGTAATTTGTTCACCCACCGTATTATTTGCCTTCAAGAGAGAAGCCTCTAGTGAAACATATGGCCCCGGGGTCTATTTTCCATCAAATTAGTTTCCGATCTACTATTTTGCAATCTTTGATTTTCAGATCTATAAACCAAAAACCCACAAATATTTTATCTTTTGTTAATCTATCTCTATCAGATCTCACTTTTGCAAGTGACCGTGAAGGGATTGACAACCCCTTTATTGCGTTGGGTGCTAGTTTTTTGATTGTTTGTGTAGGTATTGGTGATTTGTGTGTTCTTCTCCTACTGGATTGATACCTTGGTTCTCCAACTGAGAGAAATACTTATCTCTACTTTGCTGCATTTCCCTTTCCTCTTCAAGGGAAAAACCAACGCAAGCTCAAGAAGTAGCTGGAATCAACGTGAGACAATGCCCGAGGGGCCCACAAGCCCTTGAGGTGCGCCCCCCTACCCAGGGTGTGGCCAGGGGACTTGTGGCCACCCCAAAGGTCGGTCGAAGGTGTCCATCGGCTGCAAGGAAGCTAATATCTGGATAAAAATCATGTTAAAATTTTAGTCCAATCGGAGTTATGGACCTCTGGGAAGTTAAGAAACGGTGAAAGACCAGAAATGGGGGTCGCAAAACAGGAAAGAAACAGAGAGACATATCCAATCTCGGAGGGGCTCTCGCCCCTCTCCCTCCATGGAGGCCATGGACCAGAGGGGAAACCCTCCTCCCATCTACGAGGGGGGGGTCAAGGAATAAGAAGGAGGTAGGCTCTCTCCCCCTCTCTCCCGGTGGCACCGAACCGTTGCTGCGGCGATCATCGTGTGACGGCAATCAACACCAACACCTCTGTCATCTTCACCAACATCTTCATCACCTCCCCTCATCTATATTCAGCGGTCCACTCTCCCACAACCTGTTGTACCCTCTACTCGAAAATGGTGCTTTATGCTTCATATTATATTCCAATGATGTGTTGCCATCCTATCATGTTTGAGTAGATTTTTGTTGTCCTATCGGTGATTGGTGAATTGTTATGATTGGATTAATTTGCTTGTGGTTATATTGGCGTCCTTTGGTGCCCATCATATGAGCGCGCACGTGGATCACACCATAGGGTTAGTTGTATGTTGATAGGACTATGTATTGGATGGCAAGGGTGACAACAGCTTCAGCCTAGCATAGAAATTGATGCATATGGGATTGAAGGAGGGCCAATATATCTTAGTTTTTTTACATATGTGCTCCTCGTTCCTTAGCCATACTCATTCATTCCCACGCTCTTAACATTTGCTCACTTTTCCCCACTCTCTTGTCTGAGACCCTCAGAAATGGTCACAAAAGGTGGATGTCGTCGGCTCAGTGCTTTGACTATTAACTCTGATGAGTGGGGCCGCGCTGACTGTATTGCCCATTGGACCTGATAAGTGGGGTCGCGTCGGACTGTGCCGATGTTCGCCCATTGGGCCGTGGTTAGACTCTTGGGCCCTGCGCGCACCGCAACGACAGAAGCCTCTGATGCATGCACGACATGTCCAGCTATCCTGCTATGGATGCATGTAGCTAGCCTACCTGTATGCATCGCTGCCCTCCGCAATGATGCGCTGACCGGCCTCTTTCTGCACGTGAGATGCCACAGAAGCTGACCGGCCACTTCCTTCATGCGAGCCACAACGGACGCAGGGACGGTCGCTGCCACTGGTTCGTGTCATCTCGCACGCGTGTCTCCTCGATGTAGAGCATTATTTCACACTTTTCGATCCACTTGCATCTTTTCAACACGGCAATTAAAACCTGTTGGCAATTAATGTGGCATATCAATCGACGCGGCTCGTTTGAACGTAAGAAATCTAAAGCCCGGTCGGTGCCACTCCCCTTCTGTCGTGGAATTAGCACGGCAGATGTCCAGTTTAGCGGACTTGATGATGGAACCATCGCATGGGTTAGCTTGAAGGGGTTAAAATCTCACAAAGGACACAGAGGGTTTATACTGGTTCGGCCCCTTCGATGAAGGTAAAAGCCTACGTCTAGTTTGGTTTGGTATTGCTTGGGCGTCGATGAACAGGGAGCAGATTGCTTGCCTGCGTCTCGATGGGTTGTTTCTTTCTTGTCCCTGAACCGTCGCCGGGTCGTCCCTTTATATAGAGGCGACGCCTGGTCCGGTTTACAGAGTCCCGAGGCCGGCTCATACTCGTGTCCGCCTCGGTCTCTGCTCTTTCTTCCTTATCTCTCAAGTTACAGGATCATGCGGTTTACAAACCACAACTCTATACATGGGCCCTAAGATCTTATGGGCCGTAGCCTTTACTAAATGTTACAATCACACAACGATATTACCATAATCTGGTTTACACTAGCCGGTTCATACCTGCTAGTTATATCCCTGACATTAGGCCCCAGAGTGATTTGAATTTGTTCACATCAATCTTCCCAGTCTTGCATAATCTTCCTTCTTGTGTCTTCTCGTTTTTGTAAACCGGCCCTAACGTCATCCTCGAAAATCGCTTGATCCGACCGTGACATCACCTCTGCATTTAACGCACCCAGCTGTCCATCAGCTTTGTTTAAGGGTCGTCCCGAGAATCGAGGCGACAGAGGATCTTTATCCAATCTTTTATCTCCTCAAATCACGCGCCTGTCGTTTCAACTCTGCTCTTCTATAAATACTGCTGCCCTCATTCTTTATCTCCCTCCGTTCGTTCTTCTTCCTCCGTCGCCCGAGCTCAAGACTCCATTGTCGCCCGAGCTCAAGCCGCCGCCGTCGACCGTTGAATCTAAGCCTTCGCCGGCCGCTGCATCGACCTGAACTTGACCAAAGAAAACTCCGCCGCCACTTCTCAAGTACTGCATCTTCTTCCTCACTGTAGATCCGTAACCTCTAGGGTTCTTTCTCGCATCTCCACCATTAAACTTCAGCGGTAGTTTCGTCTGTTCATCGTAGATGCCAAGTTTCGCCGAAAATTTCAACCTTTAAATCTTAAACTTGCTTTGGTTCCGCCGCTATATGCTTTAGATCTCGTCATTTATATTCAACCTGTAGATTTATCCGCTCTGTATAGGACCCTCGTAGTTCTTCCCGTAATATCCTCTGCATTTGTTTTTCTTTTCCTTGGATGCTCAGATCTGTTCTACTTTAGCTGTCTGTGAAAACCTGTTTCTTCTCCTTTGTAGATCTGTTAAGTATGCTCCGGTTTAAATTGTCATACACTGCTTCTGTAAAAATTTCAAAGATGAACGCGACGGTTTAGTTCTTTCTCTTTTGTTGTCATGAACCGGTAGTAATACAGTTTCCTGTTTATCGCCGGGTTATCCATATCATTAGTCCCTTGCTTAAACCGTTGTGTAATCCTTTCATATATCTTCCGGTTTATGCCACTGTACTTGAGTAATCCGGGTTTATATTTTACCCTTTCAGCACTTGCTCTTCTGCCGCTATGGCCAAACAATTTGTCTCTTGCAACTGGGTTCCTTCCACTATTACAGAAGAAGATTTAGCCAAAGCTGTGTCAATTGGCACTTTAGGCCCTCAATCCGTTTTAAAGTGGCGAGCTCCAGGAGATGAATGTCCTCCTACTCCCAAAGAGGGGGAAATTATTGTCTTTTTTGATCACATTGCTCGAGGCTTTACTCCTCCCGGTTCAAAATTCTTCCGGGATGTGCTTGCCGCCTTCCAACTTCACCCTCAGGACATAGGTCCCAATTCCGTTTCCAACATCTGTGATTTTCAAGTGTTTTGTGAGGTGTATTTACAAGAAGAACTGTCGGTTGATCTGTTCCGGGATTTCTTCCACCTAAACCGGCGGACTGAATTTACCAGCGGACCTCATCAAGAATTAGGCGGGGTCAGCATTCAGAAAAGAAAAGATGCAGTCTTTCCTCATGCCGCTCTCCACACACACCCCAAGGATTGGAATAAATCTTGGTTTTA
This sequence comes from Secale cereale, assembly GCA_902687465.1. Lineage (NCBI taxonomy): Eukaryota > Viridiplantae > Streptophyta > Magnoliopsida > Poales > Poaceae > Secale > Secale cereale. Next base: position 840,427,782 of record LR738711.1, read on the forward strand.
CTGCATTGACACTTCACCTGAAGGGGAAAACCCATTGCCGGGTTATCGCGAGCACCGTCTTCCGGAGGACCACCCCTTCCCGCAGCGCCTCAGCTCTTCAGAGCGGCCCCGTTTTGCCTCCCAACTTTCCAAGTTGAAGGCTTTTATGGCAAATGGCTTAACCGGAGTGGATTTTATGCGCTGCTGGCTCTCTTGGAGTATCCTTCCTTTGAGCCCGCGCCCAAACTTGATGTGTAAATATTCTGGCAAACCGGACGATCCTCAGCGTTTTTCTAAGGACACACTCTCTGAATCGGAAGTCACTGAGTCTGCCAAGAAAATGCTTAACATCACCTTAGAAGAATGCAGCCAAACTGGGTTGGCTCCGTACTACAGGAAAAACAAACTGCCCGCAGTAAGTCTTACTCTCTTTCATGTATTTGTAACCTGTTCCTTTAAACCGTTCCTTCAATTATCCTTCTTCTTTTGAACAGGCTGATGATCCCTTTTGGAAGAGGAAAGCTCAGGAGAAAACCGGAAAACAGGCACGCCGGAAAGCCTTTGCTACCAAGAAGAGAAAAGCGGCTGGTGGCTCCAGTTCTCATGCTGAGGATGACGATCCGGACTCTGAGGTATGAATTAATCCGGTTTTGACTTGTTCATTCATACCCATATCTGTTTTTAATGGTAACCTTTCACAGGAATTGGCTGAAGGAGATAAACCGGCCGAAATTGAGGTAACTATCCTTTCTTCCGATTCAGAACCACTTCCACGAAAAAGTCATCGGACAGTCCGGAAATATCAGTTTTCTCACCCTTATGCTCAATTGGATCCCAATTTTCTTTTGAAGAAACAGCAACATGAAGCCCTTCGCCGGACTACCCGCCATAGCGGCCTTGCAGTTGAATCGTCTGGAATCTCCCTTACTCCAGCTCGGAGGCGCCGTTCTGAGGTTATACTCTCTCCAACTCTTCTTCATCCCAAGGTCGGGCTTATACGCAAACCTCTTAAACCGTCTGACCCTGATTATCAAGAGACTCCGTTGTCTTTTTCCGGTGAATCAACTGCCACACAACTTCCACCCCTGAAAACTGTCCTAGGGTAAATCTTTTTAATTTATCCGGTTTATGATTGCACTTTGGTTTTCAATTCTAACTTATTTTTCCAACTTCTTTCAGCAAGCCAAAGCCTAGTAAAAAACCAAAGGCCAACAAACCCACTGCTGAGACTGCCAATGATAATCCGGCGGTTGATCCGGATTCAACCATCCCTCTAGAAGGCGAGCCCACAATTCCACTTGAAGATCCTTCTCCTATGGATCACACCACTGTACCTGAAAATTACAATACTGATGATGCTCATGAACCGGCAAGCCCTGCTCGGGCCAACTCTCCTTGGCTCAATCCGGCTCCTGCTAGCCCGGTTCACACCGCGACCCCACCACCAACAACTGCTTCTCCGGAAGTTGAAATAACTCACACAGCTTATACCACTCCTGCTGAGCCCACTGTCTTAGCCAAGCATACGGCTAAAGCGGAGAAGCTGTATCAAGAAAAGGGTAAATGGAGTAGCGAGCTGTCCAGTTTCGCCGATATGAGTGCCCAGGAACTCTATTCCGGGTATTTGAACCGGCTTCACACTGGTCGAGATTATGAAGCAGGCTTGATTAATATGATGAAGGACAAGTATGAGGTAAACCTTTGCCTTTGTTTTTCTGCTTTCATTACGCTTCTGTCTATATCATAGTAGCCCCCAAGTTCCTGTTTAGCTATGCTTAGAAGGTGAACCGGTACTTCCTGATTAAGCAAATGATCTTTACATTAGCCCCCAAGTGCCAGGGGCATCACTTCGGTTTATGTGCCTGGGACTTGCCTGACTTTTCTTTTTGATACTTCAATTGTCCATTAGCCCCCAAGTGTCAAGTAGACAACTTGTTTGTGTGCTTGAGACTTTTTCTTTGAATTGCTGCTATTTAACACTTCAATTACCCATTAGCCCCCAAGTGTCAAGTGGATAACTTGGTTATATGCTTGAGACTTGTCTGATTTGTGCTCCTTACCACTTGATTTTCCTTGCAGGCTGATTTAAACCGGAGGGCTGAAGAAATCAGTGAACTCCGGAACAGACTTGCTGAAACGGAGTCTGCTGCTTCTAAGGCCAAGAAAGATTTGGAGCTGAGTTTAAAGACTGCTGAATAGCTGAAGAAATTATTTGAAGAAGAACGGACCACCTTTGAAGTTCAGAAGAAGGACTTAGAAAAGAGGGCAAAGGATGCTGAAGAAGCCCTTAACCCGGTGACTGAAGAGTTAACCGGTTTAAAGCGGCAAATAGAGTTGATGACTTCTGCAGTCTTCGGTAAGTATTTAATCTGTGTCCCTGCTTTAATCCTTGTAATCTTCCATCCATGCCGGTTTAACTGTGATAATCATATGCAGGGCGCCGTGTCACCCATCTTGGGGATGACTTACGGAAAAAACTCAAGGCATGTTATACTTTGGTCGAGCAGCTGTATTCCGGCGCTCAAAGGATCATAAGTGCAACATCTTTCAATAAACCGGCCCCTACTAACATCCAAGGCACATTGCAAAAGCTGTCTGTCTTGCCGGTGCGTTCGGAGGAAGTTAAGAAGTCTGCCGCTCGAGCCGGTTCCCTCGTGGCGCTTACCAGAGCGAAGGCGTGGGTTCCGGACTTTGATCCGGAAGAAGCTTTGAATGGGTACCCTAATACCAAAGAAGACGGATCGGCTTTTACCGCAAAGGATCTCCATGCCTTGACGAAGGAGATGCGTCCTCTGGCCAGCAAACTTGCGGCCGAATCAGACTTATCCACGTATCATCCGGGGTATGATTTGCAGAACGAGCAGGTGGAGCGGCCGGTTTATGATACCGTTAATCTAATCCCACCAGTGCGCCCTCATACCTTCGCTCCAGATATCGATCCATCTGAACACATCAATGAAGAGATGTACTTTCGTGCCTTAACGAAAATCGATTGGTGCGTCCCTGATTTCCAGCCGCTTCAAGAAGAGGAGGAAATTCCGGACCAAGTTGATACCCAGCCGTCGCAGTAGGAGGGAGCGTAGCTCATAGCATATCTTTGTGGTTGTAGTCTCATGTTACCGAACAATCTTTAATCCGTCAGGCTTTCTATGCCTTGTAATAGGGTAGCTGAAAACATCGTCCGCTTTGATCCGGATACTCCGAATTCTTGCTTTAACGTTGCCAATTTCAATTTGGTTTAATATGGCGTGTCCTGCATATCATCTGTTCCTGCATAGATAATACTGAAAATATGTCCTAATGGTTTTACCGCTGGACCCATTAAATTGTTCTCAAAATATATCAAACAAGTATATACTTATATCCGAAATAACTTTATACCTGAGATCAAGTATACTTGATACTCTTAATCCGGCGAATTTTTGCCTTTTTGAAGGGAGTCTTTTGATAGATCCAATTATAATCTCTGGTATTGTAGAAGCTGCCGGTTTAGATCATGCTTGGCTTCTTACTTTATTTCTGCATGATGATTGTTCCGGGTTATGATGAACACCGGATTAATTCTTGCTGGTGTTTTATAACCCGGACTTTTTACTCATGCTGGTGTTCATGACCCAGACTTTTAACTTTGTAGATATGTGGTCAACTTCTTGAATTGTCCCACTCCGGATTAAAGAACCACAAAACATAAATAACAGAAATGCAAATTTGCAAATAAAACTGTGTAGTCGAGGCTTTTTACGAGCTGCCAGGCTCAAAGCAAGGTTCAACCAATCAATGGAATGGGCTTACCATCCAGAGGGCCTGTCGATGGATGTGGCCGAATCATCCATAGGAACCATAAGAAAAACTTTAGCCAATCACTGGATGGCTGTCGCTTGTCCAGAGGGCCTCCATGGTTCCATGGAACCATAGGTAAAAACTTTAGCCAATCACTGGATGGATGTCGCCTTTCCAGAGGGCCTCCATGGTTCCATAGAACCATAGGTAAAAACTTTAGCCAATCACTGGATGGCTGTCGCCTTTCCAGAGGGCCTCCATGGTTCCATAGAACCATAGGTAAATCTTTAGCCAATCACTGGATGGCTGTCGCCTGTCCAGAGGGCCTCCATGGTTCCATAGAACCATAGGTAAATCTTTAGCCAATCACTGGATGGTTGTCGCCTGTCCAGAGGGCCTCCATGGTTCCATAGAACCTTAGGTAAATCTTTAGCCAATCACTGGATGGCTGTCGCCTGTCCAGAGGGCCTCCATGGTTCCATAGAACCATAGGTAAATCTTTAGCCAATCACTGGATGGCTGTCGCCTGTCCAGAGGGCCTCCATGAAGTGTCTTCTTTGGTCCTGATATGACTGTCCGCTTGAAAAAAGCTCTTCAGGGAGTTATTGCTTCTGAGTGTACATGTCTTGCAAAATCAGTTTAAACCGATCGATCTTTTTGAAATATGACATCTGATAATACATGTATGGTTGTCCTCATAAGATATTTGTATTGGAAAAAAGGCTGAGCCCCTGGTTTTCCGAGGGTGCCGGTTTATTCATTAATCATAATATATACATAGGATACAGTGGAGCTCATGGCTCAGGTATAGTAGGGCCGTAAGAGGGAGATGGTCCACGGCCTCTTTGTCTCCTCTTCCGACGTCCGTGATTCCTTGTGTTCTCGAACGTCCACCATGTAATACGAACCGTTGTGCAAATTCTTGCTGACCACAAAGGGCCCTTCCCAAGGCGGGGATAGCTTGTGCATATCTGTTTGATCTTGGATGAGCCGGAGTACTAAGTCGCCCTCCTGGAACGTCCTTGTCTTGATCCGGCGGCTGTGATATCTGCGCAAGTCTTGTTGATAGATCACAGACCGTGCGGCTGCTATATCACGCTCTTCATCCAGCCGGTCCAAGCTGTCTTGTCTCGCCTGCTCATTGGTCGCTTCAACATAGGCTGTCACCCTTGGTGAATCATGACGGATATCACTTGGAAGGACTGCTTCAGCACCATACATCATAAAGAAAGGTGTGTAACCTATGGACTGGTTTGGCGTAGTGTTGATACTCCAAAGGACAGATGGTAACTCCTCAACCCAGCATCCTGGGGTTCTTTGCAAGGGAGTCATAAGTCGGGGCTTGATACCTCGCAAAATCTTCTGGTTTGCTCTTTCAGCTTGACCATTGGTTTGAGGGTGGGCCACAGAAGATACATCTAGGCGAATATGTTCTCGTTGACAAAATTCTTCCATCTCACCCTTAGATAAATTGGTGCCGTTGTCTGTGATGATGCTGTGTGGAAAGCCAAACCGGAAAATTACCTTTTTGATGAATTTGACTGATGTGGCTGCATCACACTTGCTCACAGGCTCTGCCTCAATCCACTTTGTAAACTTATCCACCGCCACAAGTAGATGAGTTTTCTGATCTTGTGATCGCTTAAAGGGTCCAACCATATCAAGCCCCCAAGTCGCAAACGGCCGGGTTATTGGTATCATCCGGAGCTCCTGTGCCGGAACAAGAGCACGTCGCGAAAACTTCTGACAAGCATCAAACTTTCGGACTAGATCCGCCGCATCAGCATGAGCCGTTAACCAATAGAACCCATGTCGAAAATCTTTAGCCACCAATGATTTTGAACCGGCATGATGACCACAATCCCCTTCATGGATCTCACGAAGAATCTCACAACCTTCCTCAGCTGATACACACCGCTGAAATGCTCCAGAGACGTTGCGATGATGAAGTTCTCCGTTTGCAATTGTCATGGACTTAGAACACCGGACTATCTGTCGTGCCTCTATCTCATCGTCCGGTAACTCTCCTCGGCTCAGATATGCCAAATAGGGCAGCGTCCAATCCGGGGTAACATGAAGTGCTGCAACTAGCTGTGCCTCCGGATCAGGAACAGCTAGGTCTTCCTCTGATGGTACTTGTACTGATGGACTGTGCAGCTCATCCAAAAAAGTATTTGGTGGTACCGGTTTACGTTGAGAACCCAAACGGCTTAAAGCATCAGCTGCTTCATTCCTTCGCCGGTCTATGTGGTCCACTTGATACCCTTTGAAATATGAGCAACTGCTTCCACTTCTCGTGTGTAAGCTGCCATGAGAGGATCTCTCGAATCCCACTTGCCTGAAACTTGCTGTGCCACCAAATCTGAATCGCCAAAGGACTTGACCCGGCTCAAGTTCATCTCCTTTGCCATCCGTAAGCCATGAAGTAACGCTTCATATTCCGCTGCATTATTAGTACAAGGAAACAATAAACGGAGGACGTAACAAAACTTATCACCTCGCGGGGAAGTTAAGACAACTCCAGCCCCCGAGCCTTCTAACTGTCTTGAACTGTCACAGTGAATCGTCCAATATGTAAGATCCGGCTTCTCCTCTGGTGTTTGCAGTTCCGTCCAATCATTGATGAAAGCCACCAATGCCTGAGATTTTATAGCGGTGCGTGGCACATATTTCAACTCATGTGGGCTAAGCTCAATGGCCCACTTCGCCACTCTACCCGTAGCTTCCCTGTTCTGGATTATGTCCCCCAACGGTGCTGAACTAACCACAATTATTGGATGACCCTGGAAATAGTGCTTCAACTTCCGGTTTGCCATGAACACACCATACACCAGCTTCTGCCAATGTGGGTACCTTTGCTTAGACTCAATGAGTACCTCACTCACGTAATAAACCGGACGTTGAACCGGATATTCCTTCCCTGCTTCCTTGCGTTCCACCACGATCGCCACACTAACTGCTCGTGCGTTGGCGGCGGCGTATAACAGCAAAGGTTCGTTATCAACAGGGGCAGCCAGGACCGGTGGCCTCGCTAGCTGTCGCTTCAAATCCTCAAACGCAGCATTTGCCTTATCACTCCATATAAACCGATCCGTCTTTCTCAGCATCTGATAAAGCGGAATCGCCTTCTCCCCCAAACGGCTAATAAACCGGCTCAATGCTGTGATCCGGCCAGCGATACGCTGAACATCATTAATGCAAACCGGTTTTGTTAAATATGTGATTGCCTTGATCTTCTCCGGATTAGCTTCTATTTCTCTGTTTGACACCAAAAACCCAAGGAGCTTGCCTGCCGGAACACCAAAAGCACACTTCTCCGGATTAAGCATCATCTTATAGGCCCGAAGATTGTCAAAGGTCTCCTTGAGGTCCTCTATCAGTGTCTCTTCCTTCCTTGACTTCACCACGATGTCATCCACATAGGCATGAACATTTCTTCCTATCTGCCCCTTAAGACAGTTCTGTATGCAACGCTGATAAGTTGCTTGGGCACTCTTGAGCACAAAAGGCATAGATACATAGCAAAAAGCACCAAAGGGAGTTATGAAAGCTGTCTTCTCTTGGTCCTTAACTGCCATCTTGATCTGGTGATATCCCGAGTATGCATCCAAAAAACTTAGACGCTCACATCCCGCTGTAGCATTGATGATCTGATCAATGCGAGGGAGAGCAAAAGGATCTGTTGGACAAGCTTTGTTGAGGTCTGTGTATTCTACACACATTCTCCATTTTCCATTCTTCTTTAGCACTAGCACCAGATTAGCCAACCACTCTGGGTGAAAGACCTCCACTATGAACCCTGCAGCCAAAAGCCTGGCCACCTCCTCTCCTATAGCCTTGCGCCTCTCTTCATTCAAGCGGCGCAGATACTGTTTGACCGGTTTAAACTTCGGATCAATATTAAGACTGTGCTTAGCGAGTTCCCTCGGTATACCTGGCATGTCAGAAGGTTTCCATGCAAAGATATCCCGGTTCTCACGGATGAACTCGATGAGCGCGCTTTCCTATTTGGGATCAAGGTTAGCGCTGATCGTGAACTGCTTGGATGAATCGCCTGGCACAAAATCAACCTGCTTGGTCTCCTCTGCCGATTTAAATTTTAACGCCAGATCATGCTCCATAGTTGGCTTCTTCAACGGGATCATATCTGTCGGATCAACATTATCCTTATAAAACTTCAACTCTTCTGTGGCACACACTGCCTCTGCGTACGCAGCGTCTCCCTCTTCACACTCCAATGCTATCTTGCGACTTCCATGAACCGTGATCGTGCCTTTGTGACCCGGCATCTTGAGCTGCAGATAAACATAACACGGCCTAGCCATAAATTTGGCATAAACCGTCCTCCCGAATAGAGCGTGATAAGGGCTCCGGATCTTGACGACTTCAAAAGTTATCATCTCTGACCTGGAATCATGCTCATCTCCAAAGGTAACTTCTAAGTCAATTTTCCCAACTGGGTAAGCTGATTTACCTGGAACCACCCCATGGAACACCGTGTTTGACTGCCTTAGCTTCTTATCCGTCAAGCCCATTCGACGGAAGGTCTCATAATACAAGATATTGATGTTGCTGCCGCCGTCCATAAGAACTTTAGTAAACTTGTATCCACCCACCTGTGGTGCTACCACCAAGGCCAAGTGGCCCGGATTATCCACTCGCATCGGGTGATCCTCCCTACTCCAGACGATGGGCTGCTCTGACCAACGCAGGAATTGTGGCGTTGCCGGTTCAACCGCGTGGACCGTTCGCTTTAAAACCTTTTGATCTCGTTTACACAAACTTGTGGTGAACACATGATATTGCCCACTACTTAGCTCCTTCAGATTACTCTGATATCCGGATTGCTGCTGCTGTTGCTGACGCTGCTGATTACCTTGGTTGTTGTGATTACCTTGGCCCGGCTGCTGGCTGCCTTGGTTATGGTAACCACCCTGACAATGCGGCTGATTGCCTTGGTTATTATAACCACCTTGACCATATTGATTACTGGCCCGGCCATGATAACCACTGTTATTGCCCCGATATCCTGATCCGGAGCTGTTCCCCTGATGACCCGGACCATAGAACCCCGGGCCTGAACCACCATTTGGAGGCCTGTCATTAGAATTGAAGCGGCCCATTATGGCTTCCATCAAGGGTCTGCATTCTCCTATAGTGTGTTTCGCTGGTCGTCCCCTTGTGCTATGCTTCGGACAAGGCTGATTTAACTCCTGGTCCCAACTAACATCTCCTCCGCCGGTTTGTGGGGGTGGTTTGCCCCTATTGCGCTGGAAACCCTCTTGAACTTCGGTATTGGCCATGAAATCAGAGCCACCTTCCGCCTTCCGCTTACCTAAGGAGCTTGTAGTAACCGGATTAGCCTGCGCCGGTTTACCGGGCTTGTTAACTTTCCCTGCTTTGTCTCCCTCCGCTTCTGGATACTTAGTGTTTTCAGAGTCCCCATACTTCACCAGAGCGCTCATGAGAGTTCCCATATCGTTGCAATCCCGTTTAAGCCGTCCTAGTTTTAGCTTTAGAGACTCAAACCGGCAGTTGTTCTCCAAAGTTACTATTGCCGTACTGGGATTGATACCATTTGAAGAATGCAAGATCTCTGATACTCGCCGCACCGATGCACTTGTAGATTCCTGTTCTCCTTGCACACAGGCTGCTAGATCCACTATTGACATCGGCTGCTTGCACGTATCTTTGAAATGTTTGATAAACTGGCGACGTAGCTCTCTCCATGACCCGATAGAATTAGGGGGTAAGCCCTTTAGCCAGGTCCGGGCTGTACCCTCCAGCATCATAGTAAAGTACTTGGCACAAGCCGCTTCATCCACATCCAGCATCTCCATGGCCATCTCATAACTCTCAACCCAAGCTTCTGGAGCCAAATATGCCGTGTAATTGGGCACTTTTCGCGGACCTTTGAAATCCTTGGGCAGCTTCACGCTCCGTAAAGCGGGGATAAGACACTGTACCCCAAAGGAACTTGTTGTGACTCATGTCTCTGATGTGGCTGTGTGAACTGGCGTCGTTTGACGGACCTCCTCCCGGGCTACCGATCTAACCCGGTTTGCATCCTGAGCTTGTGCGTCTGCGCCTGCCTGATTATTCTGTCTATGCCGATGTCGCCTGCGTTCACTGCTAGACACTTCCGATTCTTCCCAATGCATACTGTAACTCCGGCTGGGGCGTGGTGTTGAATGGAGCCTCTCCCGGCTATGATAATACGCTTGCTGTTGTGTTAACGTCGTTAAGTAGGTCCTTAACCCTGCGTGCCTCCAACGCCACCGGGGACGTCCCCTCAACGGGTAAAGCGGCCAAACGTGCAGCAGCAGCAACGATGTTATCCAAAGGATTTGAATAATGACCTAGAGGGGTAGGAACATGAGGTGCAGACGTGATCCGCCGATCTTGCCCCGAAGTACGCTGCTGAACCGGCTCATCCCTGGCTGGGGGTGCCCTCCGGTTTGAAGCCGGATCATTGCTGGTCCCAGCCCCGGGTGTCCTGAACAGATCCGTCGCTTCGTAAACCGACGGTAGACGAGATTGATACTTCCGACCCCTTACTCCCTGTACAGAGGCCTGCTCCATCCTTAGATGAAAAGCCTGATCATTCAGTTCCGCCTGCCTTATTGCTATCATAGCCTTCTCTGTTTTTAGATCATCCCTTGCTTGATCAATCCGGCCCTTGAGCTAAATGAGCTCTGCATCATGTTGCGCCTTGTTTGCTGGAGCTACCTCTGCCATGGCTCGGGCTGTGAACTCCTCAACTAAGGCGGATAGAACGTCAGTGGGCGAGAGGGCCTGGCCACTCCCCCCTATACCAGCTTCTGCTGTCGCCCCGTTCACCATGGACTGCTGCGCAGGCTGTGATCCGGCCATAAAGATAGCCACCCGGTTTGGTGGGTCAAAGGGGCCCGGAATACTGTCTCCGTCGGACTCACCCTCAGACCGGCTGTCCCGCAACTGATACAAAGATTCAGTCTCTCTGGACGAAGATTCGTCGTCGGAGTAGACAACCGTCTCGCCGCCGGATTCTGATCCGTCCTCGGCTTGAACCCCATGGGCTGCTCCAACGAAAACGTGCTTCATGGCGGGCTGAATCCGGGCCGATCTCGCGCGCTGAGCCGGCTCGACGATGTTGGGGAAGACGTCCGGCTCAGGTCCCGGTTCGCCAATCTTGCCGATGAAAACGTGGATGCCGCCGAAGGGAACCCGGTACCCGTATTCGATTGAATCGGCCTCCGGTCCCCAACCTGCGTCGTCGATGTAGATCTGGCCACGGCGACTCCTGTTCATCCGGCCGACTGCGTAGCCCTTGAGCCCTTCAAAGCTGCCCTTCAAGAACTCGAAACCAGCGTGCGGAGGCCCCACGGTGGGCGCCAACTGTCGTGGAATTAGCACGGCAGATGTCCGGTTTAGTGGACTTGATGATGGAACCATCGCACGGGTTAGCTTGAAGGGGTTAAAAGCTCACAAAGGACACAGAGGGTTTATACTAGTTTGGCCCCTTCGATGAAGGTAAAAGCCTACGTCTAGTTTGGTTTGGTATTGCTTGGGCGTCGATGAACAGGGAGCAGATTGCTTGCCTGCGTCTCGATGGGTTGTTTCTTTCTTGTCCCTGAACCGTCGCCGGGTCGTCCCTTTATATAGAGGCGATGCCCGGTCCGGTTTACAGAGTCCCGAGGCTGGCCCATACTCGTGTCCGCCTCGGTCTCTGCTCTTTCTTCCTTATCTCTCAAGTTACAGGATCAGGCGGTTTACAAACCACAACTCTATACATGGGCCCTAAGATCTTATGGGCCGTAGCCTTTACTAAATATTACAATCACACAACGATATTACCATAATCCGGTTTACACTAGCCGGTTCATACCTGCTAGTTATATCCCTGACACCTTCCCTTCCCCTTTCCCTATTTAAACCATCCACCCCTCCACCTATTCTCCACACATCCATTTGCGCTGTCCCCTTCTCTTCTTCACCCAAACCCAGAGCACTCTCAAAGCAAGGTGAGGATGCAGTACAATGGCCCCTCCTTCCAGCTCCCACCGACTGTGTCGGAGAGACGTTATCCGGCCAGCATCGTCATGGAGAGGACGCTCCGAGTGTGCGCGTTCTCACTCTGGAGGGGTGCAAGGGAGTTTGCCCAGTGGTTCCTCAGTGCGGGCTTCTCCCACCTCCCGGCGGGCTCGTCGGTGATGTTCCGACTAAAGGAAGTGCGTCCAAACTCCAGCACTCCACCGATAGGGCTCATCGTCAACTACACCAATGGATTTGATGCTTACTACCTCCTCGGCCAGGTGTTTTGGTGTGGATGCTAATTCATCGCATTCACAACCCATAACATCTTCGCAAACTTCGACTGCATCTTCCCCACCCGCGACGGTATGCACAACCTACACTACTACCTCGGCGAGGACGGCATGGAGGAGGAGCACTGAAGAGAAGGCGCAATGAAGATGGTGGTGATGGCCTGGACGGTCTCGTGAAGCTTGTCTTGCCCGTTCGGGCTTTTTATATATTTTTATGGTATGTCATTGGTTGTACTGTGAACTCTTTTATGCACCCTATGTTAAGAACTATGCTATGCTTGCTACTTTCTATGTTATGGATGTATGCTTGCTATGTGAGATATTGGTAGATGGATATGGTGCCGTAGCCAAGCCCTATATATGCTCTCTAGATGGATATGGTGTCGTGGCTGAGCCTTAGACATGCTCTCTAGATGGATATGGTAGCTAATAGTTCCACCGAACTTTATTTTAGACGTGGTTTCTGATGGATATCATGATCTACATAATTGAATCAGACATGCTCTTAATAATAAATTTTCCATGTTCTACAAAAAGAGTGTATAAAACAAAAACAAAAACAAAATCATGGATACAATATTTTTCTTGCAACAAAAACATGTTTATAATACCCGCATGTCAAAAAATCAAAGTGTTGTGCCATAGGCTATATACATAAGGAAATTGCCACGATATGTACAAATAAATTTCACATGGGCAAGTTCAATAAAGAATTTTTCATGGTATCTACACTAACAATGACATGGAAAAAGTTATTCTTAAGTTCGCCATGGCAATTATCTGTACAAAAATGCCATGGGACAAAAGTCGTATTGCTAACAATAAATCGATTTACCATCATGCACTATTTTTGTTCGGCATGGCAATAAATGGACTTACCATGGCATTAATCAAGCAAAAAAACAGAGCCAGTGTGTGCACTATTTTCTAGGCCTCTTTTATCTTTGTGGGCTTTCGAAACTCAACGCAACGGCCCAACCAGAGCTTAGTTTCAATTTGGGCCCTAGAACTATGTTTTTTCCTTCGGCGGTCGGTGTTGTCTGACGAAACTGAAAGTGTATAAAACTGACGAAACTGACATGATCCACAAATTAAGCAACACATAGCATAGAACACATGATCCATAAATTTAAGCAAATCCAAGAGCACATGATCCACAAATTTAAGCAAATCCTAGAGCACACGATCCACAAATTTAACAAAATCCTAGAGCACATTACAACACACTAATAATATCTCTAACGAGTGATGGCCAGCAAGTAACCAAATCCTAGAGCAACTATACAAAAATAAAATCCTAAAGCTATCAGATTCGCCTGCTTGTTCAATTAAATCACCTGCTTCAAGTTCTTGTTCATCTTCTTTAATTCCCCCTTCAGATCTGCATCTCCAATTGTCAGAGCAGCACTTTCAGAGACCAAATTCGTTGGTGCTGACAGCAGATTAAGCGCCAGGGTTGGGGGCATTGAATTGAATCCACTTAATGTAGTCATCCAGCCATTCAAAATGTGTGCATTTCTTCATGATCTGAAACGAAAACATGAACCCTAAATCCCAGATCCAAGGAAAAATAATTAAAAGCAAATAGAAAATGAAATAAGAGAAAAATCATGAGATCTAACCTGACCCTCTGGCTTGCTCTCGCATTTCACGAACTCGCGCCCATAGTTGCCATTCTTGACCTCCTTCGAAGTCAACCGTATCAGTGGCGCACTGCATGAGCAGCCAGGACATCGCTCCATGGGAAGTGGACCATACTGGGTCCAGCAGAGGCGGGAGGTTGAAGTGGAGCTCGACATATCACCCAAAGTCGCCGGAGAAGAAGAAGGAGAGGAGTGGCTCCTCTCGTCGCTGGAGAAGAAGAAGCAGAGGAGTGGCTCCTCTAGTCGCCGCAGAATAAGCATCAAAAGAAAGGGGAGGCAAGGGTGGGCGAGTACAACCAACAACTCTTCCGGATCGCCTCTCGCAGATCGCCCCACGATCCAATGATGTGTAGCCTTCCATGTGATCCAACGGCGCAGAGCCTGTACGCATCCTGCCCTTGGAATTCCTCTAGAAGGCCACATCTGAGGGTTGTCGCTTGGCGCTAGGGTATGATCGGACGGGCTAACGTTCGGAGCTAGGGTTAGGCTAAACCCCGCGGGGTTTAGAGCGGTTTTAAGCTGGTCAACAGGGTTTTCAAGGCTTTGACTGAGCATAACTAATTTAAAAAATATCGAAAACATATGAAACCTTCGTCGTTCATCGTTTTATAAGACACTAACGAGCAAAAATACTAAACTTGGTATACAGACATTTAAAAAAAACTAGTTGCCACGATCGAGGTCAAATGAGCACAATTAATTTAAAAAAAATCAAATATATATAAAACGTGCGCACAATGTTGTCTTATGTGACATGTTACCAACCAGAAATCATAAACTTGGTCCATGGTCATTTTCATGAAAAAACCTTCACACATATGAGCTATCACGGACAACATTTTATAGAGTTCAAGGAGAGGAGGTAGGGTTACCATCTATTTTCTTAAAAAAAACAATAAAAAAAAACACCAAAGCTTGTTTTCAAAGTGAATAAGAGAGATCTGAAGTTAGTTTTCCATTTTCATATTTTAAACATGTTTTTAATGGTTTTCTATTAGGGTATATTTGTTTCCATAAAAATGTAAAAATATGAAGATTAATTCAATAAATAGTGATACTTCGAATCTACACTCTATAGATTGAATAGGTGTTAATAAAAAATATTTGGCTCATTTAGAGTAGGTCCAAAAAAACGTGATTACAGATGGGGCTATTTACCCTAGCTTGGGAGATCATTTGGAACACATTTCTCATGACTACAAGTTTTACCACACAAAAGGATTGATCACCTAACGTTTATAATAGTTTAGCAAAGTTTGCAACTCACACGACATGGCAATGGACTTCAAGTGTTGGTTCAAATTCAAAGTTTGCCTAAAATTCAAATTTTGCCTCAGTTTTGTATTCTAACTCAAATTTCACATCAAATTACAAATATAATTATTACACCTTGCAAGTTTTCACAGTAGTTCAAATTGATGTCAGAATCCTCATTAAAAATCCTTAAAGTTCAAAGTTTATGACTTGCATTGAAGTTCAAATTCAAATATTTACCTTCCTCCTTGTGTTCCGGGATGGGTTAACCGTCTTGCTCCTGGTTTCCCTAGCTCGGATATTTTTGCGTTTAAAAGCTTTGTCTTGTTGCTTCTGATATTCGCTTCTGGTGGTGGCGGTTTTGTTGAGTTTTGACTCACCGAGCAACTGATGACCAGTTGATAGTCATCTGTGAGTTCACTAATCCTGAAATTAAGGAACTTCAGACAAAATAACTTCCTCCTCTCTTATAGCTTCAAAACCTTCACAAGCCATGGTTTCAAATTCTGCATCAGATGATGGTTCAACCGAAGTTTCTTCCTCTCTAGATCTTTTCTGTCATGTGCCTCTAACAATCATAGAGTTGGGTCAAACAGAAATAAGCTTAGCCATCGATAAAAAAGAGAAAAATGCAAAAAAGGGAAAGGTTGCACACATACCAAATTGCTACTTCAGCTGCATTCTTCTCTATTGATGCATTCTCCTCTGCACTTGCTGCTGCCCATTGTTTCTCTTCTCCAAATGATGCATCATCTGGATTGCTACAACGCCTAGCAATATGCCCTAGGATGCCACATCTTTTTCACTTATGTTGTTTTTTACATGACCCTCTTCACCAGCTATTATCCTAGTTTTCATTGGTCTTCCTGGTGGTCTAGTCAGTACATGAGAATGGAGTTTGAACCCTGGGTCTAATATGTTCCATTGGTCTTTTCCCATGAGTGCTCGCACATTTTCAGCATAAGCAGCCCCAAATTTGGCAACATAGAAATATTCAGGGCAATACTGATCAACTTCACCATCTTCACCTCCAATAACAGTCATGAGATGTAGGGCATGTAAGCACGGCTTCCCGAAGATCTGCCATTGCCTACAACTGCATTCCTTAGTTACAAGGTTCACTGGATATCTCCATTCCCTATTTTTACTGTCAGTGTATGTCACCTCAGCCTCGTATGTCGACGGTCGAATGCATTTCATCCTTAGTCCTCTTGCCTTGGCATGCAATGCCTTAATCATACATGGGAGCATAAGATGGCCAACATATTGTGTTTTTGCAGTTCTTTTACGAAGAACCATCTTTATCATGATCATCTGCCTGATCTTATCAAATGATTGCCGCAACAAAAGCCCTTTCACTGACTTGAACTTTGCATTGAAACACTCAGCGAGGTTATTGGTCACATAGTCTACTTTGCAGATTTCATTGAATTAGCTTCTTGACCACACCTTTCCATGATGTTCATCCATGTACCCCTTCACCAAGAGATTGTGAGCATACAACACTCTCAAATGTTGCTCATGCTTCCTCAAACTGCATATGTATGATGTTAGCCATATGTTCTCATCATAAACTTTGCCTTTAAATTTCTTTTTAAATTCTGCGCTAGTGCCGCATACATTCCCTATGTTCCACTCCGGGGGATACAATTTCTACTGCACTCTCTAAACCCTTGCAGGCATTTTTGTGTATAACTAAACATGAGGGTGTACCTATAATGTTGTGCAACTGCTGCAGAAACCAGACCCAACTCTCCTTGGACTCTGCCTCCAACACACCAAATGCAACTGGGAATAGCCAGTTGTGTCCATCAACTACAGAAGTTGCTGCTAGCTGGCCTCTCCATCTTCCATTCAAAGCAGTTGCATCGACAGCCAAATAGGGCCTACGACCATTAAAAAACCCCTGCCGGCAAGCCTTGAAACAAACAAAAGCCCTCCTTCTGCATTGTCTTCCCTTTTAATTTGTACTGAACTCTATGCTTGTCAATCTCTACAACACTCCCTGGACTATCCGTCTCAACTTCAGCTTTGAAGGTGTAAAGCAACTGAAAACTCTCATTCCATGGACCATTTATCCTATCAAGAGCCCTTTCCTTAGCATAGAAAATCTTGATGTAAGGTATATTAATCTTGTACTTCTCAAATAGCTTCCATGGAGTGTTGTTGGACCAATTATTGGTGTTTCCCTCACATAATCCAAGATTGCATCTGCCACCCACCTAGTCTTTGCAAGCTTTGATTTTTTATTTCCCCCTCCCCCTCCAGGTGGGCAAGTATGCACGTGTGGTTTTTTTTCATCCCAAACAAAATGAAAAATGATGTCAAATACAATTAAGAACAATACACATGATCTCAATATAGAATGGATAAATAATCTGAAATAAGGATTCGATTGTAATACCTGAATCAATTTGCTATTTAGCATAGTGGATGCATTGTCGTGGAATTGGCACGGCAGATGTCCGGTTTAGAGGACTTAGGTGTGGAGCCATCGCGCGGGTTAGCTTGAAGAAGTTAAAGCACACAAAGAACACAGAGGGTTTATACTAGTTCGGCCCCTTCAATGAAGGTAAAAGCCTACATCTAGTTCGGTTTGGTATTGCTTGGGCGTCGATGAACAGGGAGCGGATTGCTTGCCTATGTCTCGACGGGTTGTTTCTTGTCCTTGAACCGTCGCCGGGTCGTCCCTTTATATTGGAGGCAACGCCCGGTCCGGTTTACAGAGTCCCGAGGCCGGTTCATAATCGTGTCCGCCTTGGTCTCTGCTCTTTCTATCTTACACCACAAGTTACATGGTATGACGGTTCATAAACCATAAGCTTTACATATGGGCCCTAAGCCTCTATGGGCCATAACCTCCGGTTCATATTCTACTGGGCTTTATGATAATACAACTATGTAAGTGTAATCCGGACCTTCCTAGCCGGTTTATACCTGCTAGTAATATCCCTGACATTAGGCCCTAGATTGATTTGAACTTGTTCATGTCAGTCTTCTAAGTCTTTGCATGAATTTCTTCTCTGCAGCTCATCTGCTTTGTAAACCGGCCATGACGTCATCTCCGGGAATCATCTTAATCCATCATGACGTCACCTTCGCATTTATTGCTCTCTTCTATTTGTTACCTTTGTTAAATGCTATCCCGAAGATCGAGGCGACAGCATACTTCTTTATCCAATCTCTGACCTCCTTGATTCCCGCGCTTGCCGTTTCACCTCTTAGGCTTATAAATACCGCTGAGGCATGTCCCTTTTCTTCCTTCTGCCTTCGTCTTCCTCTGTCGCCCGAAGCTCCGCCGCTGCTCTTCGAGCCCGTCGCCGTCATCGAGCTAGGCCGCTGCATCATCCTGAATCGTGTCCAGAGCAACTCACCGTCGCCCGCTTCTTCATTAGGTATTCCTTCTTCGTCACTGTAGATCCAATCTAGGGTTTCTTCCATAGCCTCCGCATGAAACTATGAAGCTTTCTGTTCATCACTGTAGGTTACACTTGCAGTAGATTCAAACCTTGGATTCATTTTGAGTGCGCTCCTGCTCCGTGGTTTAAACCTTAGATTCAAACCTTAGACTCAAACCTTAGATTCATTTGGTCTGTAGAAACCCTTCGTGGTTCTTCCTGTATAAGACTTGCATATATTTCATCTTTTTCTTACGTCTCAGATCTATTTTACTTTAGCTTTCTGTAGAAACCTATTTCTTCGTCTTGTAGATCTGTAAGTTATTCATCGGTTTAACCAATCACATGCTCTTCTTGTAAAGAATTAGTCATAAGCCCGACGGTTTAGCCTCCTCTTTTCCTGTTATCATAAACCGGTAGCTGCTCGCTTCACATCTGCTTCCGGGTTGTCAATGCCATTAGTCCCTTGTCTAAACCGTCGATATAATTTGATGTTACGCTCCGGTTTATGCTTCAGTACTTAGTAATCTGGATTTTGCACTGTATCTTTCAGCGTTTCCTTTAGTCGAGATGACTGCCAAACAGTTCGTTTGTTGCAACTGGGCTCCTTCCCGCATTACGGAAGAGGATATAACCAACGCCGCTTCAATTGATATTCTGGGCCCCAAAGCGGTTCTGAAATGGCGGGCCCCAGAAGATGAGTGTCCCCTTACAACTAAAGAAGGAGAAGTCATTGTTTTCTTCGATCACCTAGCCCGGGGTTTTAGTCCTCCCAGTTCAAAATTCTTCTGGGATGTACTAGCCGCTTTTTAGCTCCATCCTCAGGACATAGGTCCCAATTCTATATCAAATGTCTGCAATTTTCAAGTCTTCTCAGAAGCATACCTTCAAGAAGAACCTTCAGTGGATCTGTTCACAGACTTTTTCCACTTAAACCGGCGGACAGAATTTTCTGATGGGCCGCATCAAGAATTGGGTGGCGTCAGTATTCAAAAGAGAAAGGATGTGACCTTTCCTCATGCTGCCCCTCACACACACCCCAAGGAATGGAATCAATCGTGGTTCTATTGCATAGATACCTCACCTGAAGGGGAAAACCCACTGCCGGGTTACCGCACATATCGCCTACCTGAAGATCATCCCCTGCCGCAGCGCCTCAGTGCTCCAGACCGTGCCCGGTTTGCCCCTCAATTGTCCAAGCTTAGAGCCTTTATGGCCAATGGTTTAACCGGAGTAGACTTCGTTCGCTGTTGGCTTTCCTGGAGCATCCTTCCACTGAGCCGGCGCTCAGGCCTGATGTGTGAGTACACCGGTAAACCGGATGATCCGCTGCGCCATATTGATGTAATACTTCCTGAAGAAGAAGTTACCGAATCCGCAAAGAAAATGCTCAACATCTCTCTTGAAGAGTGCAGCCGGACCGGTTTAGCTCCCGTGCGTTTCATTTGTGCTTGTGTTATTTATTTTTGCATTGCATCATAGCATCATGCCATCATGTCATTAATCTTTTGCATCTCAACTTAAATAAATCGTGTGGATCTTCGATCCATTTAAACCGAGGGAAGGATGACTTCTCTTTATAACATATCCTCCAAATATTATGGAGCTATTATAATTAAATATTCCATTTGTGTGGAATTAACCGTAACACACTTGCAAAATCCCCATGCCTATTCCATATCAAGTTTGACTTCAAAACCTTCCCTATTTCTTTTCTCGTTTATCGAGGTTCTTCCAAAAACCCTCCACCAATTTTAATTAATTCCTTACATTTTGTGTGAGTCCAGGAATTTAACTCCGTGACTAAATCTCTTCTCTAACCTTTTCTACCATCCTTCTCTTTCTTCTCATTTTTTTTTCCTGTATTTGGAAAAATATGAAGAAGGGGCCCAGGCCTCTAGGCCATTTCCAGGCCTCCTTTTGGCCAACAGCCAAGGCCTTCCCTCCTTTGGCCCAGGCCTCCAAGCCCAGCCACCACTTCGGCCCAGCCTCCAGGCCCGCAGCCTCTCTCCCTCTCTCCCAAACCATAGCCGCACCTACCCCGTTCCCCTCGTCCGCATCTCAGCCGTCCCGCAGCTCTCTTCCTCTCGCTCCTGCCCGATCCCGTTCCCCCTCGATCCCCCCTCGCTCGTCTCTCCCCTGCTTCGATCCCTCCTCGCCTCGCCGCCTCTCTGGCCAGCGCCAAGGCGCGCCTCGTCCTCAAGCCCCTCGAGCACGAGCAGTATCCTTTCATCGCCCAGGCCCCGAGTGCCGCAGCGCCCTGCCTCCGTCTCCCTCGCGTGGAGCCGCGCCCCTCCATCGGCCTGGCCCCGAGCGCCCTTCCCCGATCCACCGCGAGCCGGCCCGGCCAGCCAGGAGCCACCCTGCCTCAGCTAGGGAGCCGCCGCCGCGTCCCCGCCATGTACCACCACCGGCCGCCTCTTCCATCCTCGAGCACCCCGGTCTCCTGTGCGGCGCCCCGTCCGCGTTCCTCCCCTCGACCAGCGCCAGGAGCGCCCCGTCGACCTCCTCCCAGCCCCGTCCTCAAGGTGCTGCCCCGTCCTCCTGCGGCCCCGCGGCCACGAGTAGCGCCTCGCCTTCCCGCGGCTCTGCCTCGTCTCCTCCAGCCCGAGGCATGGCCTCTGCTCCGGCCATCGGCGCCCCCAAGACTGCGTAGTTGATGCCTATGTTTTCGCCAAGTGTTCCTTCCGGTGTGACCAAGACCGGCGAGATCGACGCGAGACCGAGACCCGGGAACGACTTCGTGAACAAGTACCACTACCGTCGCCCCGGAAACGATGGCAGCCCGAAGCACCAAGTACCTCTACATGACCCGAACAAGTACCTCGACGCCCGATGTCAAGTTCGACTACATGAACAAGTGCCTTGACGACCAAGTGTACGACTACGTGGATTCGCCAAGTACCCCTTCGAGTCGCCGACGACCTTCAAGTTCGACTACACGGCTACAAAATGACATGTACAACTACGTTGCCGAGACCACGACGCGACAAGTACCTCTTCGGAAACGGAAACGCCAACGTGTACAACTACTTCCACTACCGTCGCCCCGTGTACGACTACGAACGTGAACAACTACCGTCGCCCAGACCGCAAGTACCTCTACATAAACGAGTACCACTACGTATGATGCCGCGACAAGAACATCTACGAACGTGTACCACGACACGATAACGGAACGACTACATCCCTCTACGAGCGTGTACCCCGACTCGCGAGAACGACTACTTCCACTACGTCCCTCGACGATCTCGAACCGCTTCGAGAGAGAATGTTCCGAAGGTTTAACCTAAAGACGATGACCCGTGGAATGCTTGTGTTGTATGAGATGCATCCCTTGTGTGCTCCGTGCCCGTATCATCTTTTGTCATGCTCCTCGGTTGCCTCGTCGCCGACTCGTGGGAACCCGATGACGGGATCACCCCACCTTTCATCTTGTTCCGCTCGCTCACTCCACCTTTGCTTTTGCTCCGGTCTCCCAACGAGTTACCGGAACCGAGATGTTGCCGTTGCAGCATTTTCAGATCGTTGCCGTGGCACTCTTTCCTTCCACCACGGTGACAATACTTCATATCCCTTTTGTTAACTCTTTAATAAAATTGCATAAAACTTGATCATGTCATCCGCATCATGTTAACAACATTAAAATGTGTGAATTGTTGTTTGCTTATAATTGCTAAACATGCTCATGGGGATTTTCCGGAATTGTTGTTGTTCTTCCGGCCTGATCTAAAATGCCTAAATAGTGTAGTTTTATTATGCTTCACCTCTTGCTATGTTGAAAACATTTAATCTTGTCTTGTAAATAACGAGAGTCAACTAAATAATTAACATGTGGTGTTTCGTCAATATGCAACTCGTTGCATATTGAGCTCCACTTAACTTGTAGTTTTGTTTGTGCACTTTGCCATGCCATGCATATTTAAACCGGACATGCATCATACTTGTTTGTGCATCGTATGCCATGTTTATGCTTGTGTGTTTACCGTGTTGTTTGCTTCTTTCCGGTTGCTTCTCTTGTTAGTTTCGGTTTCGTTCCGGAGCTGTGATGTTTCTCTCGTCTATGTTGCTCCGTCTACTTCGTGGACCCGTTCTTCTCCCTTGCGGAATCCCAGCCAAGATGACCGAACCCGGATACCATTACTATTTTTGCCTATTGCTAGAAGTCTCGATCTATAGTTTTGCCTCGATGCCCATGTCTTTCCTGTCAGCCTCCTACTTGTAACCATGTTCATGTCTAACCACCCTACCTATGCAAACCGTTGAATGGCTAAGTACGCTTCGCTCAGCCCCTCTTATAGCATTGTTAGTTGCAGGTGAAGTTTGAAGATGCTTGCTTCATGTTGAAGTTTGTCGGGTTATATCACACTATATAAACGCATAAAATGAAATAATCTATATATTGGCAATGGGTGGAAGGCTAAGCCTTTTGCTTGGTGATTTGTTCCACTCATGCCGTTAGGAACTGTATAAACCGGTGTTATGTTCCTTGATTATGCGTTCCTCACACGGTTGGGGTTATGGGCCCCCCTCGATAAACCGCTAAGTGCTAAGTCTTTTCCAGCAAGTCCCAACATTGGTACTATTCGCCTAATAACTAATAAAACTTGCATAGGGACTAGCTATCCCTTTTATTTTAATGAACAACCCCGGGCCAGTGCTCCACATGAGTGTTGCTCCGAAACGGGGAGCCTGCGGGGCCGCCTTGGGGAAACCCGAGGTATCTGGCATACACCTGTAGCTTCGCCCATCCGGTCGTGTCCTGATACTAGATACGCGCGGCTACTATCAGGGTGTCGACACGCCGGGAGGATTTGCTGGATTAGCCTTACCTTAGTTCGGAGTATCTTGAGCACGGGATTCCGAGAATACTCGGGGCTTCCCACCTTGGAGTTGCGACTCCACGGATCGTGGGCTTGTCATGGGCCAAGTTGGAACACCCCTGCAGGGTTATGAACTTTCGAAAGCCGTGCCCGCGGTTATGTGGCAGATAGGAGCTTGTTAATATCCGGTTGTAGAAAACTTGACACCATGCTCCAATACACTACCAGCGTGAGTACCGTGACTGTCATTTTCCGAAAGGGGTTTCGAGAGATGAACACGTTGGGGTTATGTTTGACTTGATTAGTTTAGGATCACTTAGTGATCAGCTCTCGACCGAGGCACCTTCTCTTCTCGCTCTCTTTTACGTAAGCTAGGCTAGTGCTGCTGCGACCACTTATTCTTTCGTCAGCCTTGTTCCACACCCAAGGCTTAAATAGTTGTAGCGACCCGACCCAAATGGATCAAAGTCTCTGTGCTTAAGTGTCATCCCTGGATCGGTATGCTGACACACACAGTACTCGATGAATTATAACAGAGTTCAATCACACACTTTATTACATCGAGGTCCTCAAAAGAGTATTTATTACAATAATATGGCCAAAGGCCATCTGGATAAAATAACTGCGGAAGCATCAAAAGTAAAATGAGTCCATCAACTCCACGGCAAACTGAGTGCAGAACAACGACCTATCGCACCTTTACTCCTCGTCGGAAAATTCTGCAACATGAGACGTTGCAACCGTGTAGGTCAGCACATGGAATATGCTGGCAATGTCACACCATAGAAATAATAATAAAGAAAAAGACTATCTCTATATGCAAATTTAGCTGGTGGAGGCTCTAAGTTTAATGTTTGCATAAAGCCAATTTTACCCTACAACAAAGGAATAAATTTTTATTTACTACAAAATTAAAATGCCATTATTGAGAAGGTTCCTCCAACTCAATCCCAAAATTCCCAAGTTATTAGTAACGCAATGATTTCATTAAAAAGAGTGATGAGATCAACCAATAATTCACTTCTAGATACTCAAGTTGTCCATAATCGGGGACACGGCTAATCATGATTAGTTTTTACACTCTGCAGAGGTTTGCGCACTTTTCCCCACAAGACTCGACCACCTCCATGATCGGAAGATCGAGACATAGTCTTTCTGAAGTATTTCCTCCAAACCCTGGGTAGACCGGTACACCTACTTACCCCTACATCAGCTAGTCTACCACGGAAAGAGGTCACACAACTTATTCAACTATGCCAGAGCCCATAATGGCTTGTGGCTGCACACGGAAGTTTCTAGGCATGAAATATCTTATGATCCCTTTGAGCCTGGGTGGCGGACCTAGGGTAATCACACGGGTACTCCGGGATTCCCCTTGGGCAAGAACTGGTTTCTCCAGGTGCCCCAAACAATCCACCAGATGTGTATTAAAGTTGCCACCTTATGTTGTCCCAAAATTATTATCTCTCGCAACTTGCATGTATCACACATACCAATCCCCGTCTACGAGCATGGCTAAGCAATATATGATATAACGAATATTCCCGGGGTGATCAAAGGTCATAGGTTCCTACCAAATGAACTACATAGCATAACCACATGTTCCCAATCCTACTCATGCAATCTTTGAGGGTGAAACTAATGCATAGTAAAAACTGGGTATTGAAAATTATGATCAAAGTGTGAACTTGCCTTGCTGACGTTCGTTGAACTCTAAAGATTCGTAGTAGCAAGCTTCGCACTCCGGATGATCTAGCGTAAGCAAGCAATAACATACATAAGCATACAAGCAAAGAATCAAAAGAAAACGAATAAAAGACTTCGGAAAACTCCAAAAACACCAAAATAAAGTTTTTGTACAGAATATAATTTTTACAGCAACAAAAATAAATGGTTTTGGTTTTAACAGAAAGTACATGTCACAAGCTTCGATTTGCAAAAAGAATCACCCAAAACGGTGTTACGAAACTCAAGTTATGGCCTAACGAAGTTTGAATTCAGATATGTTTGAATTCAAATTTTAAAATTTTCAAAAATATATTTCGTTTGGTTGTCTGGATAGAGGATATTTTTATGAAACCGTAGGAAAAAGAATCAACTAAATCGGATCTATAGACTAAAAGATATACTAGAAACAAGATTCGGTAAAGAATCTGAATTGGAAAATATACTGATAAAAGAAAAAAAATCGGACAGGGTGTTCACCGGACTTGTCGCCGGAGACGAGGAAGAAGGCGGCTCCGGTGTGTTTCGGCGAAGGACACGCACGGGACGGTGTAGAGCAACGTGAGGAGGATCCGAGGAGCAGTACCGCGGTGTCGGTTTCGCCTCCTGGCGTGGTGGAGAAGCCGCCGGAATACACGAACTCCGGCGAGCAATTGGCGAGGTTAGGGAGGGAGATAGCTTTTGCAAACAGAGGGCTTCGGACGAGGGGAACCGGGGCAACACTCTGGGCTTTTATAAAGGGTCAGGGGAAGCCAGAGGAGAGCGGGGCGTTGCCGGAATTTATGTGTTTAATGGCTGCAGTATGAAACGTTCGTGGTGTCCATTATGGCTGTCTAGGAGGCGCACTAGGGGATGGGAGGGGTCGAGGGAGGCGAGGGGGTTCCATTCAGAGGCGTTTTGGGGTGGGGGAGAGGAAGGGGAGGGGTGGGGCACGAGGTGGGGTGGTACATGGTACGTGCACGAGGAGGAAGAAGAGCCATTAGCTCGTGGGCTGCTCGGCCAATGGGCCAAGTTGGGCCATGGCTGTAGGTTCATTTTTTTTTTAATTAGACAAAGAGAAAAAAAATAAAAAGACAGAAAATAAAAATAATTTTATATAGGACATATATATATCAAAAAATTCAGAAAAATAAATCCTACAAGGTGAACTATTTTTCAGAGGCTAAATAAAAACTTTATAAAAAACATTTTTCTTAAAATCCAAATGAAACTCAAATTTGAATTAAAAACTTTTGGCATTGTTTTCTTCTGACTTTTTGGAGTGTCATGTTCGCTCCTCTCACACTTTTGAACAAGTGCTTGTCAGGGATTTTGAAATAAATTTCAATTGCCAAGTAGAATTCAATGTCAGATAAAATTCAAATGCCTCTGAAATTTCCAAATGACACTCAAATAAAAAAAATGCATAGATGCTTAGCTAATAATTGTAAAACATTCCAAATTGAAAATTTGGGATGTTACAAACCTACCCCCCTTAAGATGAATCTCGCCCTCGAGATTCGGGTTGGCTAGCAAAAAGGTGTGGGTGATCCTGTCGGAGATCTTCTTCGCGTTCCCACGTGGCTTCTTCCTCAGTATGATGACTCCACTGAACCTTGCAAAACTTGATGACCTTGCTGCGGGTAACCCTGCTTGCTGTTTCGAGAATCTTGACGGGCTTCTCCTCATAGGTCAGATCACTATCCAACTGTATGGCCTCCAGTGGCACTGTATCTCTCAAAGGAATATCAGCCATCTCTGCATGGCACTTCTTCAACTGGGAAACGTGAAACACATCATGAACTCCTAACAAGGCTTCGGGTAATTCCAACTTGTAGGCAACTTCACCCATGCGTTCCAAAATTCTGTATGGCCCCACAAATCGTGGTGCTAGTTTGCCTTTAACTCCAAACCGTTTAACACCTCGAAGTGGAGACACACGAAGATATGCTCTATCTCCGACTTCATAAGTTACTTCCTTGCGTTTAGTATCAGCATAACTCTTTTGTCTGGATTGGGCTATCTTAAGTCTGTCACGGATCAACTTGACTTTCTCCTCCGAATCTCTGATAAGGTCGGGACCAAATAATTTACGGTCTCCAACTCCATCCCACATTAATGGTGTCCTGCACCTCCTTCCGTACAAAGCTTCGAAAGGGGCCATCTTCAAACTAGCTTGATAGCTGTTGTTATATGAGAATTCTGCGTATGGCAAATTATCATCCCAACTAGATCCATAATCTAGCGCACAAGCTCTCAACATGTCCTCCAGAATCTGATTGACTCTCTCGGTCTGCCCATCTGTCTGCGGATGAAAGGCTGTACTGAACTCTAGCCTGGTACCCAAAGTTTCGTGTAACTGATGCCAAAACTTTGAGGTAAATTGTGTTCCTCTATCTGATACGATGGTCCTCGGAACTCCATGCAGACATACGATCCTGGTCATATATATCTTGGCCAACTTAGCACTTGTATATGTGGTTTTCACGGGGATGAAGTGAGCTACCTTGGTCAAGCGATCAACTACTACCCAAATAGAATCATAGCCTGATCGAGTCCTGGGTAATCCTGTAATGAAGTCCATGCCAAGCTTGTCCCACTTCTAATCCGGTATCGGCAAAGGTTGAAGTAATCCTGCTAGTTTCTGGTGCTCTGCCTTAACTCTTTGACATACGTCACATACTGCGACATACTCGGCAATATCCTTTTTCATACCTGTCCACCAGAAACTTTCCTTCAAGTCCAAATACATCTTGGTGTTTCCTGGGTGTATCGAATAAGGCGAATCATGAGCCTCCTGAAGAATCAACTTCCTGATCTCTGTGTCATTTGGCACATAAGTACGCTGCTCAAACCATAAGGTTCCGTGTTCATCCTCACGAAATCCTTCTGCCTTTCCTTGGTTCATCCTTTCCTTTATTTCTGCAATACCTTTGTCTAACTTCTGGGCTTCTTGGATCTTTCCCAACAAGGTGGATTGAATTTCCATTGCGGTAACAAAACCTCGTGGTACTATCTCCAATAGGAGATCTCTGAGATCATCAATTAACTCTTGAGGTAATCCTCCTGCTGTGAGGGTATTGACATAACTCTTGCGGCTCAATGCATCTGCCACAACATTGGCCTTTCCTGGGTGATAGTGCAATTTCATGTCATAATCTTTTATGAGCTCCAACCATCTTCTCTGCCTGAGGTTCAACTCCTTCTGCGTGAAGATGTATTTCAAACTCTTATGATCCGTGTAAACATCACAATGATTTCCAATAAGAAAATGCCTCTAGGTCTTGAGCGCATGCACTACGGCTGCTAACTCCAAATCATGCGTGGCATAATTTCGCTCATGGGGTCGAAGTTGACGTGAGGCATATGAAACAACTCTTCCTTCTTGCATAAGAACACCTCCAAGTCCCTGACGAGAAGCGTCGCAATATACCTGAAAATCCTTGCGTATATTCGGAAGAATTAGTACTGGGGCTGTGACCAAACGTTTCTTCAACTCCTGAAAACTGGCCTCACATTCCTCGGTCCAATTAAACTTGGTGTCTTTCTTCAATAACTCTGTCATGGGCTTTGCGATCTTGGAGAAATTCTCAATAAATCTTCGGTAATATCCTGCAAGTCCAAGGAAACTACGAATCCCTCCGACTGAGGTGGGTGCCTTCCATTCGGTGACGGCTTCAACTTTCGAAGGATCCACTGCTATTCCTTCCCCTGATATAACATGTCCGAGAAATCCAACTTTCTTCAACCAGAATTCACACTTGTTGAACTTTGCATATAATTGATGTTCCCTGAGCTTCTCAAGAACCAAGCGCAAATGTTCCTTGTGTTCTTCTTCATTCTTTGAGTAAATCAATATATCATCAATGAATACCACAACAAACTTATCCAAGAACTCCATGAATACCTTATTCATCATATTCATAAAACAGGCAGGGGCATTAGTCAAACCAAAAGACATGACGGTATACTCATAAAGCCCATATCTCGTGGTAAAGGCTGTCTTGGGTATATCCTGTTCTCGAATCTTCAGCTGGTGATATCCAGATCGAAGATCGATTTTTGAGAAAACTTTTGCTCCTTGTAGCTGGTCAAACAAATCATTGATCATCGGCAGAGGGTACTTGTTCTTGATCGTCACCTCATTCAACGCACGGTAATCCACAACCATTCTCAAGGATCCATCCTTCTTCTCAACTAGAAGCACTGGGGCTCCCCAAGGTGATGAACTCGGTCGAATATAACCTTTCTCCAATAATTCCTTAATCTGCTTCTTAATTTCCTCCAGATCATTTGCGGGCATCCGGTACGGTTTAGAGTGGATGAGAAATTTGAATAGAATAAGGGCCTAGTGAGAGAAATCACTACCCATATGCTTATAATAGCAAGAAAATTTGAAATCAAGCAATTCACACAGATCACACCACACAAGCAAAACCTACAGGTAAGGTCATATCCAGAAGAGATATGATCTCTTCATACTACCGCAATCTATCGTAGGACTCCATTTGGTAGTGGTGGTCTGAACTAAATCTTCTCAAATCAAAGTCAATTCTAGCTTCTTCTTCTTCGTCAATGATTTCTTCATGGGTCTTGGTCTCATCAGCTGAGCAACTTTGTCATGGGGTTCAACAACTATTGAATTGAACTATAGAAGAGATAGAAATGAATAGAGAAGAGTATATACCAATGGGTATATAAGGAAGTGGTAAAATAGAGTTTTCTTCTTATGGTTTTCCATTTCCTAGTGGCCGCGTTCTACAGTCAGCGTGTGCTCTGATACCATCTTGTAGCGACCCGACCCAAATGGATCAAAGTCTCTGTGCTTAAGTGTCATCCCTGGATCGGTATGCTGACACACACAGTACTCGATGAATTATAACAGAGTTCAATCACACACTTTATTACATCGAGGTCCTCAAAAGAGTATTTATTACAATAATATGGCCAAAGGCCATCTGGATAAAATAACTGCGGAAGCATCAAAAGTAAAATGAGTCCATCAACTCCACGGCAAACTGAGTGCAGAACAACGACCTATCGCACCTTTACTCCTCGTCGGAAAACTCTGCAACATGAGACGTTGCAGCCGTGTAGGTCAGCACATGGAATATGCTGGCAATGTCACACCATAGAAATAATAATAATGAAAAAGACTATCTCTATATGCAAATTTAGCTGGTGGAGGCTCTAAGTTTAATGTTTGCATAAAGCCAATTTTACCCTACAACAAAGGAATAAATTTTTATTTACTACAAAATTAAAATGCCATTATTGAGAAGGTTCCTCCAACTCAATCCCAAAATTCCCAAGTTATTAGTAACCCAATGATTTCATTAAAAAGAGTGATGAGATCAACCAATAATTCACTTCTAGATACTCAAGTGTCCATAACCGGGGACACGGCTAATCATGATTAGTTTTTACACTCTGCAGAGGTTTGCGCACTTTTCCCCACAAGACTCGACCACCTCCATGATCGGAAGATCGAGACATAGTCTTTCTGAAGTATTTCCTCCAAACCCTGGGTAGACCGGTACACCTACTTTCCCCTACATCAGCTAGTCTACCACGGAAAGAGGTCACACAACTTACTCAACTATGCCAGAGCCCATAATGGCTTGTGGCTGCACACGGAAGTTTCTAGGCATGAAATATCTTATGATCCCTTTGAGCCTGGGTGGCGGACCTAGGGTAATCACACGGGTACTCCGGGATTCCCCTTGGGAAAGAACTGGTTTCTCCAGGTGCCCCAAACAATCCACCCAGATGTGTATAAAAGTTGCCACCTTATGTTGTCCCAAAATTATTATCTCTCGCAACTTGCATGTATCACACATACCAATCCCCGTCTACGAGCATGGCTAAGCAATATATGATATAACGAATATTCCCGGGGTGATCAAAGGTCATAGGTTCCTACCAAATGAACTACATAGCATAACCACATGTTCCCAATCCTACTCATGCAATCTTTGAGGGTGAAACTAATGCATAGTAAAAACTAGGTATTGAAAATTATGATCAAAGTGTGAACTTGCCTTGCTGACGTTCGTAGAACTCTAAAGATTCGTAGTAGCAAGCTTCGCACTCCGGATGATCTAGCGTAAGCAAGCAATAACATACATAAGCATACAAGCAAAGAATCAAAAGAAAACGAATAAAAGACTTCGGAAAACTCCAAAAACACCAAAATAAATTTTTTGTACAGAATATAATTTTCACAGCAACAAAAATAAATGGTTTTGGTTTTAACAGAAAGTACATGTCACAAGCTTCGATTTGCAAAAAGAATCACCCAAAACGGTGTTACGAAACTCAAGTTATGGCCTAACGAGGTTTGAATTCAGATCTGTTTGAATTCAAATTTTAAAATTTTCAAAAATATATTTCGTTTGGTTGTCTGGATAGAGGATATTTTTATGAAACCGTAGGAAAAAGAATCAACTAAATCGGATCTATAGACTAAAAGATATACTAGAAACAAGATTCGGTAAAGAATCTGAATTGGAAAATATACTGATAAAAGAAAAAAATCGGACAGGGTGTTCACCGGACTTGTCGCCGGAGACGAGGAAGAAGGCGGCTCCGGTGTGTTTCGGCGAAGGACACGCACGGGACGGTGTAGAGCAACGTGAGGAGGATCCGAGGAGCAGTACCGCGGTGTCGGTTTCGCCTCCTGGCGTGGTGGAGAACCCGCCGGAATACACGAACTCCGGCGAGCAATTGGCGAGGTTAGGGAGGGAGATAGCTTTTGCAAACAGAGGGCTTCGGACGAGGGGAACCGGGGCAACACTCTGGGCTTTTATAGAGGGTCAGGGGAAGCCAGAGGAGAGCGGGGCGTTGCCGGAATTTATGTGCTTAATGGCTGCAGTATGAAACGTTCGTGGTGTCCATTATGGCTGTCTAGGAGGCGCACTAGGGGATGGGAGGGGTCGAGGGAGGCGAGGGGGTTCCATTCAGAGGCGTTTTGGGGCGGGGGAGAGGAAGGGGAGGGGTGGGGCACGAGGTGGGGTGGTACGTGGTACGTGCACGAGGAGGAAGAAGAGCCATTAGCTCGTGGGCTGCTCGGCCAATGGGCCAAGTTGGGCCATGGCTGTAGGTTCATTTTTTTTAATTAGACAAAGAGAAAAAAAATAAAAAGACAGAAAATAAAAATAATTTTATATAGGACATATATATATCAAAAAATTCAGAAAAATAAATCCTACAAGGTGAACTATTTTTCAGAGGCTAAATAAAAACTTTATAAAAAAACATTTTTCTTAAAATCCAAATGAAACTCAAATTTGAATTCAAAACTTTCGGCATTGTTTTCTTCTGACTTTTTGGAGTGTCATGTTCGCTCCTCTCACACTTTTGAACAAGTGCTTGTCAGGGATTTTTGAAATAAATTTCAATTGCCAAGTAGAATTCAATGTCAGTTAAAATTCAAATGCCTCTGAAATTTCCAAATGACACTCAAATAAAAAAAAATGCATAGATGCTTAGCTAATAATTGTAAAACATTCCGAATTGAAAATTTGGGATGTTACAATAGTCATGTTACCCGGGAACGGGATTGCTGAGTCCTTTGTGGCTCACAGTTACTTCAACACACCAGATGTAGGTTTAGCCGAGTTTGAAGCAGGAGATGGATCAGTACTTCACCAGGTGCTCGATGAAGAGAGTGGCCGTATGCTTGTGACGTTTTCGATGATCAGTAGTGGTTCTTCTACTAGGATTCGATCTAGACCTGTGGTTTATGTTATGTTTGGTATCTTGACATTTGGATTTTACCCTTAGATGGGCTGTGATGTTCATTTGTATGATGATTGGTTATGTAATGAATTTGTGTGACGTCGCGAGTTTAAGCCAACTATCTTTTCTCTTTCATCCCTTTTTTACATGAGATGTGCAAAGATACCAAACTTGCGATCATTCCAGAATGGGCTTATATCTTTAAGTCGTGCCTCGACACGTAGGAGATATAGTCCCATCCTGGGCATTACAAGTTGGTATTCAGAGCCTTCTCCGACCTAGAAGCCCCCACTGATTGATCGAATCGTTGACGGTTGAGTCTAGGCACACTGAAAATGTTTTGAGTCATGTATATATATCGGAGAGTAGGAT
Organism: Secale cereale; assembly: GCA_902687465.1. Taxonomy (NCBI): domain Eukaryota; kingdom Viridiplantae; phylum Streptophyta; class Magnoliopsida; order Poales; family Poaceae; genus Secale; species Secale cereale. The sequence goes on from LR738711.1 coordinate 840,460,781, forward strand.
TTCTTTTGCTCCTCATCTCTTTTCACTCTGGTGAGGACTCCTGACGATTACTTTTATCTCTTCTACTCTCAAAAATGCACCAATTTTTTTTTAGGATCACGCGAGTATTGTTTGGATTGTTCCGATGTCTTTGTGACGAGAACACTGTTCTCGATGCCTCCTGTCATTAGGGGTTGTGGCAGTGTCCCGGGGAGTTGAGCTCCGAGGTGTTGTGGTCACAAATATATCGCATCAGTTCTGGAATACTTAAGGCGGCCGACATCGAAAACTCTCCTATGCGGTTAGTGGCAAGATAACCCCGACATCACCCAGTACTGGGGAGGTAGTTCGGGAGTATTGCCATAGCTTGTATAGTAGATGTGTTTCGAAGGTCCGAGGTAAACAGTTTCCAAGAAAGACTGGTTATGTGTTGAAGGATGGATACAGCTGGATGTAGGATTAGAGTTGAGTGCGCGGTGCTTCCCCTGTATCCCCAACACCTGATTGCATAACTGGAAACTTTCGGAAATTAATAGGTGGGTTCATCTAGTAGTTCTAGGCATTCTTCCAACGAGTGCATGATATGAAGTTCGGGGTTCTACATTGAGTGAAGTGGTTTTATGGGCTTGTTCCGATCGGGAGTTGCATCTTAAAGGGTCCTTAGCTATGCTTATCCGGGGATTGCAAAACCCTTTTGTAACACGTTCCATGAGCTTTCAGCACGAATATGTTGAACGAAACTTCTATCTTGTATTTGTTCCATCTGCGCCTTGTTGTTTTTATTTATCTTTTGTTCTCCCAATTGGCTTCTCGACAAGCTAATGTACCCGCGGAATTCATTCGTTCAATTATCTGTTCGGACAGATATGTTGCAACATAATCTTCTTCATAAACATATCTATCCTTTGTTTTTGTTTTGATTCTGGTATTCGAGTTGCTTTGATGTCAAATGTTGATTCCGTACCTTTCTTAATCGGTGTTCTCATATTCCTATGGGAGTCCTAGTCCTTCTTAATCAGCAAGATGGTTATGTTAAATTCTTTTTCAACCGGTGTCCATTTTGTTCGTCTCAAGTTGTCTTTGTTTCCCCGCCCTCCCACCCTTCTTCCTCTCGGAGCCAGAAATTCTTAAATGAAGTATCCATTTTATTCATGTGATATTTCTTCATTCATTTCCTTCAATGTTCTTATCCGGTGATTATCGTGAAGATGCTCAGGAAACTCCAAGTTCATCATTCTTTTGTTCTCAAATTCTGCCGGTGGATGTAATTCAAGATTTCGGTGTTGATCTTATCCTTTTTTCCTCATTTCATAATGCTTTCTTATTCCGGTGCCCAATTAATCATTCTCCTCTTGATATTCATATCCGGAGTGCTGAAGATATCTCAGTTGATTCGCTTTTCCATTCTTAATCATTTCAAACTATTTTGAGGTTGCTATCTTATTCAAGCCATTTAATTCAACCGGTGCTATATCTCTTAAGCAATTTTTTTTCAACGGTGTTTTCTTTAGTGGGCCCTAACCCACAGGTCTTTTCCCAGGATCTTACCTGACTCTTCTAATTTTTCTGGAGTTATACTCAAATTCTTTTAAAGTGTGATGTAAGAATGATTCCCATCAGTCACATGCCTTCTCCAAGATTGCTTTCAATTCTTGTTCATCATTGGTTCAACCTTTTAATTCTTCATTACGGAGTGCCTATACAATTCATGGTGGTGTATCTCATCGTCTTCTCAGTTTTGAAGACCGGAGAAGAGTTTCTCTTAATCTTGGCCTTTCTCTTGAAGATTCGTGGTTCTAGCTTCATGCCATCCTCATTATTGTTCCGATTGTGAGGAATTCTTTGATACCATCCAATGCATTTCATGAATTCTTCTTATTGTGATCCTACGAAGGCCATCATTCCAGAAGATTCTTCATTCTCAGTTTTCAACTTCGTCCTCCAAATATTCTTCATTGATGTCTCTTCGTTCGTCTCCTAATTCTTACGGTGGTTCATTCAAGTTTACCCTTCCGTTGTTATCGTTTTAATTCATTTGTTCTTTTCATAATCCTACTGGTGAGGCGTTCAAGATTATTCTCAAGTTTGGCTCTATCTCTCTCCAATCCTTTTCAAGAAGAATAAGTAGTAGGCCAAATCCATTGCTTGTCATCAATTTAATTTGATGAAGGATAAGCATACAATAAATCTTATTATTATTTCCTCGAAGTGATTAATCTCTTTCCCGGAGCTTGTTCATTATATCATATCCTTGGTTCTAAGTTTTTCATCTTGTTTTCCGGAGCTCCAAGTATTTCTATTACATCATTTCAAAGCTCCATCTAATTCATCGCGGGCCTTGAATCTTATTCTTTTCATCTTTCACTTCTCATGCTTTCATTACCAGAGTTCTTCATGGTGGTTCATCATCATTTAATTCATCCTTGAAGTCTTCATCAAGATTCTTGTTGGAGCTCAAGCATTCTTCATCATGCTTTCCAAGTGCAATTCTTGCTCCCTTATCTTTTCAGGTGGTGTTATGCCATTTTGACAATTCCTTCATGAATTATGATTCACAAGTTATCAAGAATGAGATATTTAAAACCATCATTTCTTTCTCTTTAGGAGATCCTTTCAACCCCTCATTTTTATCTCTTGGACTTATTTTGGGTTATAATTCACCTAAAAGCTTTCCCTGAGAATTGCTGCTATTATGGTGCTATATAATGACCCAAGTTCTTCATTTATCATTCCGGTGAAATAAGTTTTTCGTCTCCTTGTTGATCTCAATCCAAGCAATTCGTTTCTGTTAGTGGCTAGTTGTCACCTCTTAATTTTAAGATGTTTTCCATAAGCCCACATCAAGCTTATTCATTTCGTGTTGATTTTTCCATCAACCCCATTCAACCCTTCTTTGTAAGGAGGATTTCCTAATTCATTCGTGGGAGAGGTTGTCTTTTTCTTATCCGTTCAATTCTTTCTTGGATCTATATTCTATTCTTTCATTACGGAGGCTTTGTGATGTTGCTCTCTCCAAACCACCATATCGTTTTTTCGAGATCATGTTCTTTCCCTTGCTTATCATTTAACCGGAGTGTTGTATTCTTCATTCAAGTTCTCTCATCTTACCAAGTTTGCCTCTCTTTCAACCGGAGTGCTGTCTGAATCTTCCTGAACCCTTGTGCCATTATTTCAATTGTTTCTGAGGCAATATGTTGTTGATTTCATCAAGTATCTTCCCATCTCTTCAAGTTCTGGTTAATTCCTTCCATTTTTCAGTCGGAGTGCTGTCCGAATTCTCTCATTCTTATTCCTTGGCTATACCGTTGCAGTTTCATATTCTTTTGGTTTGTAAGCTCTTGTTTCATGTCTTTCAACCTATAAGGTTCTCATTATGTTCCTTGTTCCTTTTTCTAACGGAGTGTTTCATCTTCGTTCACCTACATTCTATTCTTCTTTCAACTTGTTTAACCTCTCAAGGCTTGTGATTTCACTCGTTTGTCAAAGAAGCAACTTTGTTTTACCTCTTCCTCTTCCTTTTTTATCCGGTGCTATCTCTAGGATCTCGGGTCGAGATCCTCTGTTAGTGTGGAAGAGTTGTGACGCCCGAAGACCGACGTCCCAGAAGATTCCAGATGTTCCGGCTTCTCCCGTGCGTTTCATTTGTGCTTGTGTTGTTTATTTTTGCATTGCATTATAGCATCAAGCCATCATGTCATTAATCTTTTGCATCTCAACTTAAATAAATCGTGTGGATCTTCGATCCATTTAAACCGAGGGAAGGATGACTTCTCTTTATAACATATCCTCCAAATATTATGGAGCTATTATAATTAAATATTCCATTTGTGTGGAATTAACCGTAACACACTTGCAAAATCCCCATGCCTATTCCATATCAAGTTTGACTTCAAAACCTTCCCTATTTCTTTTCTCGTTTATCGAGGTTCTTCCAAAAACCCTCCAACAATTTTAATTAATTCCTTACATTTTGTGTGAGTCCAGGAATTTAACTCCGTGACTAAATCTCTTCTCTAACCTTTTCTACCATCCTTCTCTTTCTTCTCATTTTTTTCCTGTATTTGGAAAAATATGAAGAAGGGGCCCAGGCCTCCTTTTGGCCAACAGCCAAGGCCTTCCCTCCTTTGGCCCAGGCCTCCAGGCCCAGCCGCCACTTCGGCCCAGCCTCCAGGCCCGCAGCCTCTCTCCCAAACCCTAGCGGCACCTAGCCCATTCCCCTCGTCCGCATCTCAGCCGTCCCGCAGCTCTCTTCCTCTCGCTCCTGCCCGATCCCGTTCCCCCTTGATGCCCCCTCGCTCGTCTCTCCCCTGCTTCGATCCCTCCTCGCCTCGCCGCCTCTCTGGCCAGCGCCAAGGCGTGCCTCGTCCTCAAGCCCCTCGAGCACGAGCAGTATCCTTCCATCGCCCAGGCCCCGAGCGCCGCAGTGCCCCTGCGTCCGTCTCCCTCGCGTGGAGCCGCGCCCCTCCGTCGGCCTGGCCCCGAGCGCCCTTCCCCGATCCAGCGCCTGGCGCCCGCGAGCCGGCCCGGCTAGCCAGGAGCCGCCCTGCCTCAGCCAAGGAGCCGCCACCGCGTCCCCGCCATGTACCACCACCGGCCGCCTCTTCCATCCTCGAGCACCCCTGTCTCTTGTGCGGCGCCCCGTCCGCGTTCCTCCCCTTGACCAGCGCTAGGAGCGCCCCGTCGACCTCCTCCCAGCCCCGTCCTCAAGGTGCTGCCCCGTCCTCCTGCGGCCCCACGGCCACGAGTAGTGCCTCGCCTCCCCGCGGCTCCGCCTCGTCTCCTCCAGCCCGAGCCATGGCCTCTGCTCCGGCCATCGGCGCCCCCAAGACTGCGTAGTTGCTTCCTATGTTTGCGCCAAGTGTTCCTTCCGGTGTGACCAAGACCGGTGAGATCGACGCGAGACCGAGACCCGGGAACGACTTCGTCAACAAGTACCACTACCGTCGTCCCGGAAACGATGGCAGCCCGAAGCACCAAGTACCTCTACATGACCCGAACAAGTACCTCGACGCCCAATGTCAAGTTCGACTACATGAACAAGTGCCTCGACGACCAAGTGTATGACTACGTGGATTCGCCAAGTACCCCTTCGAGTCGCCGACGACCTTCAAGTTCGACTACACGGCTACAAAATGACATGTACAACTACGTTGCCGAGACCACGACGCGACAAGTACCTCTTCGGAAACGGAAACGCCAATGTGTACAACTACTTCCACTACCATCGCCCCGTGTATGACTACGAACATGAACAACTACCGTCGCCGAGACCGCAAGTACCTCTACATAAACGAGTACCACTACATCCGATGCGGCGACAAGAACATCTACAAACGTGTACCACGACACGATAACGGAACGACTACTTCCCTCTACGAGCGTGTACCCCGACTCGCGAGAACGACTACTTCCACTACGTCCCTCGACGATCTCGAACCGCTTCGAGAGAGAATGTTCCGAAGGTATAACCCCGAGACGATGACCCGTGGAATGCTTGTGTTGTATGAGATGCATCCCTTGTTGGCTCCGTGCCCGTATCATCTTTTGTCATGCTCCTCGGTTGCCTCATCGCCGACTCGTGGGAACCCGGTGACGGGATCACCCCACCTTTCATCTTGTTCCGCTCGCTCACTCCACCTTTGCTTTTGCTCCGGTCTCCCAACGAGTTACCGGAACCGAGATGTTGCCATTGCAGCATTTTCGGATCGTTGTCGTGGCACCCTTTCCTTCCACCATGGTGACAATACTTCATATCCCTTTTGTTAACTCTTTAATAAAATTGCATAAAACTTGATCATGTCATCTGCATCATGTTAACAACATTAAAATGTGTGAATTGTTGTTTGCTTATAATTGCTAAACATGCTCATGGGGATTTTCCGGAATTGTTGTTGTTCTTCCGGCCTCATCTAAAATGCCTAAATAGTGTAGTTTTATTATGCTTCACCTCTTGCTATGTTAAAAACATTTAATCTTGTCTTGTAAATAACGAGAGTCAACTAAATAATTAACATGTGGTGTTTCGTCAATATGCAACTCGTTGCATATTGAGCTCCACTTAACTTGTAGTTTTGTTTGTGCACTTTGCCATGCCATGCATATTTAAACCGGAAATGCATCATACTTGCTTGTGCATCGTATGCCATGTTTATGCTTGTGTGTTTACCGTGTTGTTTGCTTCTTTCCGGTTGCTTCTCTTATTAGCTTCGGTTTCCTTCCGGAGTTGTGAGGTTTCTCTCGTCTATGTTGCTCCGTCTACTTCATGGACCCGTTCTTCTCCCTTGCGGAATCCCAGACAAGATGACCGAACCCGGATACCATTACTATTTTTGCCTATTGCTAGAAGTCTCGATCTATAGTTTTGCCTCGATGCCCATGTCTTTCCTGTCAGCCTCCTACTTGTAACCATGTTCATGTCTAACCACCCTACCTATGCAAACCGTTGAATGGCTAAGTACGCTTCGCTCAGCCCCTCTTATAGCATTGTTAGTTGCAGGTGAAGTTTGAAGATGCTTGCTTCATGTTGAAGTTTCTCGGGTTATATCACACTATATAAACGCTTAAAATGAAATCATTTATATATTGGCAATGGGTGGAAGGCTAAGCCTTTTGCTTGGTGATTTGTTCCACTCATGCCGTTAGGAACCGTATAAACCGGTGTTATGTTCCTTGATTATACGTTCCTCACACGGTTGGGGTTATGGGGCCCCCCCGATAAACCGCTAAGTGCTAAGTCTTTTCCAGCAAGTCCCAACATTGGTACTATTCGCCTAATAACTAATAAAACTTGCATAGGGACTAGCTATCCCTTTTATTTTAATCAACAACCCCGGGCCAGTGCTCCACATGAGTGTTGCTCCGAAACGGGGAGCCTGCGGGGCCGCCTTGGGGAAACCCGAGGTATCTGGCATACACCTGTAGCTTCGCCCATCCGGTCGTGTCCTGAGACTAGATACGCGCGGCTACTATCAGGGTGTCGACACGCCGGGAGGATTTGCTGGATTAGCCTTACCTTAGTTCAGAGTATCTTGAGCACGGGATTCCGAGAATACTCGGGTCTTCCCACCTTGGAGTTGCGACTCCGCGGATCGTGGGCTTGTCATGGGCCAAGTTGGAACACCCTTGCAGGGTTATGAACTTTCGAAAGCCGTGCCCGCGGTTATGTGGCAGATGGGAGCTTGTTAATATCCGATTGTAGAAAACTTGACACCATGCTCCAATACATTACCAGCGTGAGTACCGTGACTGTCATTTTCCGAAAGGGGTTTCGAGAGAATAACACGGTGGGGTTATGTTTGACTTGATTAGTTTAGGATCACTTAGTGATCATCTCTCGACCGAGGCACCTTCTCTTCTCGCTCTCTTTTACGTAAGCTAGGCTAGTGCTGCTGCAATCACTTATTCTTTCATCAGCCTTGTTCCACACCCAAGGCTTAAATAGTCATGTTACCCGGGAACGGGATTGCTGACTCCTCTGTGGCTCACAGTTACTTCAACACACCAGATGCAGGTTCAGCCGAGTTTGAATCTGGAGATGGATTAGTACTTCACCAGGTGCTCGATGAAGAGAGTGGTCGTATGCTTATGACGTTTTCGATGATCAGTAGTGGTTCTTCTACTAGGATTCGATCTAGACCTGTGGTTTATGTTATGTTTGGTATCTTGACATTTGGATTTTACCCTTAGATGGGCTGTGATGTTCATTTGTATGATGATTGGTTATGTAATGAATTTGTGTGACGTGGCGAGTGTAAGCCAACTATCTTTTCTCTTTCATCCCTTTTTTTACATGAGATGTGCAAAGATACCAAACTTGCGATCATTCCAGAATGGGCTTATATCTTTAAGTCGTGCCTCGACACGTAGGAGATATAGTCCCATCCTGGGCATTACACCCCCTCCGGTTCATGTCCTGAGGAAGATGATCCGGATTCCGAGGTATGAGTTGGTCCTGATATATTGTAATCTCCCTTTATCAAATTTATTTTAACAATGTTCCTCCGCAGGATTTGGCTGAAGGAAGTAAAGCGGCGGAAGTTGAGGTAATCTCTCTCCCTTCAGATTCTGAACCGTCGGCACCCAAAATCCGCCGGGCGTCTCAGAAATACCCTTTTTCTCATCCTTACGCTCAATTGGACCCCAAATTTCTTTTGAAGAAGCAGCAGCATGAGGCGCGCCGGACTACGCGCCATAGTGGCCATGTAGTGGAGTCCTCCGGAATACCTCTTACTCCGGCTCGCAGGCGCCGCTCTGTGGTTTTACTTTTTCCAACTCTTCTTCATCCAAAGGTCGGGCTTATACGTAAACCGCTTCAACCGTCTGATCCTAACTATCAGGAGGCTCCCTTGTCCTCTTCTGGCGAGTCAACTGCCACACAGGTCCCTGTGCTGAAGACCGTGCCTGGGTAAGTCCTTTTCAACATCCGGTTCATCTTTGTATTTGCACACTGATGATTCTCATTGTTCCTTTGATTTTATCCAGCAAGCCGAAGCCTAGCAAGAGGGCGAAAGCGACCAAAGTGGCTGTCGGAACTGCTACTGTTGAACCGGACGCTGATCCGGACGTAGTTATCCCTCCAGAAGACAATCCTGCAGCTCAGTTTGATGACCCTGCTCCCATGGATCATGATGATATTGTTGCTCCGGAGAATATTAATACGGAGAATGTAGTTGATCCGGCTAGTCCAGTCCGGGTTAGCCCTCCTCAGGCTAGCCCGACTCCTGTTAGTTAGGTGCCTACAGCTGCCCCTTCTCAACCAACTACTGCTTCTTCCCCGGACGTTCACATAACCGGGTTAGGTTTTACCGCTCCTGCTGAGCATATCGTCTTGGCCAAACACACTGCAAAATAGGAGAAGCTTCAACAAGAGAAGGGCAAGTGGAGCACGGACTTATCCAGCTATGCCCAATTAAGTGCCCAGGAACTTTATTCCAGGTATTTGAACCAGCTTCATACTAGCCGCGATTATGAATCCGGGTTGTTTAATATGATGAAGGATAAGTACGAGGTAACTTCCTTCACTTGTCTCTATTTTGTATTTTTTGTACTCCTGTCTTTAGGCCATAGTAGCCCCCAAGTGCTGGTTTAGCTTCGTTGTAGGTGAACCGGCACTTCCAATGTATGCAAAAATGAACTTACATTAGCCCCCAAGTGCCAGGGGCATAACTTGTTTTATGTGCCTGGGACTTGTTTGAATTTCTCTTTTGATACTTCAACTGTACATTAGACCCCAAGTGTCAAGTGGATAACTTGTTTATATGCTTGAGACTAGTTTGAATTGTCTTTTAATTCATTTGATTTCCTTGTAGGCTGACTTGACCCGAAGGGCTGCAGAGGTAACTGACCTCCGGAATGGACTGGATGCTACTGAAACTGCTTCTGCCAAAGCCAAGGACGAGCTAGCGCTGAGCTTAACCAATACAGAAAAGTTGAAAAAAGACTTTGAAGCGGAGCGGTCAGCCTGGGAGGTGCAGAGGAATGCTCTTGAGAAAAGAGAAAAGGGTGCTGAAGCTGCCCTTAATCCGGTGACGCAAGAGCTGACCGGTTTAAGACAGCAAATAGAACTTATGACCTCTGCTATCTTTGGTGAGCACTCAATTTGCACATGTTTTCATCTCTGCAATCTTTGTTCCTCTCCGGTTTAACTTTAACAATCATATTTAGGGCGACGCATAACTCTTCTTGGAGATGACGTTCGAAAGAAGCTCAAGGCCTCTTATACCTTGGTGGAGCAGCTGTATTCCGGCGCTCAAAGGATTATAAGTGCAATGTCCCATCAGAAAGCGGCCCCAATCACTATCCAAGGTACCTTAGAGAAGCTACCCATCCTGCATGTGCGCTTGGTGGAAGTGAAGAAATCTGCTGCAAGGGCCGGTTCTCTTGTAGCACTGACTCGGGCCAAGGCATGGGTTCCGGATTTTGATCCGGAGGAAGCTATGAACGGATATCCCAGTAATAAGGAAGATGGATCTGCCTTCTCTGGCCAGGACCTCCGTGCTTTAACCAAGGAGATGCGCCATCTTTCCAGCAAGCTTGCTGATGAAGCGGATCTGACCAGGTATCATCCGGCATATGACTTAGAAAATGAACGGGTGGACCGGCCGGTTTATGATACCAAGAATCTGATCCCGCCAGTGCGCGCCCATACTTTCGCTCCAGATATTGATCCGTCCGATCTTATTACTGAGGAAATGTACTTCCGTGCACTATCCAAGATTTACTGGCGCGTTCCCGACTTCTAGCCACTTCATGAAGACGAAGAAGTTCCGGAACAAGCCGATCCTCAGCCTTCGCAGCAGGAAGAAGAATAATAAACCGCTCAGTTTAACTCTTAGCTGCTGAAATCTGTTGCCAAAAACTTTAATCCGTTCAGGCCTGCAAGCGCCTTGTAATACGATAGTTCGAAACATTGTCTGTCTCAATTCGGATGTCACAGCTTGACTTGGCGTCTGCCAATTTTTATCCCTTGTCTGCTATGGTTGATCCGTTTATGTTATCTGTATCTGCATAGACAACGCTAAAAATATGTCCTGGCGGTTTACCACTGGACCTATTACATTGCTCCCATAGGCATATATATTAAAAGAGTATCTGTTTTATATCCAAAAATATCTCATACCTTTGATTAAGTGTGCTTGACATCTTTAATCCGGTAGGCATAATTGAACGTGTAGATTCTGATTAGGCTCTTGGCCCTCTTGACGTATGCCCAATGACTGTTCCGGGTTATGATAAACGCCGGTTTAAATCATGCTGGTGTTTATGACCCAGACTTTGAACTTATGCTGGTATTCATGATCCAGACTTTTACTTTGTAGATATGTGGTCAACTTTGAAGTTGCCCAGTTACGGATCAAAAACTTGGTTACCCATGAAAAACATTGAAAAATCACAAAAACAAAGCATTGTTGCAAATAAGACCATGTAGTCGAGCCTTTTTGCGAGCTGCCAGGCTCCAAATCGAGGCTTCTGATTCGAATGCGATCAGTAAACCGGAAATTTTGCCAATCAATGGATTCGAATGTGATCCAAGGAGCTATGATTTTGCCAATCAATAGATGCGATCCAAGGAGCTATGATTCATTTTTCCAATCAATGGATGTGACCCAAGGAGCAATGATTCATTTTGCCAATCAATGGATATGATCCAAGGAGCAATGATTTTGCCAATCAATGGATGTGACCCAAGGAGCAATTATTTATTTTGCCAATTAATGGATGTGATCCAAGGAGCAATGATTTATTTTGCCAATCAATGGATGTTATCCAAGGAGCAATGATTCATTTTGTCAATCAATGGATGTTATCCAAGGAGCAATGATTTATTTTGCCAATCAATGGATGCGAACGAAGGAGCTATGATTCATTTTGCCAATCAATGGATGCGATCCAAGGAGCTATGATTCGTTTTGCCAATCAATGGATGCGATCCAAGGAGCTTTGTAATTTGAATACGATCATACAAACCGGACCAAAAGGGGTTAAGCTAGGATTCGAGTACGATCCATAGCCCCCTAGTGACCGTGGAGGCAAGTCCTGTTTGGTCCCTTATAGAATTGTCCTGCATAGCAAAAATAGACTGATCAAAGCATCGTGTTCTTCTTGATGAAAATGATATATATCAAGAGAAGTAAACTTTAGATGGATATCACCTAAGTGAACTCCCATAAGACATTTATTTAGAAGAAAAAGGCTGATCCCCCGGTTTACCAAGGGTGCCGGTTTATTTATTAATCATAATATATACAGGATACATGAAGCGGAGCTCATGGCTCAAGTGTAGTAAGGCCGCAGAAGGGCGATGTTCCACGGCCTCTTCGTCTCTTCCTCTGCTGTTCGTGAGTCTTTATGTTCTCGAACGTCCACCAGATAGTATGAACCGTTGTGTAGGTTCTTGCTGACCACAAAGGGTCCTTCCCAGGGTGGGGTTAACTTGTGCATATCTGTCTGGTCCTGGATGAGCCGGAGTACCAGGTCCCCCTCCTGGAACGTCCTGGTCTTAACCCAGCGGCTGTGATATCTGCGCAGGTTCTACTGATAAATTGTAGATCGTGTGCTGCTATGTCACGCTCTTCATCCAGCCGGTCTAAGCTGTCCTATCTTGCTTTCTCATTGGCCGCTTCAACATAAGCTGCCACCCGTGGTGAGTCGTGCTGGATATCACTTGGAAGAACCGCTTCAGCACCGTACACCATGAAAAATGGCGTGTAGCCTGTAGACCTGTTAGGCGTAGTGTTGATGCTCCAGAGGACAGAAGGTAACTCCTCAACCCAGCACCCTGGTGTTCTCTACAAGGGAGTCATAAGCCGGGGCTTAATGCCTCGCAAGATTTCTTGGTTGGCCCTTTCAGCTTGACCATTGGATTGAGGGTGAGCTACCGAAGACACATCCAGGCGAATATGTTCCCATTGGCAGAATTCTTCCATCTCTCCTTTGGATAGATTGGTGCCATTATCAGTAATAATGTTGTGTGGAAAGCCAAACCGGAAAATTACCTTTTTGATGAATTTAACTGCTGTTGCCGCATCACACTTACTGACAGGCTCTGCCTCAATCCATTTTGTAAACTTGTCCACTGCCACCTACAGGTGGGTTTTTTGATCATGGGATCGTTTAAAAGGCCCAACCATATCAAGCCCACAAGTCGCAAACGGCCAAGTAATTGGAATCATCCGCAGCTCCTGTGCCGGAACAAGATCCCGTCGAGAAAATTTCTGACAAGCGTCGCATCTCCGAACTAGATCCTCCGCATCAGCATGAGCGGTTAACCAGTAAAACCCGTGACGAAAGGCCTTGGCTACTAGTGACTTTGAACCGGCGTGATGACCACAATCTCCTTCATGTATCTCTCGAAGAATATCATTGCCTTCTTCCGATGATACACAACACTGAAACGCCCCGGAAACGCTACGGTGATGAAGTTCTCCGTTAACAATGGTCATAGACTTGGATCGCCGGACTATCTGCCTAGCTTCAACCTCATCATCTGGCAACTCTCCTTGGCTCAGGTACACCAAATACGGGAGTGTCCAATCCGGAATAACATGAAGTGCTGCCACTAGCTGTGCTTCCGGATCAGGAACAGCCAAATCCTCCACCGTTGGTACCTGAACTGACGGACTTTGTAACTCATCCAAGAAAGTGTTTGGTGGCACCGGTTTACACTGAGAACCTAGCCAGCTTAGAGCATCGGCTGCTTCATTTTTTCGCTAGTCTATGTGATCCACCTGATATCCTTTGAAACATCCTGCAACTGCTTCAACTTCTCGCGTGTAAGCTGCCATGAGAGGGTCTTTGGAGTCCCACTTGCTAGATACTTGTTGCGCCACCAAATCTGAATTATCGAAACACTTGACCTGGCTCAAGTTCATCTCCTTAGCCATTTGCAGGCCATGAAGCAGTGCTTCATATTCAGCCGCATTGTTAGTGCAAGGAAACATTAGTCGGAGGACATAACAAAACTTGTCACCTCTTGGGGAAGTTAACACGACTCCAGCCCCCGAGCCTTCTAATTGCCTTGAACCGTCAAAGTGGATAGTCCAGTATGTGTGATCCGGCTTCTCCTCTGGTGCTTGCAATTCTGTCCAATCATTGATGAAATCTACCAATGCTTGGGATTTGATAGCAGTACGGGCTATATACTTCAATCCGTGTGGGCTAAGCTCAATGGCCCACTTTGCTACTCTGTCAGTGGCTTCTCTGTTCTGGATTATATCCCCCAACGGAGCTGAGCTAACAACAATGATTGGGTGGCCCTGGAAGTACTGCTTCAGCTTTCGGTTTGCCATGAACACGCCATACACCAGTTTCTGCCAGTGTGCGTACCTTTGCTTCGATTCAATTAGAACCTCACTGACATAATAAACCGGGCGCTGAACCAGATATTCATTGCCTGCTTCTTTGCGTTCCACCACAATTGCCACGCTAACTGCACGGGCATTGGCGGCCACATATAACAGCAGCGGCTCGTTGTCAACAGGGGCAGCAAGAACCGGCGGTTCTGCTAATTGCCGCATCAAGTCCTCGAACGCAGCATTTGCAGCATCGTTCCATATGAACCGATCTGTCTTTTTCAGCATCTGATAAAGCGGAATTGCCTTCTCTCCCAAACGGCTGATGAATTGACTTAACGCTGTAATCCGGCCAGCTATGCGATGGACATCATTGATGCAAGCCGGTTTAGTCAAGGATGTGATCGCCTTGATCTTCTCCAGATTGGCTTCTATTCCCCTGTTTGATACTAAGAACCCAAGGAGCTTGCCTGCCGGAACACCAAAAAAACACTTCTCCGGATTAACCATCATCTTATAAACCCGGAGGTTGTCAAAGGTTTCTTTTAGGTCCTCTATCAGCGTCTCCTCCTTCCTTGACTTTACGACAATGTCATCCACATAAGCGTGGACATTTTTCCCGATCTGCCCCTTAAGACAGTTCTGTACGCAACGCTGGTAAGTTGCTTGGGCACTCTTGAGCCCAAAGGGCATAGATACGTAACAGAAGGCTCCAAAGGGAGTTATGAAGGATGTCTTCTCCTGGTCCTTAACTGCCATCTTGATCTGATGATACCCTGAATATGCATCCAAAAAATTTAGCCGCTCACATCCTGCCGTAGCATCAATGATCTGATCAATACGGGGGAGAGCAAAAGGGTCAGTTGGACAAGCCTTGTTTAGGTTTGTGTAATCCACACACATCCTCCACTTTCCATTTTTATTTAACACCAGAACCGGATTAGCCAACCACTCCGGATGGAACACCTCAACTATGAACCATGCGGCCAAAAGCCTGGCCACTTCCTCACCTATTGCCTTGCGCCTTTCTTCGTTGAAGCGACGCGGGTACTGCATGACGGTTTGAATTTCGGATCAATATTAAGACTGTGCTCAGCGAGTTCCCTCGGTATACCTGGCATGTCAGAAGGTTTCCATGCAAAGATATCCCGGTTCTCACGGATGAACTCGATGAGCGTGCTTTCCTATTTGGGGTCAAGGTTAGCGCTGATAGTGAACTGCTTGGATGAATCGCCTGGCGCAAAGTCAACTTGCTTAGTTTCCTCTGCCGATTTAAACTTCAACGCCGGATCATGCTCTGTAGTTGGCTTCTTTAACGGGGACATATCTGCCGGATCAACGTTGTCTTTGTAGAACTTCAACTCCTCTGTAGCACACACTGCCTCTGCATAGGCTGCGTCTCCTTCCTCGCACTCCAATGCAATCTTGCAACTTCCGTGAACCATGATGGTTCCCTTGTGACCCGGCATCTTGAGTTGTAGATAAACATAGCACGGTCTAGCCATGAACTTGGCGTAAACCGGCCTTCCAAACAGAGCATGATATGGGCTCCGGATCTTTACGACCTCAAAGGTTACTGTCTCTGACCTAGAATCAAGTTCGTCCCCAAAGGTAACTTCTAGATCAATTTTCCCAACTGGGTAAGCCGATTTACCTGGCACCACTCCATGGAACACCGCGTTGGATTGTCTCAACTTCTTGTCTGTCAACCCCATACGACGGAAAGTCTCGTAATATAAGATGTTGATACTGCTGCCGCCATCCATGAGTACCTTTGTGAATTTGTAGCCACCCACCTGTGGTGCCACCACTAAGACCAACTGACCCGGATTATCAATCCATGGCAGGTGATCCTCTCTGCTCCACACAATAGGTTGTTTCGACCAACGCAGAAAACGTGGTGTTGCCGGTTCAACTGCGTGTACCACCCGCTTCAGGATTTTTTTGACCTCTTTTGCACAAACTCGTAGTAAAGACATGGTACCGTCCACTATTTAGCTCCTTTGGATTACTCTGATATCCGGATTGTTGCTGATGTTGACGCTGCTGATTGCCTTGGTTATTGTAACCATCCTGACCATGTTGCTGGTGGTTGCCTTGGTTGTAGTTATTGTTGCCACCATGATATCCTGATCCGTACCCATTACCCTGGTGACCCGGACCTTGAAAACCGGAACTCGAGCCGCCGCCCGGTGGTCCATTGTTGTATTTGGCTTGTCTCATGGCCTCTACCATGATCCGGCATTCCCTCCATGTATGTTTAGCTGGGTGTTCCGGCATGCTATGTTTCGGACAAGGCTCATTCAATTGTTGATCTAAATTGACGGATCCTCCTTCGCCCCGTGGAGGTGGCCGACCCTTGCGGTGCTCAAAGTTTCCTTGAATATTGGTACTGGCCACAAAATCAGAGCCGCCCTCTGCCTTTTTCTTACCATTGAAACTTGTACCTGCTGGATTAGCTTGCGCCGGTTTACCAGCCTTGTTTGCTTTCTCGGACTTGTCTCCATCTGCCTCTGGGTACTTAGCGTTATCAGAGTCCCCATACTTCACCAGAGCGCTCATGAGTGTCCCCATGTCATTACAATCCCGCTTGAGCCGTCCCAACTTCAACTTTAGAGACTAAAACCGGCAATTGCTTTCTAGTGTCACTATCGCCATACTGGGGTTGATGCTATTGGAAGAGTGCAAGATTTCTGACACACGCCGCACCCAGGTGCTCGTAGGCTCCTGCTCTCCTTGAACACATGCCGCTAAGTCTACTACTGACATTGGCTGCTTGCACGTGTCTTTGAAATTTTTGATAAACAGGCGACGCAGCTCACCCCATGATCCAATGGAGTAAGGTGGTAAGCCCTTTAACCATGTCCGGGCTGTACCCTCAAGCATCATGGTAAAATACATCGCGCATGCCGCTTCATCCACATCTAGCATCTCCATAGACGTCTCATAGCTCTCAACCCACGCCTCTGGAGCTAGGTCTGCCGTATAGTTGGGCACCTTGCGCGGACCTTTGAAGTCTTTGGGTAACCTTACGCTTCGTAAAGCGGGGACAAGACACTGTACTCCGAAATAACTCGCCGTGACTCCTGTCTCTGCTGTGGTTGGGTGAACCGGCGTCATTTGATGGGTATCCTCGCGGGCTGTGGGGACCCCGACTCATAAGTTGTGATCACCGAATGCACGTGTACAGTGATCCCAGAGATCAATGCTCACTGAACACACAGAAGCTGAATAACAAAAGTCTTACATCCATACATACCGTATTACACAAATAGGACCATTATGGTCAAGTCTTGAGTATACCATCGCAGCGGAAATCTTCAAAAACAACTTGGACCCATGCCATCTGCCTTAACCCTACAGGAATTCTGACTGGGAAGCGTCCTAGCTCGCGTGCTCGTCACCAAGAAATCTTCATCATAACCTGTTCTCTCATGCCTGGCCAATAAAATAACCAGTGGCAAGCCAATGAGTACTTTGAATGTACTCGCAAGCAACCCAAGTGTGATGCCAGAATAATTATGCAAAGCTCTACTGCTAAGTTGGCAGTTTTGCGGAAAGCTAGTTTTTCAAATGCAAGCATGATCAACATATAACATGGGCATGCATGTGTCCGCAACAAGTATCAGGAGGTCACAGACATCATTATTGAGAAAGAGTTGTGATCAACTCATGCTCAAGCTCATTGTGACTTCCTCACAATCACATCGTCAGATCCACCATGCCGTGTTGTTTTCCAGAAACTTATGGAGATAGTCTAAGTAGCACCACCCAACTGTCCTTGACCGCGGACACGGCTATTCGAATAGTTTGACACTCTGCAGAGGTTGCACACTTTACCCACAAGATCCGGGGAACTCTCGTGACACCCACGACCCGCGGTACCTCAAGTACCCGGGGTAAGCACCCGATCACTATCTTTCCCTAGACGACACTAATATGGAGTCCACTCGATTGGTAACAGCCCCGTGCCAAACATTTCACATCTTAGAGATTGTGGAGCCTTGCTCCCATATTCATCACATACCACTGACACGGGGTACCAACGGTGTGTTCGGTGCCCTGTAAAAACAGTCATGGCCGCCTATCCAAGCACGACCCCGTCCCGAGAGTGATCTCATGTCACCCCCGTCACTAGTAATGCGGGCACCATGCTAGTATCGACCTAGGTAACCAATAATGCCCTTTCCCATGTAAGGGTAGAGTGGTTGCACATGTTTGGTTGGGATGGTAGTCACACATAAATCTAATCCATCTCTGTAAACAACACTTTCAACAAGCCTCGGCACACTACTTCATCACCAAGTAGTGCCCTAGTTTCTCATCAACTCCCAGGGGCATTAGTGGCACCCACTGGGTTAATTGCAAGTATGTCAAACCACACTTGTTTCACTCAATGCATAACCCTGACCCATTTGCGTAGCCAACTACTATAGCATACCTCTATCTACTCCCCACCCACATAACCCTCATAGGAAGGTAGGTTCATGTTTGATGCAAGTTTCAATAATAAAGTAACAAAGGTAGCAACCAAAGTGGTCTCGACCTCAACATGATTCCGATGCATTGATAATAAGGTGCTATGAGATATGCATAAAAAGGTTTCTCGAACATGGTCAAAGGGCTGCTTGCCTTATTCTCCCGAGTCTTCAAACCTTCTGGTCCATCTCCGAGTACTCCGTTTATTTCATCAACTAACGATGGAAACAATCATAATAAGCAACACAACAAGGCAAAAATAAAAGTGCTCTAAAAATAGGAGTTGGACTTTTCAAGGATACCTCTGGTCATATTAGAAATGACCAAGGTGTTTTCATAGGCATTGGATCAATGGATAGTTTGGAACATTTCAATATGATGGAATCAAAGGTTTAATGGATTTGAAAGAAGTGTACAGAAATATATTTTTGAATGATGAGCAAAGGCACCCATCAACAAGTCATGATTTTAGAAGCATCTAGGAGTTGGTTTCACTGGATTTGGAATTCAAATGAATTTCCTAGGATTTTGCAAAGTTGATAAATATGAAGAAATGGCTCATTATTTGGTGGGGTACAGAAAGTATTAATAAAAATGTTCCAAAACTAAGTTTGGATATGACAAGCACCTAGGAATTTTAATCACTGCATTGGGATCAAAATTGAGCTCTCTGTGATTTTCTAAAGTTCATCACAGAAAATGAAATAATGGCATTTAATAATTATTTGTGAAGGAAATGATTCTGGAAAAATGTGCATGTTGCACCATGTGATAGAGCATGATTTTAGAAATTACCAGAAATTTGAATCATGCAATTTGGAGTTAATTTGAATTATTTATGGGTTTTTGAAGTTAACTGGAAAAAGAATATGGAAAAAGGATTCAACCTTATAATGTGCTCTGGGCGAGGCCCAGCTAAACATCGCCTACTGGGCTCAGCCCAGCGGCTCAGCGGCGTGCAGGAGGTGGTGACGCCGAAGGCGTAATTGCCTATTACGCCTTCCTGCACGGAAGGCGGGTGCCGGATGGACCCGTGTCCATTTAAATGGGTCGGCCCACCGGTCAGTGGCTCAGGCGCGTGCGCTGAGTCGTTGACGGGCGGGGCCCGCTGCTGACGCAGCTCCTTCTTCCTCCTCTGTTCAAAGCAGAGGAGGCAAGGCAGAGTGCACGCCGGCGCCGTTCCCCGGTGGCTCCGGCCGTCCCCGGTGGTGGCCGGTGCACCGAAGGGCTCAGCGGAGCGAGCCGCGCCCATCCCTGGTCTTCAAGCTGGCCGGGAGGAGCAGGAGCGACGGCAGCCGTGGCGTCGGCGGGCGGCTTCGGGTCGAGACGGGTGCGATGCCAGGGACGCTAGGGGAAAGGAAGGGAGGAGTGGGGGTGGCTCTGTGGTCCTGGGGTCCTCCTCCTGGCGGCCAACAGAGAAGGGGGAGGGGAGAGCGGTCGAGGTGCCCGATCCCGAGCGACGGTCGGCGGCGGCACTCCGGCCATGGAGGGAGCAGGAGCGCATGAGAGGGAGAGGGGACATGTCTAGGAGATGCACGGGAGAGAGGAGGGTCCAGAAGAGGCAAGGGAGTGCTCGGGGAGGCTTAAATAGATACGGCCGCGGTGCACCGTGAGCGCGGTCCAGGGCGCGCTCGGGCGAGCTCGTGGAGGGAGAAGGAGCGCAGGGGAGGATAGGGCCGACAGCGAGGCGTGTCGTGGACGTCGAGGCGACCTCGATGGACACGCCCGCTATGCCCAAGGCCGCCTGGAAGCCTCGGGGGCGCCGAGCTACAGTGCCTCGGCGCACTGTAGCGTGCTCCAGAGCATGCCTTTGGCCGGCATGGTCATGCCCTTGCTTCCTGGCCGTGTCCCCCAGTGTCCAGCAGTGCTAGGGAGTAGTAAACAATTGCCCACACGGCCTGAGATGCCCTGGAGGCCACTGGAGTGAGGAGAGAGGTGAAAGAGGAGAAGAGTGTTGCTGTCCACAAGAGTAAAAATGGGGTTTTTACCCCCCCCCCCCCCCC
>LR738711.1:840481075-840497612 GCA_902687465.1 Secale cereale
GAGGACATGGGGAATTTACTGGGGGTAGAAGATGATCAGAGGAAGCTGTGGTAAGAATTTGAGGTAAAGGGAAATAGTAAAAGGGGGTCAAAACAAGGGTTTTGGTAATTGGACAGAAGGTGTTTGATCAGGTTTTGGGAAAGCAAATGACTTCCAATTGACATGGGACTTAACAGGATCAAATGTCACATATAATTAGGGCCTTCCTCCAAATTTGAGCTCATTTAGGCAAAATTGCCAATGTAACTTTGGTGAACCCTAGAAATCAACAGAAATAATTTCACCTTGTTTGAGTTGAGCTATTCTTCTCCCCTTGATGCACCACTTGGTGTAGCATCATAATTTGGGGTTATGATCATGCCCACAAAGTTTGAGGCCCCAGGTAAAAAGTTGACAATGTAGAGTTGTTCAAATTTGAATTTGAACAGAAATGGTTTTGGGGCACTTAGATCAAGTTATCGTTCTCCAAAACTTGTGCCATTTGGCATAGATGCATAATTACATCATTTTAGCATGTGCACCAAGTTTGAGAGCATTTGGACAAGTTTGGCAATGTAAAGTTGCTCAAACTTCAAAATGGACAGAAATGGTTTTGAGGGGATTAGATGATGTTCCCTTGATCTTCAAGGCATTGGGCTTTGCAAGATCACCTAATATGTCATATTTGACATGATAGAATTTCCCTGGAATTTTTGGTGAATATTTCCTTTGTAAATATTTCAAAAGTTTGAAATATCCAGAAAGGGTTTTGGAAGGATTTGTCCAATATTTTGAACATGACCATGTGTTGAAACTCTCATATATGGAAAATATATGTCCTATGAATTTCCCTGAATTTTGGCAAATATTTTTGAAATAGTTAAATAATTTTTCCCTATTAAAGACCATTTCTGGCCTTATGAAAAAGCTTTTAAATAAAATATAAAAATAACTTTTAAAATTATACTTTTGTGGTTTCTGGGAGTCCTATACCTAATAGGATTCAAATATACTTTTTGAAATATTTTTCACACCCTAAATAAGGTACTTGCAGTGCAAACCTCAATTCAGGGGTTTTTGGAAAAACTAATTTTAGAAAATACTATTTGGCCAAAATATTTTTATAAGAAAATTCTATATTGTTCTATCCACATGGCATGATCATTGGGAAAAAGTTTTGGATCAAGGAGATGAAGTATAAGAGTTGGAGGATTTATTTGATTTTTAGAGCACTAGCAAACAGCAGACAAAAGTCAAATCAAGCAAAGTCAAAAACACTCAAAAGTTTTTGTAAATCCACATTTTTAACATGATAATTAGCTTAAGCAAAGTGGCATGAAAATCAGGGTGTGACAGACCTACCCCCCTTACAAGAATCTCGTCCCCGAGATTCCCAGACTAGGCGTGGAAAGGAATACGGAGTCTTGGATACGGGGTAGTCTTCACATCTTCTTGCTGGTTCAGCTTCCGAGTGGTGCTCCATGGAATCTTGAAGTACTTGGTGGTGTGGCTTCTCGCTTGCTTCCTTCCCTGATGGAAGTTGCTGAGGGGTCTCTAGCGTAGGTTGGGTTGAGTTAGTTGTCAGAGGCTCGGTGATCGATGTCCTTGCGGGCACCGGGCTAGTTAGGAAGTAAGAAGTACTTCCAGAGTGGGGACTTGTGGAAGATTTGGTGCACGGAGGGTATCTCAGGTGGTAAATCTAGCTGGTAGCCGTCTACTATTTGTCTTGCAGTGGTCTTGAAGAAGGGTCGATAAATCTTGGTGCGAGCGTCCCTTCGACACGGAAATGCTCGGTCCCTTCGAGAGGAGTGGTTTGCAGATACGCCCGGTCTTCGACGCGTAAGTTTACTTCTTGATGACGGTGGTCGGTGTAGATCTTCCTTCTTGACAGGGCGGTCTTCAAATGTCTTCTATCCAGCTGTCCGTCTCTTCTTTGTCTTCGGGTAGACAAGTGGGCCATCAAAGAATGATGTTACCCAACTTGTCCAATTTCTCCATGAGGTCTATGGGGGTACGCAAGGTCTCCGTTGAGTATTTGTAGGGGTGTTCTTGACTCTGAGTCAAGGCCCGAGGTCGGAATCTGACCATGTGGTGGCTCGGTGGGGATTAAGGGTTTCGAGGGTTCTAGTGAGTGAGTGAACGTTTATCATCTTATTCTTAAGCATAGTTTCTGAGATGCCAATAGCTCTATCTCGTACTCCGAACGAAAAAGAAGCCTCTCGCATAGACCAACTTCAATCACCACTCATGCCATACATATCCTCATGACTCTCAAGAGACGGTCTGACAAAATTGTACTTGCCTACGATCCCCAAATCCATATGTATGTCTACCCCTAAAATCTATGGGTAGGTCACACATGCTGCTGAGCTTAAATTAAACTCCACAATCCAAGCACTCAACCTATTCTTGCAAGGCTCACGATAATGCATCTCTATTCTAAGGAAACACGTCATATGCCACTCCAAGATTTTGTTTCCTTCCTATAGGTCAACTCCAATAGCCCGGTAATTTCCATTAATCACCACATAATCCAACAATTGTACGAATCTGATGTCTACGGTGCTCCACAAGATCTCAAGTTCCTATAATACCCAAATACTTGGAAGGACTATGCACTACGATAGTAAGCCCACCAAATTCTCATCGTCCGGGTCAAGTAAATTCCAAGATCACGATTATATAGATCCCTAAATCAACTCCGACAAATAATCCAATCTCCTAGGTTATTGTCCACCGAGAAGCATGGTATCATGATCAGGTTCATAGGTCTAAATCCAATTTACTCCGAACCATGCAGACATATCAAGCATTTACACCAACCAGAATCACCTACATAAATCCAAATCTCATGCCCAACGGGTACTTCTACATGCTTCCCCAAAGTCTTGATCCCACCAATATGAAAACCTCACAATCCATCAAGGTCTCAGATAATCCCTCGAAGTCACTGATATAAAGCCACCGAGTCATCTGTCTTATATCCTCAAATTGGTCTATCTATGGCATCGTCAGTTCTTGTGCTATATTAGGATGAAAACGTGCTCGTTCACTGCGTCCACTAGCTCCTTTACGAACCCAGTGTTGTGCACGGTTACAAAGGCTTAACAGGTTTTCTTGCAATACTATAGGTTAAGCACATGGTTAAGGGTTCGTGCTGGAGTGTCTCGTGAAGTCTCAAGGGTCTAGGAATGGGTTACTAGTCTGGAGGGTTTAACATAACTCTACGGGGTTGCACTTGGTCACAGAGGTTGTAGTAGAAGTCTTCAGTGCTAGTTGGTTGCCGAGGTAGAATCCTTGGTGCATTTTGTCTTGCGGGTCTTCAGTTGGGGAGAGAGGGAAGAGAGGGAAGAAGTAGCGCAGAGGGGGGAAATGCCTAAAGGGGGTTCTATAGTGCAAGTGCAATCAAACAGGTGCAAAAAGGCCGAAACAAAAGGAACAAGGCAAGGAAGGTGATATAGCCATGCACTTGTTGCCTAGGGCAAATGTGCGACTTATATCAAAACACAAACAAATAAAAGCAAACAACACACAATCATGGTTCTATTCGAACCATCATACGGACTCGACTGCGCATAGGGGGTACACGACTCATCCTACCCTAGGGGTTCTCGGACTCAGGGTCGTGACTTGTGCCTCGTGCAGTCTTCTGAGCTTCCTCAGGTGTTGCTATGTCCCTTGTAGTTGTTTGATGAATGATCCGGGTTGAGCCTGAAGAATCTTCAACATCTTCTCGCCTGATAGCTGGCGTTGACTTGGTCTTTTCTTGTCTCTTTAATCATGACGACCCCCTTGTGCCTTCTGGGACGTCGAGGGTACCAGGTAGGCGATCCGTATGCAATGACAATGACAAGGCATAATAGAGGTCCAACATGTCGGTTTCGTTGATGAAAACATCGACACCAAGAGCGGGGGACGAAGAGAACCGTTTTCCTGCTCACTATAGTGAGGCGGTCCAAATGGCGAGGTTCTCATCCACCGGTGGTTGCCGATACAACAACGGTAGTGACAGGATTACTCTATTAGCGATGTATATCATGACTTTGCACAACTCATGCCATGGCCATCGTAGGCTAGGTTTGCACCATCTTGGGGCAGTGTCGTGGATGTCACCATCTTCTGGGTCTTCATGTCCTCATCTTCGAGGATGGATTTTCTGTTGATATCATCTTGTCGTGGTGTCGCCACTCTTGCATTCAGAAGAGGTGGGTGAGTGTTTGGCAAGGTGCACTCCACGAGGATTATAGAAAATCCAGTGGTTAGGGGCTTAGGGGATCTAGCGACCAACAGTTTTGAAAGGGGAAGAGATTAGGTACAGCGTAGTTTTCGAAAAACTGAGAAGGGAAGAGAAGTATAGATAGTTTTGAAAACTACTAATAGTTTAGGAAATAGTTTTACCCTAACTAACGACCATGCTAACTAAGGCTTCCTATAGTCAGGATGGCTCTGATACCAGCTCTGTCGGGACCCCGACTCATAAGTCGTGATCACCGAATGCACATGTACAGTGATCCCAGAGATCAATGCTCACTGAACACACATAAGCTGAATAACAAGAGTCTTACATCCATACATACCGTATTACACAAATAGGACCCATGCCATCTGCATTAACCCTATAGGCATTCTGACTGGGAAGCGTCCTAGCTCGCGTGCTCGTCACCAAGAAATCTTCATCATAACCTGTTCTCTCATGCCTGGCCAATAAAATAACCAGTGGCAAGCCAATGAGTACTTTGAATGTACTCGCAAGCAACCCAAGTGTGATGACAGAATAATTATGCAAAGCTCTACTGCTAAGTTGGCAGTTTTGCAGAAAGCTAGTTTTTCAAATGCAAGCATGATCAACATATAACATGGGCATGCATGTGTCTGCAACAAGTATCAGGAGGTCACAGACATCATTATCGAGAAAGAGTTGTGATCAACTCATGCTCAAGCTCATTGTGACTTCCTCACAATCACATCGTCAGATCCACCATGCCGTGTTGTTTTCGAGAAACTTATGGACATAGTCTAAGTAGCACCACCCAACTCTCCTTGACCGCGGACACGGCTATTCGAATAGTTTGACACTCTGCAGAGGTTGCACACTTTACCCACAAGATCCGGGGAACTCTCGTGACATCCACGACCCGCGGTACCTCAAGTACCCGGGGTAAGCACCCGGTCACTATCTTTCCCTAGACGACACTAATATGGAGTCCACTCGATTGGTAACAGCCCCGTGCCAAACATTTCACATCTTAGATATTGTGGAGCCTTGCTCCCATATTCATCACATACCACTGACACGGGGTACCAACGGTGTGTTCGGTGCCCTGTAAAAACAGTCATGGCCGCCTATCCAAGCACGACCCTGTCCCGAGAGTGACCTCATGTCACCCCCGTCACTAGTAATGCGGGCACCATGCTAGTATCGACCTAGGTAATCAATAATGCCCTTTCCCATGTAAGGGTAGAGTGGTTGCGCATGTTTGGTTGGGACGGTAGTCACACATAAATCTAATCCATCTGTGTAAACAACACTTTCAACAAGCCTCGGCACACTACTTCGTCACCAAGTAGTGCCCTAGTTTCTCATCAACTCCCAGGGGCATTAGTGGCACCCACTGGGTTAATTGCAAGTATGTCAAACCACACTTGTTTCACTCAATGCATAACCCTGACCCATTTGCGTAGCCAACTACTATAGCATACCTCTATCTACTCCCCACCCACATAACCCTCATAGGAAGGTAGGGTCATGTTTGATGCAAGTTTCAATAATAAAGTAACAAAGGTAGCAACCAAAGTGGTCTCCACCTCAACATGATTCCGATGCATTGATAATAAGGTGCTATGAGATATGCATAAAAAGGTTTCTCGAACATGGTCAAAGGGCTGCTTGCCTTATACTCCCGAGTCTTCAAACCTTCTGGTCCATCTCCGAGTACTCCGTTTATTTCATCAACTAACGATGGAAACAATCATAATAAGCAACACAACAAGGCAAAAATAAAAGTGCTCTAAAAATAGGAGTTGGACTTTTCTAGGATACCTCTGGTCATATTAGAAATGACCAAGGTGTTTTCATAGGCATTGGATCAATGGATAGTTTGGAACATTTCAATATGATGGAATCAAAGGTTTAATGGATTTGAAAGAAGTGTACAGAAATATATTCTTGAATGATGAGCAAAGGCACCCATCAACAAGTCATGATTTTAGAAGCATCTAGGAGTTGGTTTCACTGGATTTGGAATTCAAATGTATTTCCTAGGATTTTGCAAAGCTGATAAATATGAAGAAATAGCTCATTATTTGGTGGGGTACAGAAAGTATTAATAACAATGTTCCAAAACTAAGTTTGGATATGACAAGCACCTAGGAATTTGAGTCACTGCATTTGGATCAAAATTGAGCTCTCTGTGATTTTCTAAAGTTCATCACAGAAAATGAAATAATGGCATTCAATAATTATTTGTGAAGGAAATGATTCTAGAAAAATGTGCATGTTGCACCATGTGATAGAGCATGATTTTGGAAACTACCAGAAATTTGAATCATGCAATTTGGAGTTCATTTGAACTATTTATGGGTTTTTGAAGTTAACTGGAAAAAGAATATGGAAAAAGGATTCAACCTTATAATGTGCTCTGGGCGAGGCCCAGCTAAACATCGCCTACTGGGCTCAGCCCAGCGGCTCAGTGGCGTGCAGGAGGTGGTGACGCCGAAGGCGTAATTGCCTATTACGCCTTTGTAATGCCCAGGATGGAGTTATACCTCCTACGTGTCGAGGCACGACTTAAAGGCATAAATCCATCCTAGAATGATCTCAAGTTTGGTATCTTTGCACAACTCATGTAAAAGAGGGATTAAATTGCAAAAGGAGATAGTTGGCTTACACTCGCCACTTCACACAATACAATACATAAGCAATACATCATTCAGAACATCACAACCCGACTACGGGTGAAGAACCAAAAGAAAGATACCAAAAACAACATAAAGCCACAGGTCAGGATCGAATCCTAGTAGAAACCACTACTGAACATCGAAACGTCACAAGCAAACGGTCAAACTCTTCAACAAGCTCCTGGTGAAGAACTTGAACCAGCTCCTGCATCAAACTCGGCTGAACCTGCATCTGGTGTGGTGAAGTAACTGTGAGCCACAGAGGACTCAGCAATCCCGTTCCCGGGTAACACGACTATTTAAGCCTTGGGTGAAGATAAGGCTGAAGAAAGAAATATGAGGTGAAGGAACAAACAAGAGTCTGCAGCAGCAACTAGCACTAACTTACGCAAAAGAGAGCGAGAAGAGAAGTGCATCGGTCGAAAGATGATCACGAAGTGATCCTAGCTAAAACCGGTCAAACATAACCCCACCGTGTTCAACTCCCGAATCCCTATTCGGAAATTGACAGTCACGGAACACACGTTGGTAGTGTATTGAAACATTGTGTCAAGTTTTCTACAACCGGAATTAACAAGCTCCCATCTGCCACATAACCGCGGGCACGGCTTTCGAAAGTTCAAACCCTGCAGGGGTGTTCCAACTTGACCCATTACAAGCCCACGATCCGCGGAGTCGCAACTCCATAGTTGGGAAGACCCGAGTATTCTCGGAATCCCGTGCTCGAGTTAAACCGAACTAAGGTAAGGCTAATCCAGCAAATCCTCCCGGCGTGTCGACACCCTGATAGTAGCCGCGCGTATCTAGGTCTCAGGACACGACCGGATGGGCGATCCCACGGGTTTTTACCAGACCTTGAGTTTCCTCGAGGTGGCCCCGCGTAACCCCCGTTTCGGACCAACACTCATGTGGAGCACTGGCCCGGGGTTGTTGAATTAAGAATAAAAGGGATAGCTAGTCCACATGCAAGTTTTATTAGTTTGTTATTAGGCAAATAGTACCAATGTTGGGATTTGCTGGAAAAGACTTAGCACTTAGCGGTTTATCAAGGGGGTCCCATACACCCCAACCGTGTTAGGAACGCAAAAACAAGGAACATAACACCGGCTTATACGGTTCCTAACGGCATGAGTGGAACAAATCACCAAGCAAAAGGCTTAGCCTTCCACCCTTGCCAATATATAGATGATTTCATTTAAGCATTTATATAGTGTGATATAACCCAACCAAACTTCAACATGAAGCAAGCATCTTCAATCTTCACCTGCAACTAACAATGCTATAAGAAGGGCTGAGCGAAGCGTACTTAGCCAAGCAACGGTTTGCATAGGTAGGGTGGTTAAACAGGGCAATGGTTACAAGTAGGAGGCTGACAAGAAGAACATGGGCATCGAGGCAAAACTATAGATCGAGACTACTAGCAATAGGAAAAAATAGTAATGGTATCCGGGTTCGGTCATCTTGCCTGGGATTCCACAAAGGAGAAGAACTGATCCAAGAAGAAGACGAAGAAGAAGCCTCACAACTCCGGAACGAAACCGAAGCTATCAAGAGAAGCAACCGGAAAGAAAGAACAACACGGTAAACACACACATCATAAACATGGCATACGATGCACATCCAAGTATGATGCATGTCCGGTTTAAATATGCAAGACATGGCAAAGTGCACAAACAAATACTACAAGTTAAGTGGAGATCAATATGCAACGAGTTGCATATTGACGAAACACCACATATTAATTAATTAGTTGACTCTCATTATTAACAAGACAAGATTAATTGTTTTTAGCATGGCAAGAGGTGAAGCATAAAGAAACTACACTATTTAGGCATTTT
The DNA here is from genome assembly GCA_902687465.1 of Secale cereale. NCBI lineage: Eukaryota > Viridiplantae > Streptophyta > Magnoliopsida > Poales > Poaceae > Secale > Secale cereale. The sequence goes on from LR738711.1 coordinate 840,489,790, forward strand.
AAATGAGGCCGGAAATAACAACAACATATCCGGAAAAACCCCATGAGCATGTTTAATAATTATAAGCAAACAACAATTAAACATATAATGTTGTTATCATGATGCGGATGACATGATCAAGTTTATGCAAGTTTTATTAAAAGGTTGACTTAAAGGATAAGAAGCATTTGTCACCGTGGTGGAACGAAAGGGTGCCACGACAACGATTCCGAAAATGATGCCACGGCAACATATCGGTTCCGGTATCTCGTTGAGAGACCGGTGCAAAACAAAAGGTGGAGTGAACGAGTTGAACAAGATGATGGGGTGATCCCGTTGCCGGGTTCCCACGAGTCGGTGACGAGGCAACCGAGGAACAAGACAAAAGCTCGGAACGGGCACGAAGCACACAAGGGAACATTTCATACAACACAACAAGCATGCATCTCACGGGTCACGACTCGGGGTTATACCTTCGAAGCGTTCTCTCTCGAAGCGGTTCGAGAGCGTCGAGGAAGTAGCCGTAGTAGAGGAAGTAGTGGTACACGGGGCGACGGTAGTGGTACACGATCGTAGTGGGAAGTAGTTGTTCACGGGGTGTCGTGGTACTCGGGGTTCCCGTTTGCGACGGTAGAGGAAGTAGTTGTTCCGTTCGTCTTGGCGGTTCCACGACGGCGGTAGTTGTTCACGGTCATCGGTAGTCGTTTGAGTCGTCGTGGACGTAGTGGAACTTGGTCGTTCTCCGGGCGTCGGTCTCGTACACGGTTCGTTTTGTAGATGTACTCGGGTCGTATACGTAGAGGTACTTGTCTCGAAGAGGTACTTGTTCGGGTCGCCGTATACTCGTTCGGGTCATCTGACAAAACATCAACACAGCAACACAATACAAAACAACACTACAGCAACAAAACTACAAAAAAAAGGAAAACAGCGGGCGACGGAGAGGTGCGGGTCGCGGCCTGGGGCGGCTGGCGAGAGGAGGCAGGGGCCCTCGACGCGTGAAGGGAGGCAGAGACCGAAGGGAGACGCAGGGCGCCATCGGGCTTCGGGCGAAACGGAGAGGGACTCGCGCGAGGGGAGCCGCTCCTGGCCGATGCAGGGCGGAGGAGGAGCGGCGCTGCTGGTGCTGCTCGGGGAAAGACGAGGCCTGCGCGGGGGTTGCTGGAGATGGACGGATCCCGGCGTCCATGGCGCGGCGGCGGCGGAGTAGCCATGGCGCTGGAGAGGAGGCCGGAGGACGCCACGGCGCGGGCAGAGGAGGAGCCGCGTCCTGGCGACGGAGAACGAGGGCCGAGCCCTGGCTGGAGACGAGGCGCAGGAGAGGAGGCGAAGGGCGCCGGAGGTCGCGGCTGGAGGCGTCGCTCGCGGGCGATGGAGGGCGGAGCCTGGCTCCTGGCGCTCGACGGAGGAACGAACGGGGCGAGGAGGCGGGGACGTCGGGCGATGGGGCTCCTTGCCTCGCGACGGGAAGAGGCCCGGGGCGCTCGAGAGGAGGAGAAGGCGTTGCTGGGGCGCGGGGTCGAGGGGTTCGGGCACGAGCGAGCGGGGACTGAGAGAGAGGAGATCGAAGCGAGGGAGAGGGAGACAAGTGCGGCGGCTGAGGGAACGAGAGGGAGTGCGATGGGGAGGATCGAGCTGCGCCTAGGGTTAGGAAGGGGGTTTGGGCCAAGGGAATGGGCCTGAAGGCCGGCGACCTGGGCCAGAAGGGTGGCTGTGGCTGGAGAGAGGGAAAGGAGGAGGCTGTGGGCTGGGGCCTGGAGTGGCCTTGGGCCAGAAGTGGGCCGAAGAGAGGAGGGAAGAGGAGATAGGCCAGGGAGGCCCAAGAGGCTGGGAAGGCTGGGCCTTCTTTTTATCTCTTAAATAGAAATAAAAAGAGAGAGAGCAAAACAAAAAGAAAGAGCCACAGAAAAGAAAAGAAAAAATGATGGACATTTTGTAAGGCTTTACGGAATAAACCCAACCCAACAAAATAATTCCAACAAAAAGGGCAGTGCGAAACTAAAACATTAGCTTGCAATAAAAGGGGTTTAGATAAAAGGAGGAGCCTCGAAACAACGGAAAGAATTAGCAAGGTTTAGAAGGAGAAGCTCGAAGTGAAAAAAAAACATGGGGAATTTGCAAGTGTGTTGGGGTGATTCTGAAGCAATGGAATAATTATTAATATAGCTCCATAATTAATAGGAGGCTTTTATATGTTATAAAGAGAAGTCACCTTCCCTCGATTTAAATGGACCGAAGGTCCACACGATTTATTTAGGTTGAGATGCAAAAATAAAATATGACATGATGCAATGCAAAAAAATAAATAACACAAGCACAACGAACACAAGGGGAAACCCCGGAACATCTGGAAGCTTCAAGAAGCTTCTGGAATCTTCTGGGACGTCGGTCTCGGGCGTCACAACTCTCCCACACTAACAGAGGATCTCGACCCGAGATCCTAGAGATATCACCGGGTAAAAACGAAGAGGAAGAGGTAAAACAAAGTTGCTTCTTTGACAAACGAGTGAAAACCAAAGAACCTTGAGAGGTTAAACAAGTTGAAAGAAAGAATGCAACGGAGATGAACGAAGTTAAGAGCACTCCGGTAAACAGGAGGAACATTACAAGAACCTTGAAGGTTGAAAGACATGAAAGCAAGAGGTTACGAACCAAAAGAATATGAAACCGCAATGGTATAGCCAAGGAATAAGAATGACGGAATTCAGGCAGCACTCCGTCTGAAAATGGAAGGAATTAGCAAGAACTAGCCAAGTTGAGATGATACTTGATGAAAACAACAACACACAGCCTCCGGAACAATTGAAAGAATGGCACAAGGGTAAGAAAGATTCAGACAGCACTCCGGTTAAAAGATAGTTTAAACTTGATAAGATGAGGGAACTAGAATGAAGAATACAACACTCCGGTTAAATAAACAAGCAAGGGAGAATATGATCTTGATAAAAACGAGATGATTGTTAAAGAGAGCAATATCACAAGGCCTCCGGAATGAAAGAATAGCATATAGATCAACGAAAGAAAAGAATGGAGAAGAAAAAACAATTTCTCCGACAAATGAATTGAAAGAGCATCCTTACGAAGAAGGGTTGAATTGAGTTGTTGGAAGTTCAACAACGAAAAGAATAAGCTCGATGTGGGCTTATGGAAAACATCTCAAAGTTATGAGGTGACACCCAGCCACTAACTTAAACAATTGATTGGATTGAGATCAACAAGGAGATGAAAAACTTATTCACCGGAAGGAAAAATGAAGAACTTGGGTCATTTATAAGCACCATAATTAGCAATAATCCTTAGGGAAAGCTTTTAGGTGAAATACAACCCAAGATAACTCCAATGAATAAATTGAAGGGTTGAAAAGATCTCTTGAACAAAGAAAATGATGGTTTTAAATATCTCATTCTTGATAACTCTTGAATCATGAAACATGAAGGGAAATTGTCAAAAATGGCATAACACCACCTGAAAAGATAAGGTAGAAAGAATTGCACTAGGAAAGCATGATGAAGTATGCTTGAGCTCCAACAAGAATCTTGAGGAATACTTCAAGGATGAATTAAAACATGATGAACCACCATGAAGAACTCCGGTTATGAAAGCATGAGAAGTGAAAGATGAAAAGAATAAGGTTCAAGGCCTGTGATGAATAAGATGGAGGTTTGAAATGATGTAATAGAAATAACTTGGAGCTCCGGAAAACAAGATGAACAACTTAGAACCAAGGATATGATATGATGAACAAGCTCCGGACAAAAGAATTAAATCACCTTGAAGGAATAAGAATAAGAATTATGTCATGCATCTCCTTCACCAATTTAAATTGATGACAACCAAGGATTTGGCATACTACTTATTCTCGTTACAAGGAATTAAGAGAGATCTAGCACAAGCTTGGATAAGTATTCAACGAACCACCGGTAGGATTATGAGAGAACGAGTGAATTAAAATGATAACAACGGAAAGGTAAACTAGAATGAACCACCGTAAGAATATAGAGACGAACGAAGAGACATCAATGAAGAATATTTGGAGGACGAGGTTGAAAACTGAGAACGAAGAAATATTCTGAAATGATGGCCTTCGGAGGATCACAAAGAAAAGAATTCAAGAAAAACTTGAGAGAACGGGCCAAGATTTAAGAGAAACTCTTCTCCGGCCTCCAAATGTTGAAAATGAAGACGAGAAATGCCATGAAGAATTTCGAGATACTCCGGACGAATGACAAGAGGAAGGTTGAGATAAAGATGGAAATAATTGAAAACAAGCTTGGAGAAGGCATGTGACCGATGTAAATCATTCTTACGTCACACTTGAAAAGAATTTCAGAATAACTCCGGAAAAATAGGAGAGTCAGGTAAGATCCTGGGAAAAGACCTGTGGGTTAGGGCCCACTCAAAGAAATCACCGTTAGAAAAGATTGCTTGCGAGATATTGCACCGGTTGAATTAAATGGCTTGAATAAGATAACAATGCTCAAAATAATTTGAACGGATTAAGAATGGAATTATGAATCTTCAGCACTCCGGATATGAATAGCAAGAGGAGAATGACTAATTGGTGCACCAGAATAAGAAAGCATTGTGAAAAGAGGAAAAGGATAAGATCAACACCAAATTCTTGAATTACATCCACCGGTAGAATATGAGAACAAAAGAATGATGAACTTGAAGCTCTTGAGCATCTTCACGATAATTCACCGGATAAGAACATTGAAGGAAAAGAAAGAAGAAACATCACAAGAATAAAATGGATATTTCATTTAAGAATTCTTGCTCTGAGAAGAAGAAGGGTGGGAGGGTGGGGAAAAGCAAAGATAACTTGAGACGAACAAAATGGGCACCGGTTGGAAAAGAATTAACATGACCATCTTGATGGTCAAGAAGAATTTGCACTCCCATAGAAATATGAGAACACCGATTAAGAAAGGTATGGAATCAACATTTGACATCGAAAGCAACTCGAATACCAGAATCAAAACAAAAACAAAGGGTAGATGTGCAACATGATCTTCACAATATCATCCGAACAGAGAATTGAACGAATGAGTTCTGCAGGTACATCACTTGACGAGAAGCCACTTGGAGAATAAAAGGTAAATAAAAAGGAACAAGGATCAGATAGAACAAATACAAGATAGAAGTTTCGTTCGACATCTTTGTGCTGAAGCTCATGGAACGTGTTACAAAAGGGTTTTGCAATCCCCGGATCAGCATAGCCAAGGACCCTTTAAGATGCAACTCCCGATCAGAACAAGTCCATAAAACCACTTCACTCAATGCAGAACCCCAAACTTCATATCGTGCATCCGTTGGAAGAATGCCTAGAACTACTAGATGAACCCACCTATTGATTTCCGAAAGTTTCCAGTTATGCAATCAGGTGTTGGGGATACACGGGAAGCACCGCGCAATCAACTCTAAACCTACATCCAGGTGTATCCATCCTTCAACACATAACCAGTCTTTCTCAGAAACTGTTTATCTCGGACCTTCGAAAAGCATCCACTATAACAAGCTATGGCAATACTCTCGAACTACCTCCCCAGTACTGGGTGATGTCGGGGTTATCTTGCCACTGGCCGTATAGGAGAGATTTTCGATGTCGGCCGTCTTAATTATTTAGTACTGCCGCGATATGCTTGTGTCAATGATACCCCGAAGCTCAACTCCTCGGTAACAGGAGGCATCGAGAACAATATCCTTGTCACAAGAACATCGAAACAATCCCAGAATACTCGCGGGATCCTAAAAAAAATTTGGTGCAATTTTGAAAGTAGAAGAGAAAAGAGTAATCGTCAAGAGTCCTCACCAGAATGAAAGGGGATGAGGAGCAAAAGAAATCCTACTCTCCGATATAATATAGGACTCAAAAAGTTTTCAGTGTGTGCCTAGACTCGACCGTCAACGATTCGATCAATCAGTGGGGGCTCCTAGGTCGGAGAAGGCTCTGATACCAACTTGTAATGCCCAGGATGGAGTTATACCTCCTACGTGTCGAGGCACGACTTAAAGGCATAAATCCATCCTAGAATGATCTCAAGTTTGGTATCTTTGCACAACTCATGTAAAAGAGGTATTAAATTGCAAAAGGAGATAGTTGGCTTACACTCGCCACTTCACACAATACAATACATAAGCAATACATCATTCAGAACATCACAACCCGACTACGGGTGAAGAACCAAAAGAAAGATACCAAAAACAACATAAAGCCACAGGTCAGGATCGAATCCTAGTAGAAACCACTACTGAACATCGAAACGTCACAAGCAAACGGTCAAACTCTTCAACAAGCTCCTGGTGAAGAACTTGAACCAGCTCCTGCATCAAACTCGGCTGAACCTGCATCTGGTGTGGTGAAGTAACTGTGAGCCACAGAGGACTCAGCAATCCCGTTCCCGGGTAACACGACTATTTAAGCCTTGGGTGAAGATAAGGCTGAAGAAAGAAATATGAGGTGAAGGAACAAACAAGAGTCTGCAGCAGCAACTAGCACTAACTTACGCAAAAGAGAGCGAAAACAAGGAACATAACACCGGCTTATACGGTTCCTAACGGCATGAGTGGAACAAATCACCAAGCAAAAGGCTTAGCCTTCCACCCTTGCCAATATATAGATGATTTCATTTAAGCATTTATATAGTGTGATATAACCCAACCAAACTTCAACATGAAGCAAGCATCTTCAATCTTCACCTGCAACTAACAATGCTATAAGAAGGGCTGAGCGAAGCGTACTTAGCCAAGCAACGGTTTGCATAGGTAGGGTGGTTAAACAGGGCAATGGTTACAAGTAAGAGGCTGACAAGAAGAACATGGGCATCTAGGCAAAACTATAGATCGAGACTACTAGCAATAGGCAAAAATAGTAATGGTATCCGGGTTCGGTCATCTTGCCTGGGATTCCACAAAGGAGAAGAACGGATCCAAGAAGAAGACGAAGAAGAAGCCTCACAACTCCGGAACGAAACCGAAGCTATCAAGAGAAGCAACCGGAAAGAAAGAACAACACGGTAAACACACACATCATAAACATGGCATACGATGCACATCCAAGTATGATGCATGTCCGGTTTAAATATGCAAGACATGGCAAAGTGCACAAACAAATACTACAAGTTAAGTGGAGATCAATATGCAACGAGTTGCATATTGACGAAACACCACATATTAATTAATTAGTTGACTCTCATTATTAACAAGACAAGATTAATTGTTTTTAGCATGGCAAGAGGTGAAGCATAAAGAAACTACACTATTTAGGCATTTTAAATGAGGCCGGAAATAACAACAACATATCCGGAAAAACCCCATGAGCATGTTTAATAATTATAAGCAAACAACAATTAAACATATAATGTTGTTATCATGATGCGGATGACATGATCAAGTTTATGCAAGTTTTATTAAAAGGTTGACTTAAAGGATAAGAAGCATTTGTCACCGTGGTGGAACGAAAGGGTGCCACGACAACGATTCCGAAAATGATGCCACGGCAACATATCGGTTCCGGTATCTCGTTGAGAGACCGGTGCAAAACAAAAGGTGGAGTGAACGAGTTGAACAAGATGATGGGGTGATCCCGTTGCCGGGTTCCCACGAGTCGGTGACGAGGCAACCGAGGAACAAGACAAAAGCTCGGAACGGGCACGAAGCACACAAGGGAACATTTCATACAACACAACAAGCATGCATCTCACGGGTCACGACTCGGGGTTATACCTTCGAAGCGTTCTCTCTCGAAGCGGTTCGAGAGCGTCGAGGAAGTAGCCGTAGTAGAGGAAGTAGTGGTACACGGGGCGACGGTAGTGGTACACGATCGTAGTGGGAAGTAGTTGTTC
>LR738711.1:840497622-840537117 GCA_902687465.1 Secale cereale
AAAAAAAAGGAAAACAGCGGGCGACGGAGAGGTGCGGGTCGCGGCCTGGGGCGGCTGGCGAGAGGAGGCAGGGGCCCTCGACGCGTGAAGGGAGGCAGAGACCGAAGGGAGACGCAGGGCGCCATCGGGCTTCGGGCGAAACGGAGAGGGACTCGCGCGAGGGGAGCCGCTCCTGGCCGATGCAGGGCGGAGGAGGAGCGGCGCTGCTGGTGCTGCTCGGGGAAAGACGAGGCCTGCGCGGGGGTTGCTGGAGATGGACGGATCCCGGCGTCCATGGCGCGGCGGCGGCGGAGTAGCCATGGCGCTGGAGAGGAGGCCGGAGGACGCCACGGCGCGGGCAGAGGAGGAGCCGCGTCCTGGCGACGGAGAACGAGGGCCGAGCCCTGGCTGGAGACGAGGCGCAGGAGAGGAGGCGAAGGGCGCCGGAGGTCGCGGCTGGAGGCGTCGCTCGCGGGCGATGGAGGGCGGAGCCTGGCTCCTGGCGCTCGACGGAGGAACGAACGGGGCGAGGAGGCGGGGACGTCGGGCGATGGGGCTCCTTGCCTCGCGACGGGAAGAGGCCCGGGGCGCTCGAGAGGAGGAGATGGCGCTGCTGGGGCGCGGGGTCGAGGGGTTCGGGCACGAGCGAGCGGGGACTGAGAGAGAGGAGATCGAAGCGAGGGAGAGGGAGACAAGTGCGGCGGCTGAGGGACCGAGAGGGAGTGCGATGGGGAGGATCGAGCTGCGCCTAGGGTTAGGAAGGGGGTTTGGGCCAAGGGAATGGGCCTGAAGGCCGGCGACCTGGGCCAGAAGGGTGGCTGCGGCTGGAGAGAGGGAAAGGAGGAGGCTGTGGGCTGGGGCCTGGAGTGGCCTTGGGCCAGAAGTGGGCCGAAGAGAGGAGGGAAGAGGAGATAGGCCAGGGAGGCCCAAGAGGCTGGGAAGGCTGGGCCTTCTTTTTATCTCTTAAATAGAAATAAAAAGAGAGAGAGCAAAACAAAAAGAAAGAGCCACAGAAAAGAAAAGAAAAAATGATGGACATTTTGTAAGGCTTTACGGAATAAACCCAACCCAACAAAATAATTCCAACAAAAAGGGAAGTGCGAAACTAAAACATTAGCTTGCAATAAAAGGGGTTTAGATAAAAGGAGGAGCCTCGAAACAACGGAAAGAATTAGCAAGGTTTAGAAGGAGAAGCTCGAAGTGAGAAAAAAACATGGGGAATTTGCAAGTGTGTTGGGGTGATTCCGAAGCAATGGAATAATTATTAATATAGCTCCATAATTAATAGGAGGCTTTTATATGTTATAAAGAGAAGTCACCTTCCCTCGATTTAAATGGACCGAAGGTCCACACGATTTATTTAGGTTGAGATGCAAAAATAAAATATGACATGATGCAATGCAAAAAAATAAATAACACAAGCACAACGAACACAAGGGGAAACCCCGGAACATCTGGAAGCTTCAAGAAGCTTCTGGAATCTTCTGGGACGTCGGTCTCGGGCGTCACAGCCTTCCTGCACGGAAGGCGGGTGCCGGATGGACCCGTGTCCATTTAAATGGGTCGGCCCACCGGTCAGTGGCTCAGGCGCGCGCGCTGAGTCGTTGACGGGCGGGGCCCGCTGCTGACGCAGCTCCTTCTTCCTCCTCCGTTCGAAGCAGAGGAGGCAAGGCAGAGTGCACGCCGGCGCCGTTCCCCGGTGGCTCCGCCGTCCCCGGTGGTGCCCGGCGCACCGAAGGGCTCAGCAGAGCGAGCCGCGCCCATCCCTGGTCTTCAAGCTGGCCCGGAGGAGCAGGAGCGACGGCGGCCATGGCGTCGGCGGGCGGCTTCGGGTCGAGACGGGTGCGATGCCAGGGACGCTAGGGGAAAGGAAGGGAGGAGTGGGGGGGTGGCTCCGTGGTCCTGGGGTCCTCCTCCTGCCGGCCAACAGAGAAGGGGGAGGGGAGAGCGGCCGAGGTGCCCGATCCCGAGCGGCGGTCGGCGGCGGCACTCCGGCCATGGAGGGAGCAGGAGCGCATGAGAGGGAGAGGGGACATGTCTAGGAGATGCACGAGAGAGAGGAGGGTCCAGAAGAGGCAAGGGAGTGCTCGGGGGAGGCTTAAATAGATACGGCCGCGGTGCACCGTGAGCGCGGTCCAGGGCGCGCTCGGGCGAGCTCGTGGAGGGAGAAGGACGGCAGGGGAGGATAGGGCCGACAGCGAGGCGTGTCGTGGACGTCGAGGCGACCACGATGGACACGCCCGCTCTGCCCAAGGCCGCCTGGAAGCCTCGGGGGCACCGAGCTACAGTGCCTCGGCGCACTGTAGCGTGCTCCAGAGCATGCCTTTGGCCGGCATGGTCAGGCCCTTGCTTCCTGGCCGTGTCCCCCAGTGTCCAGCAGTGCTAGGGAGTAGTAAACAATTGCCCACATAGCCTGGGATGCCCTGGAGGCCACTGGAGTGAGGAGAGAGGTGAAAGAGGAGAAGAATGTTGCTGTCCACAAGAGTAAAAATGGGGTTTTTACCCCCCTATCATTGAGCTGAGGACATGGGGAATTTACTAGGGGTAGAAGATGATCAGAGGAAGCTGTGGTAAGAATTTGAGGTAAAGGGAAATAGTAAAAGGGGGTCAAAACAAGGGTTTTGGTAATTGGACAGAAGGTGTTTGATCAGGTTTTGGGAAAGCAAATGACTTCCAATTGACATGGGACTTAACAGGATCAATTGTCACATATAATTAGGGCCTTCCTCCAAATTTGAGCTCATTTGGGCAAAATTGCCAATGTAACTTTGGTGAACCCTAGAAATCAACAGAAATGGTTTCACCTTGTTTGAGTTGAGCTATTCATCTCCCCTTGATGCACCACTTGGTGTAGCATCATAATTTGGGGATATGATCATGCCCACAAAGTTTGAGGCCCCAGGTAAAAAGTTGACAATGTAGAGTTGTTCAAATTTGAATTTGAACAGAAATGGTTTTGGGGCACTTAGATCAAGTTATGCTCCTCCAAAACTTGTGCCATTTGGCATAGATGCATAATTACATCATTTTAGCATGTGCACCAAGTTTGAGAGCATTTGGACAAGTTTGGCAATGTAAAGTTGCTCAAACTTCAAAATGGACAGAAATGGTTTTGAGGGGATTAGATGATGTTCCGTTGATCTTCAAGGCATGGGGCTTTGCAAGATCACCAAATATGTCATATTTGACATGATAGAATTTCCCTGGAATTTTTGGAGAGTATTTCCTTTGTAAATATTTCAAAAGCTTGAAATATCCAGAAAGGGTTTTGGAAGGATTGGTCCAATATTTTGAACATGACCATGTGTTGAAACTCTCATATATGGACAATATATGTCCTATGAATTTCCCTGAATTTTGGCAAATATTTTTGAAATAGTTAAATAATTTTTCCCTATTAAAGACCATTTCTGGCCTTAAGAAAAAGCTTTTAAATAAAATATAAAAATATCTTTTAAAATTATACTTTTGTGGTTTCTGGGAGTCCTATACCTTATAGGATTCAAATATACTTTTTGAAAGATTTTTCACACCCTAAATAAGGTACTTGCAGTGCAAACCTCAATTCAGGGGTTTTTGGAAAAACTAATTTTAGAAAATACTATTTGGCCAAACTATTTTTATAAGAAAATTCTATATTGTTCTATCCACATGGCATGATCATTGGGAAAAAGTTTTGGATCAAGGAGATGAAGTATAAGAGTTGGAGGATTTATTTGATTTTTAGAGCACTAGCAAACAGCAGACAAAAGTCAAATCAAGCAAAGTCAAAAACACTCAAAAGTTTTTGTAAATCCACATTTTTAACATGATAATTAGCTTAAGCAAAGTGGCATGAAAATCAGGGTGTGACACGGGCGGTAGGTCTGGCCCGGTTCATCACCTCCTGGGCGTGCACCTCTGCCCCTACCGGATTATCCTGCCTGTGATGGTGACGCCTCCGTTCGCTGTTAGACACTTCCGGTTCATCCCAACGCCTAGTGTAACTCCTGCTGTGGCGGGGGGTTGAATGAATCCTCTCCCTGCTGTAAGAGTACGCCTGCTGCTGTGTCAACGCTGTGTCCAGCAATTCCTTGGCCCGGCGCGCTTCCATCGCCACGGGGGATGTCCCCTCAATAGGTAAAGCGGCCAGTCGTGAAGCGGCGGCAACAATGTTGTCCAATGGGTTTGAATAATGGCCAGGAGGGGTGGGGATGTGCGCCGTGGGCGCAACCTGACGATTTCACTCTGCGGCCGACTGTTGAACCGGCGCGCCTGCTCCTGGGGCTCCTCCCCGGTTTATTTCTAGGTTATTGCTGGCTCCCGCTCCTGGTGTGCCAAAGAGATTCATTGCCTCATAGACCGGAGTTTGCTACCTTCTGTTCCTTACCTCCTGCGCAGAAGTCTGATCAATCCTGAGCCGGAAAGCTTGGGAGTCCAGCTCTGCTTGCCTTGTAACCATCATGGCTTTCTCTGCGTCCAGATCCCGTTTAGCTTGCTCAATCCAGCCCTTCAGCTGAAGGATCTCCGCATCATGCTGCGCATTGTTGGCAGGAGCCACTTCTGCTATTGTGCGTGCTGTCAACTCCTCGACCAAGGTGGATAGAGCGTCAGAGGGTGAGAGGGCTTGGCTGCTCGACCCTGCGCTAGCTACCTCTGCTGTGAACACCCCAGTCACCATGGGCTGCTGCATACACTGTGATCCGGCCATGAAGACAGCCACCCGGTTTGGTGGATCAAAGGGGTCCGGAATACTGTCACCATCGGATATACCCCCGGATCGGCCGTCCTGCAACGGATACAAAGATTCGGTCTCCCCGGATGAAGATTCATCGTCAGAGTAGACAACTGTCTCGCCACCAGAATCCGATCTGTCCTCGGCTTGGACTCCATGAACTGCTCCAACGAAAACACGCTTCACGGCGGGCTGAATCCGGGCCGATCTCGCACGCTGAGCCGGCTCGACAATGTTGGGTAAGATGTCCGGCTCAGGTCCCGGTTCACCAATCTTGTCGATGAAGACGTGGATGCCGCCGAAGGGGACCCGGTACGATTATTCGATTTAATCAGCCTTGGGGCCCCATCCTGCGTCGTCGATGTAGATCCGGCAGCGGCGACTCTTGGTCATCCGGCCAACTGCGTAACCCTTGAGTCCTTCAAAGCTGCCCTTCAAGAACTTGAAACCATCGTGCGATAGCCCCACGGTGGGCGCCAACTGTCGTGGAATTGGCACGACAGATGTCCGGTTTAGAGGACTTAGGTGTGGAGCCATCGCGCGGGTTAGCTTGAAGAGGTTAAAGCACACAAAGAACATAGAGGGTTTATACTAGTTCGGCCCCTTCAATGAAGGTAAAAGCCTATGTCTAGTTCGGTTTGGTATTGCTTGGGCGTCGATGAACAGGGAGCGAATTGCTTGCCTGTGTCTCAACGGGTTGTTTCTTGTCCTTGAACCATCACCGGGTCGTCCCTTTATATAGGAGGCAACGCCCGGTCCGGTTTACAGAGTCTCGAGGCCGGTTCATAATCGTGTCCGCCTCGGTCTCTGCTCTTTCTATCTTAAACCTCAAGTTACATGGTATGACGGTTCATAAACCGTAAGCTTTACATTTGGGCCCTAAGACTCTATGGGCCGTAACCTCCGGTTCATATTCTACTGGGCTTTATGATAATACAACTATGTAAGTGTAATCCGGACCTTCCTAGCCGGTTTATACCTGCTAGTAATATCCCTGACATGCATGTAACCTCCACCTACACCTATCATAAGGGAAATGAACAGTAAATCTACTTGGCTCACTCCTATCAACCTCATAGGAGTTTTCAATGAGAATGCAATATGTAGTCACTGCATTACGATAATCCACCATAAATTCGAATATGGTTCCTAGAGTAAGCTGAGGATTCTCCCTGTTCCACTCAATTGTTGCCATGTCCTCGCCATCATATTCTTGTAAAACTAAGGAGTCCATGTTCTCCTCCCTCTCTTCATCGTTAGTGTCATCGAATCTAGCACGACTGCTAGGCTCCTCTGGATATTCATCTTCCATTGCATGTTGACTGACTCTATCTACCAGTTAAGGGAATAGAGTCACATCCTCATCATCATCTCAAGGCACTTCCTCGTCAGGCTCTGCATCTACTTCTACATCATGTGTAGAAGGGCGAGGAGAAGTGGCAGAATTAGCGGCAGCCGACATGTTGTGGCTTTCAGAACCACTAGGTTTACTTGGTCTCGACCTACAAGGAGTGCGAGGATGCTCGCTATTAGCAGAGATAGATGATGTGTGAACACCCTTCCCCTTCGGGATACGTTGCTTGCGTGCCTGAAGCACACTGGTATGGATTTTACCGAAATGGATGTCAGCATTCAAACTAAATAGTAGTCCTAGATGCTCATCACAAGTTAAAGGGAAAAATCTCTCCTAGGTACTGTCGAAATATCTCAGTTCAACAACATCGGCAGGGCTCCACGGATACTCACAACAGAGTGCCTCGGGGAAATCTGTGAACGAAACAGTGGTTTCTACCACTTTCGGATAGAAAAATCCAGAAATCTGATACGGTTTAGTTCCATGTAGCTTTCTAGTTTCCATTCTAACCACTAGCCAAAAAGCAAGTGCAGGATCAACCCTATTCGATGAAATAAAGGGCGCAGTTAGGCCGAAATTTTTCAGAAAAATGCACTGATTCACGCCAACGATGGTCAAATACAACCTAATTTACGGATCTCCTTATAAATTTGCGAGGAAAGTGATGCTTACCCAGGTGGAATCCATGAATTATCCGCCTCTGATTTGACCCAATCATCTCCATGGTCGATGGGCCGGACGGGGTGCTCCCCCGACATGGCTTCCTAATCCTAGATGAGGTGAGAGGGTAGATGCGGTGGTGGCGGCACGACGGCAAGAGAGGCGGCACGACGATGGCGGAGGTGGCACGACGGCGGCAGAGGAGGCGGCGCGTAAGCGACTCGATCTGATTCAGGTTACAGTGAGCGTCAGTTTTGCGGCCCCACTCGTTAGCACGTAACGGTCAAAATGTTGAATCGGCCCTACGCGGCCGCACTCATCATAGTTAATTTTCAAGCCATTGACCCAACGACAGCGTCCACTGTTACCAGTTCTAAGGGTTTCGGGCAAGGGAGTGGGGAAAAGTGAGCAAAAGTTAAGAGTATGGGGATGAATGAGTAGAACTAACGAACCAGGGTCACAGAAATGAAAATCCCTATATCTTAAGGCTATGGTTGTGTTTTACCTTAATTAATGATAGTAATTGTGGATGCTTGCTGGAGTTCCAATAATAAGTGCATAGAATTCCATGTAAGGGATGACATGCTAGCAGTGCCCTCTATCACATAAAAACTTGCTATCGGTCTAGTAACGTAGTCAATTGCTTAGGGACAATTCCGCAACTCCTACCACCACTTTTCCACACTCGCTATACTAACTCAGTTGTTTATTTCTCTAATTAGCCCCTAGTTTTTATCTATGCACTATTTATTATCTTGCAAACCTATCCTACAACACCTACAAAGTACTTCTAATTTCATACTTGTTCTAGGTAAAGCGGACATTAAGCGTGCATAGAGTTGTATCGGTGGTCCGTAGAACTTGAGGGAATATGTTTTCTACCTTTAGCTCCTCATTGGGTTCGACACTCTTACTTATCGAAAGAGGCTACAACTGACCCTACACTCGTGGATTATCAACTAGTGAGAACCTTCTTACCTACTCAAAGCCACAACGGTGATATTCAAGTTACTATTCAATCTTCTACAAGGACTGCCTTTGTCGAATCCGATTCAACTAAAGTGGGGGAGATAGACACCCTCCAGCCATCTTTATGCAGTCAAGTTGCATGTGTGTCGATGGACCTAGTCTCATGTATGTGGACATGTAAAGTTGGTCTGGGCTGCTTCATCCCACAATATCGATGAACCAAGATAAGACTAAGGAAGGAAGCAACCTGAATATCAACGCCCACAAACTCCTTTGTGTTCCACTCGTGATGTCATCTACGCATACACATGGTTCATGATGCCACTGTTGGGGAACGTTTCTTGGGAAACAAAAAATTCCTATGCCCACCAAGATCAATCTAGGAGATGACCATCTACGAGAGGAGAAATTGGATCTACATACCGTTGTAGATCGCTAAGTCTAAGCATTAAGAAACGTGGTTGATGTAGTCGAACATCTTCGCAATCCAATCACGATGTGTCCATGAACTCCCGATCAAGCGCCGAATGGACAGTGAGGGATTCCTTGATTTAGGGGTCCTCGAGTGTCCGGGCTACTGAAGCTGGGCCGGACAAATGGGTCGTGAAGATAAAAGCAGAAGGTTATCCCCCGTGTCCAGAAAGGACTCCTATGTATGTAGAAAGGCCAAATTGATGTCCGGATGTAATGATTCCTTCCACCCCAAGTCATATTTGTACAACCCTAGGCCCCCTCCGGTGTGTATATAAGCCGGACGGTTTAGTCCGTAGAGGCTAGCAGAATTACAATTACATAGGCTAGACTTCTAGGGTTCAGTCATTATGATCTCGAGGTAGATCAACTATTCTAACCCTATACTCATCAAGATTAATCAAGCAGGAAGTACGGCATTACCTCGATAGAGAGGGCCCGAACCTGGGTAAACATCTTGTCCCTAGCCTCTTGTTACCATCAATCCTTAGACGCACAGCTTGGGCACCCCTACCCAAAATCTGCCGGTTTTGACACCGACAATGGTGCTTTCAGTGAGAGCTCTGTTGTGTTCTCACGAGAAGCGATCGGTGGCTGGTTTCATCATCAATGATGGCATCACCCTCGGGAAAAGCCTGGCTCTTGGCTAGGTCCTCCAGCACGGCGGGTTCTCCATATGCGCCCGCCTGGCCTTTGAGCCGACCGTGTTCCCTGAAGTCACCAAGCACCACTCCTACATCGGCTTCGGACACTCTGAAGACGCGAAATCGGTGGACTCCTCATCCTTAAACGAGCTACTGGATCGCATTGCCACCCTGGGGCTTTCAGCAACCAATGATCAGATCGGGCCTAAACCCGACCAGGAGGAAGACAATTCCACCCCGATCACTCACCTAGTGGCGGCCGTCGAGGAACGGGCCGAAGACATACCTCCTCATGAACCGAAGACCGGCTGTGTCCGGATCTCCGGACCCTTTGAGCCGAAAACCCTTCCTTCGGGCGGGACTCCGCATATTTCGAGCTCAGGGTCAGACACCGAGCCGGAGGAACGCTCAGATCCTGCTAGGCCCGGGTTGTCGACACCGAAGGTTTTGCAAACCCCGGACACTCACCCACCACAATCAATACTCTCCAAGTAACTCTGGCCCTCCAGACATATGTGACTTAATGTACGTGCAGCAGTAGCCCCAGGAGACGGTCCATCACTTCTGGGCCAGATTCCTACTTGATAAAAACAAGATTAAGGACTGTTGCAACGACGAGGTGGTTCCAATCTTTTACCACAATTGCACGGACGAGGGAGTCTTGAACGCCCTCAACCGTCGTCATGTATAGAGCTTTACAAAGTTGTCGCACTTAATACAAAAGTATTGCGCCATGGAGAGTACTTGGAAGGCCCAGAATACCCATCTGGAGTAGCATGTCTTCGGACAATATGCCGCTAAAGCAAAACGGACATACCCTAGCAGGGCATCCGATCATATGCCCCTCGGCAAGAAACATAAACCTTTTATAGGACACAGGTCCATTCTGGAGGAACTCTTAGATAAACCTTGCCCGATACATGCAACCCCGGGCATGATCCCAACCCACAACCTTCGAACATGTTGGGTACTCCGACAGGTAGCTAAAAGTGGTGAAGCCATCCTCGCCACCGCAACTCCAGATGAGGACAATTTTGACGTCCTCGGTGTCTTCGAGACCTTCTCGTCAAACAACTGGCGCAAGAGAGCACATTGTGAGCTCACAGAGGTTCATCAAATAACCACTGCAGGCCCATAGAACGACGCGGCAATCACTTTCACTGCCGATGATGAAGCACGAGTCCGGACAGTCCGAGCCCATCCGCACTTGTACTAAATCCAATAGTAGATGGCTTTCGCCTCACCAAAGTGCTCATGGACGGTTGCAGTGGACTCAACCTCATATATGAGGACACGCTTGAAAAAATACAGGTCGATAAAGCCCGCATTGAGCAAAGTAACACAACCTTTCGAGGAATCATCCCCAGCCGGGAAGCCTGGTGTTCCGGAAGTATCAAATTTGACGTAGTATTCGGCACGCCTGAGAACTACAAGTCAGAAGAGCTGCTCTTCCACATTGTCCCCCTCAACAGCTGATACCACGCCCTTCTAGGGCGAGACGCTTTCTCACACTTTCAAGCCATACTCCATTACGGGTACATGAAGCTTAAAATGGTAGGGCCCAATGGAATAATCACAGCCATAAGTGATCCAGACACAACACTATGTGCCGAAAACACAACCGCATCCTTGGCCCTAGAGGCACTATTTGAAGCCTTTGCAGTCGAAGAATTAACCACCTTATGATCCACGGTGGACAAGGATGATGTAGTCCTTGATAAAAGATATAAGTCTACCTCCTTCAAGCTAGCCGATGAAATTATTAAATTTTAGGTGCATCCAAAGGACCCCAATAAGGCAGAATCCATTGGAGCACAGCTGGACCCAATGGTAAACGGCGCTCTGCGCGCATTCCTACGAGAAAACTGGGATATATTCGCCTGGAATCCTTGAGACATGCCTGGGATCCCACGTAGGCTGGCCGAGCACAGCCTCAACATCATCAAATGGTTCAAACCAGTCAAGCAGTCACCGCGACGATTTTCCGAACTCAAAAGACAAGCTATGGGGGAAGCGTTGGCCAAGTTACTGGAAGACGGATTCATCAGGGAAATTAAACATCCGGATTGGCTAGCCAATTTGGTCATGGTACTGAAGAAGGATAAATACTGGCGCCTTTGTGTCGACTTTAAAGACATGAATAGGCTTGCCCTAAGGATCCTTTTCTGCTGCCCCACATCGATCAGATCATCGATGCAACAGCAGGACATGACTCCTTATGCTTCCTCGACGCTTACTCCGGATACCATCAGATAAAAATGAAGGAATCCGACTAGGCCGCAATGGAGTTTATCACTCTGTATGGGCCTTTTTGCTTCAGCACTATGCCCTTTGGGCTCAAAAATGCGGGTGCCACATATCAACGCATGATTCAAACATGCTTATAGAAACAAATTGGGAAGACGGTGGAGGCATACGTCGACGATGCAGTCATCAAGACCAAACGCGTCGAAACATTGGTGGACAATCTCCGCCTCATGTTCGATAACCTCCGAACATATGACATACGGCTCAATCCAAAAAATGCGTCTTCGGTGTTCCGGCCGGAAGGTTATTAGGGTTTATCATCTCCCATAGAGGAATTGAGGCGAACCTAGCTAATCCGAGCCTTGTCACAGCTGGCTACGCCAACCAATCTAAAACTTGTCCAAAAGCTAGAAGGGTGTGTGGCGGCCTTAAGTCACTTCATCTCCAGACTAGGAGAAAAAACATTACCACTTTATAGACTACTAAGGCACACAACTTCGAATGGACGGATGTGGCCACGGTCAGATTGGAAGAAATAAAGACCCTCTTAGCGGGCATTCCAATCCTAGCCGCTCCAAGTATTGGCGAGCCAATGCTACTTTACATCTCAGCCACTCACCAGGTCGTGAGTGTTGTACTCGTCGTCGAACGAGAGGAAGAAGGACATGAATTTCTTGTCCAAAAACCAGTATACTACGTATCAGAGGTTCTTACCCCGTGCAAGTCATGATACCCCCATTATCAAAAAATCTCCTATGCGGTGTTCATGGCATCTCAAAAGCTCCGACACAACTTTCAAGAGTGTTTGCTTACAGTGGCACACGAAGTACCACTCAATGATATCATAAAAAATAAGGTCGCCACAGGCTGCATAGCCAAATGGGCCATCGAGCTCTTGCCGTTTGAAATAACATACAAACCACGCCAGACTATTAAATCTTAGGTGTTGGCTGGCTTTGTCGTAGAATGGACTGAGGCCGAATTCCCTAAAAAGTACGGAGCATCCTCCCACTGGACCATGTATTTCGACGGCTAAAAAATGCTAGCCCGATTGGGGGCCAACGTCATCTTGATATCTCCCACAGGGGATACAGTCCGCTATGTACTACAAATCATGTATACGGACTCAAACAATGCTGTCGAGTATGAGGCGCTACTACACGACCTCCGCATGGCCGTGTCCATGGCCATACAACGCCTAGAGGTGCACGGAGACTTAAACCTCACAATATCTCAGATAAACGGAGAATTTGATGCGAAGGATTCCAAGATGGCGGCTTATCGAAACGCCATATTAAAAATGTCGGCTTGATTTGAGGGGCTCAAATATTACCATGTTGCTCGGGACAGTAATAAGGCACCGGATATACTCGCTCGCATGGGTGCCAAATGCGACCCAGTCCCACCTAACACATTTGTTGAAAGGCTATTCAAGCCATCAGTGATATGGCAGGACAAGAGCAGAGATGCTAACTCAGACCTGAACACAACCCTACCAGCCGAACTCAATACAAATGTCATCAGGGATTCAGATATGGAAATAACACCTTCGACTCATGAAATCATGGCCGTCATCGCCCCTTGGATTGAACCCTTCTTAGCCTGCCTTAATAGGCATGAGCTCCCCAATGACCAAAACGAGGACTGTCGCATAGTTCGGCGTTCTAAAGCCTATAAAATTCATGAAGGTGAACTATACAAGAAAAGCATTACTGGTGTTCTCCAAAGGTGCATCTCTGAGGAGGAGGGACGGCAGCTTCTAGCCAAAATACACGCTGGTATGGGCGGCCACCATGCCGCAGCTCGAGCTCTCGTAAGCAAGGCTTTCCGAACATGTTTTTTCTGGCAACAGCCCGAGCAGATGCACAAGCCCTAGTTCAACATTGTGTTGGATGCCAGCTTTTCGTTAATCAAAGTCATATGCCTCCCACCACCCTGAGAACCATCCCCATTACTTGGCCTTTCGCGGTCTAGGGGCTGGATATGGTCGGACCCCTTAAAGGGGGAAGCCATAAAAAGAAATATTTACGGGTTATGGTGGATAAATTCACTAAATGGATGGAAGCCAAACCAGTCAGAACGGTTGAAGCCGGGCCAGTGATAGATTTTATATCCAGCGTAGTACACCGTTATGGTGTCCCGCATAGTATTATCACACATAATGGCTCCAACTTTACAGTTGAAAAAGTGAAGAACTAGTGCACCAAGTTGGGAATTAAACTCGATTATGCCTCCGTGTACCACCCTCAAACAAATGGTCAAGTCGGACGGGCCAGTGGCTTAATAATGAGCGGCATTAAGCCCCGACTAGTGTGTTCTCTAGGGAGTTAGATAAACACTGGGTTGAGGAGCTCGACTCCGTACTCTGGGGGCTGCGGACCAAACCCAACCGGACAACCAAATATACACCTTTTTCATGACTCACCTCGAATGCGTATGTATGAAGAACGAGAGGCCGAGCTCGATCAGCAGGACGACCTAGACAGCCTTGAAGAGGAGCGCAATATCGCGCAAGCTCGTTCCGCATTCTATCAACAACAGGCTAGGCGATACCAGAGCAGAGAAGTGCCGGCCAAAACATAAAATGTTGGCGAACTTGTTTTGTGCCACCTAGAGAAGAAAAAGGATAACCTCAAACCAAGATGGGAGGGCCCCTTCATTATCGATGAAGTACTCAACAGAGGAGCCTATCGCTTTCGAAATGCATCAGACAATCGCCTTGACCCGAATCCATGGAACACTTCTAGGCTCCGACGATTCTACGCATAGTTTGGTAGCACCTTTTATTTCTCTTTCTGTTTAGGTGTCTTCCCTTGTTTTATCTTTTTTTCCTCTTCATGCTTTGTTTTTTCCTTCCTAGAAAGTGTTCGACTATACAGAACTGTTAGGGGTGAACATCTTTAAATGTATATACCTCAACATACCTGGGGGCTTCTATAACGAAGCTTATTATTACAAGCTTATTGCTTACAGTATTCATGTAGTCTGTTTCATATAGTATTTTTGCCATTATATGCACCTTTATGACTTAAGTTTTTTACAAGCTGGGTTGCCTGGCTCCTATGTTTGTACCCTACGTTCCCGATTGTTTAGCTAGGGTGTAAAGGGATCACCTCTGCGATTGTTACAACCGGGTAATCCGAACCTGTACCTCAGACGGGTGAAGCCGAAAGCTAGCGTTCTTAAGGGAATCATTGGTCGGCGGACAATCGACAAGTTGCCTTTTTGCGCATAACTTTTCAAAGGATAAGCTTCATGTAATCCTACCTTTTAGGATCAAAGCATAAGCATGCATAAGTACGCATGCTGACCTGGGGAAAGGAACCCTTAAAAGAACTATTCTCCTTGGAAGATGTTTCTTGCGTTAAATAGTAATATAACATAACTCCCTAAACAAAACCTGTCTGTTTAAGCAAAATGACCGGATTGCCTGGTTTCTGAACATACTACGTGTTTACCACAAGTGTAGTATCCGAAAACACTCCAACAATTGGGTTTCAGAGATGTAAGCCGAAGGTCTGCCATGACAACTTTTTAACAAGTTCGGTTGGAGATATGTTTGATGATAAAGTACATCGTTACATGGAATCAAACACCTATTCTTCATCAATGCCATCTATAAGAGTGTCTAACTTACAGTCTTCTTGTGAAAACTTTGTGGCTATCATTACTTGGTCATACACCAAACTAACGGGAATTTCTTGTCCGTCTGGTCCCCGAGGTCCAACTCGGGCCATATGATTCGGATCAAACCCAGTATAGCATGTCTTCACCATGGCCCAGGCCTCTAGTGCTCCTTGTCGGCATGCCAACGCCTTCCATAGTTCAAAGCGACATCGAGCTCCTTTCAATAAGTTTTCTAGCTCCTCCATAATTTCTGGTGGAGACTCGGATGGCCAGAAGGCTTTAGCCATGTTCTTCATGGCTTTCCGAACTCGCTCATGCACTTGGGAGAGCTCTTGTAGCACGTCGCCTTGAAATTCGGATACTTCTCCTTCGGGCTGCCCAGTTAACTAACCTACAAGAATAGCATTGCAAAGCTCTGAATCATGGGACAATATAAAAAGCAAGGTTAATGGTCATACTGAATATGCCGCCTTTTAACTTTCTATTTTCCTTCAAGGCATCCGACAGTTGGGACCGTAGATCCTTTAGCTCTTTGGCTTGCTTGACATTTTCATCCTGTAGTTTGTTCTTTTCCTTAATGGTTCGTGTTAGTACACGCTGACCAGTGGCTTCTTTCCCTTCGACATGTCTTCTGTCCTCCTGAGCAGCCCTTAGCTTCTCCTCCAGTCGATCTGTCGATTCCGCCGCCGTACCTGAAACAATGAATGCTTCAACATCATTGACGGTGCAAATTGGTATTTTCCGGACATCATTCGTCCTTACCATCAGATCCCTTCTTGGATTTCTTAAAATCTTCAAGCTTGGTGGTGACAACATTTAGCTTGATCTGGTTTGCTTCAAGTTCTTTGGCCAATGTGTCATTTCTTTCCTTGAGAACCTGCGGGCATAACGATCCTTAAATCAGTTGGTCCAACCGCTTCATGTCTCGGGGGCTACTGGCATATGCTTATTAAATTTACAAAAATTATTACCTGAGTATCCTTTGGAAGTAGGTGAGTGGCTCCAGCAAGTCCATCCCGAGCGGCTCGGATATACGCATCCGCAGAGCTAAGGGCATTGAACGCCTCCTCAGTGAAAATTGAATCGCGCATGGCCTCCTTTCGCCGCCGATGGTTCATCGCGCTCTCCACTTCAGAATTTGTAACTTATACATTATTTGAATCCTCCTGAAGAGGGCAGTCCGGCATTATGCCCGTATTGGCTCTTGTCCTTGTGGATGGGCCCACGGCCAGATTGGTTGGTGTTTGGCGGTAGGGTCCTCGGACATAGTTCGGTGTATAATCCTCCTGAAGTAAGACGAAGGGAAAATGTAACAATCCTACTGTGCTACCAGGCACGTGTTAAAAACTATACCTCTTCGATGAAAGAGGGGGCTCCACGGTGTCCCCCGTTTCCTTTGGCTTCGAAGACTCGCCCTGCGTAGGCGTCGTCTTCTTAAGAGATGCCCTTGATGTAGTACGGCGAGACGAGTGCCACCCCTTGGGAGCATGAGACAGTGCGGTAGGTGAGGCGTGAAGGGGAGGCTCTCTTTGAGGGGTTGTCTCCTGGGTACTTACGTGGGAGGAGGGAAGAAGGCCAGGGTAATCGGCTACAATGTCCACTTCTGTACCATCATGGCTCGCCTAATGAAAAAATCCGTCAGTAAGCTCTATGAATATGTCCGGATCTTCTTCAAATCCGGGATCTTTGTCGCGAACATGGCCCTCTGGCTGCAGAGCAGGGCAATAAACCCCCTCGATCACCTTCCTCCGTTCATGTTGGAAATAACCGGATTTAGTTCGGTTCGCAGATTGATACGTCTCCAACGTATCTATCATTTTTTATTGTTCCATGCTATTATGTATGATGTTTTGGATGTTTAATGGGATTTATTATACACTTTTATATTATTTTTGGGAATAACCTATTAACCCAAAGGCCCAGTCCAGATTGCTGTTTTTTTCCTATTTCAGGGTTTCGCAGAAAAGGAATATCAAACGGAGTCCAAACGGAATGAAACCTTTGGGAGAGTTATTTTGGAATGATATCTTCACGAGAGACTTGAGCACCAAGGCAGAGGAGACACGGGGTGCCCACGAGGGTACAGGGTGTGCCCCCTCCCCCTGGGCGCGCCCCCCACCCTCGTGGGCCCCACGTTGCTCCACCGACGTACTCCTTCCTCCTATATATACCCATGTACCCTGAAAACATCGAAGCAACAGAGAAAACCCTAATTCCACCACCGCAATCTTCTGTTCCCGTGAGATCCCATCTTGGGGCCTGTTCCGGAGCTCCGCCGGAAGGGGGATCTTCCACGGAGTGCTTCTACATCAACACCATCACCTCACCATGAGTTGTGAGTAGTTTACCATAGACTTTCGGGTCCATAGTTAGTACCTAGATGGCTTCTTCTCTCTTTTTGGATCGCAATACCAAGTTATCCTCGGTCTTTGAGGAGATCTATTCAATGTAATATTTTTGCGGTGTGTTTGTCGAGATCCGATGAATTGTGGGTTTATGATCAAGATTATCTATGAGAAATATTTGGTTCTTTTCTGAATTATTTTATGTATGATTATAATATCCTTGCAAGTCTCTTCGAATTATTGGTTTGGTTTGGCCTACTAGATCTATAGTTCTTGCAATGGGAGATGTGCTTGGCTTTGGGTTCAATCTTGCGGTGTCCTTTCCCAGTGACAGCAGGGGCAGCAAGGCACGTATTGTATTGTTGCCATCGAGGATAAAAAGATGGGGTTTATATCATATAGCTTGAGTTTATCCCTCTACATCATGTCATCTTGCTCAAAGCATTACTCTTTTATTATGAACTGAATACTCTAGATGCATGCTGGATAGCTGTCGATGTGTAGAGTTATAGTAGTAGATGCAGAATCGTTTCGGTCTACTTGTCACGGACGTGATGCCTGTATATAATGATCATGCCTAGATATTCTCATAATTATTCGCTTTTCTATCAATTGCTCGATGGTAATTTGTTCACCCACCGTTGAATTCTGCTATCATGAGAGAAGCCACTAGTGAAACCTATGGCCCCCGGGTCTATTCTTAACATATTAAAACTACAATCTACTTTACTTTGCTGTTTTTACTTTCTGTTCTTATATCCAAAAATACCAAAAATATCAAACTATCCTATCTATCAGATCTCACTTTCGTAAGTGACCGTAAAGGGATTGACAACTCCTTATTGCGTTAGCTATGAAGTTCTTATTTGTTTGTGCAGGTGCGAGGGACTCGCGAGTGGTCTCCTGCTGGATTGATACCTTGGTTCTCAAAAACTGAGGGAAATACTTACGCTACTGTGTTGCATCACCCTTTTCTCTTCGAGTGAATACAACGCAAGCTCGAGAAGTAGCACATATCTCAGACAAGAGATAGTATGAAGCTAATAATCGAAAAAAACTCACCCGGTCGATGGGGTTATACATAGAAAAGCCTTCCCGACATTTCAAATGGACAAAGTCTTCCTTTTCCCCCTTGTAGAGATCGGCTAATATGGCGGCCAAGGCGGCGGGGGTATCCGGACCCTCACGTAGGCAGCGAGAGGCATCATCTTGCCCATTGTAATGCCACATGGGAAACCCTCTGGACTGAAGTGGTTGGATGCATCAATTTATCGTGATAGCAATTACTTCAATTATCGAAAGTTCGGAGTGGGCGAGTACTCTAATCTTGCTGACTAGCCTTTTAATCTCCGCACTATCTTCTTCCTTGAGGCGTCGGGGACGCCAGTTGAAGGGTTTCTTCAAAGGAGTGCTGGAGAATTCGGGAAGACCTTGATGGATTGGGTCCGGAAGAACAACATCTTCAATATAAAACCACTCTGAGGGCCATTTTTTGGATGCCTTCTTAGGAGTGCCGGACTGGTAACATGTCCCTGCTATGCACCACACTTCGGCGCCGCCCACCTCGAATATGGATCCCTTTCGGGAGCCGGGGACGAGGCAAAGGAATTTCCTCCGTAGTTCGGAATGAGCCTCACATCCCAAAAATAGCTCACAAAGAGCAACGAAGACCACAGTATGCAGGATAGAGCCTAGCGTGAGATTGTGCAGTTGGAGCCCCTAAAACTCCAGAAAACCTCCGAGGAAAGGATGGATTGGAAATCCTACGCCTCTAAAGAGGAAGGAGACGAAGCACGCCCGCTCCTCTTTAGTGGGGTTGGGGAAGTTATCCACCAAGGCTTCATCGTCGATCGAGGTTAATCCAACCCGAACAGAGACTAGATCCGAGGGATAGAGATATGCCTCCGTCTGAAGTCTATTCAGATGAGCATGAGGTACCGAGCAGCTTTCCCAATTGCCTGGTTGAGGGCCGTGGGGGTGTGAGGATAAACCGAGTGCGCTGGTCATGTTGGGAGTATTTTCTATGGCTGGCTCTAAGGGTTTCTGCGTGGTGTGGAATGGCATCTGAGATCCAATCTCTTTAAATATACGCCATCTCCACATGGCCAAGGGTTTATTTGTAAAAAAATACATGGACTATTCACATTCGTCTGACACGTGGAAGCCGAGGCGATGACAGGAAGGAGTCAACAGGGCGCAGTATCAAAGTCAGAACCGAACTGTCATTTGTTCCGAAGAAGAACCTGCCTTGCAAGACCGAAGACATGAAGCCAGATACAACCTGGTCATTGAAGGCGAGTTCCGGGGCTACTGAGGGAGTCCTGGATTTAGGGGTCCTCGGGTGTGCGGGCTACTGAAGCTGGGCTGGACTGATGGGCCGTGAAGATAAAAGCAGAACGGTATCCCCCGTGTCCTGATAGGACTCCTATGTATGTAGAAAGGCCAAATAGATGTCCGGATGTAATGATTCCTTCAATCCCAAGTCATATTGGTACAACCCTAGGCCCCCTCCGGCGTGTGTATAAGCTAGAGGGTTTAGTCTGTAGAGGCTAGCAGAATCACAATTACATAGGCTAGACTTCTAGGGTTTAGTCATTACGATCTCGAGGTAGATCAACTCTTTTAACCCTATACTCATCAAGATTAATCAAGCGGGAATTAGCGTTACCTCGATAGAGAGGGCCCAAACCTGGATAAACATCATATCCCCAGCCTCTTGTTACCATCGATCCTTAGATGCACAACTTGGGCACCCCTACCCGAGATCTACCGGTTTTGACACCGACAGACGACACATCCATGTTCAACGCACGTGCGGCTTGATGATGTCTCCTCCTTCTTGATCCAACAAGAGTGGATAAGAAGTAGATGGGATCTCAACTAGTAGGACAGCGTGGTGGAGATGGTGGTGGAGCAATCCTAGCAGGGCTTCGCCAAGCACTACCGTAGATGCGATCTGAGTAGAAAACAGAGTAATGGGAGAGGTAGGGCTGCCTCCAGGGTGTGGGAATTGGTATGCCCAGCCCCCATGCCACTCCCCACTATATGTAGGGGTGTGGGAGTCCTGGGGGCGCAGCCCTGGCCCCTCCGAGGAGAAGGGGGCGTCCAAGGGGGAGGAATGCCCTCCAAGTCAAGTGGAGGGCCCTTCCCCTTAGGGTTTCCCTGCTCCTAGGCGCATGGGCCTCTTTGGGGCTGGTGCTCCTTGCCCAGTAAGGCTAGGAAGCCCCCCTACATCACATGCATGCCCTAGGTGCTGCAGGGACCCTTCCGGACTGCTTCGGAACCCTCTGGAATCTTCTAGAACCTCCCGGAAGCCTCCAGGTACAATATCGGTAAAACCCAAAACTTTTCCGGTAGCCAAAATATGACTTCCCATATGTAAATCTTTACCTCCATACCATTCCGAAGCTCCTCGCGACGTCAGGGATCTCATACGGGACTCCATACAAAAGTTGGTCACCAACGTGAATATCCCAATACTACTCTAGCGTCACCGAACATTAAGCGTGCGCACCCTACGGGTTTGAGAAACATGTGGACATGACCGAGACACCTCTCCGGTCAATAACCAATTGTGACACCCCCGGTTTGACCGTACACAAATCATGCACGCAAATGTGTATGACCAAGATTAGGGACTCACTGGAAGATATCACAACACAACTCTAGACACAAATTAAAATAATACAAGCTTTATATTACAAGCCAGGGGCCTCGAGGGCTCGAATACATAAACTCGAATACACAAGAGTCAGTGGAAGCAATAATATCTAAGTACAGACATAAGTTAAACAATTTTTCCTTAAGAAGGCTAGCACAAAAGTAACACCGATCGAAAAGGCAAGGCCTCCTGCCTGAAACCTCCTAACTACTCCTCGAAGCCGAACTCCATGTAGAAACATCCTCGAGATCCTCTGC
Source organism: Secale cereale (assembly GCA_902687465.1). Classification (NCBI taxonomy): domain Eukaryota; kingdom Viridiplantae; phylum Streptophyta; class Magnoliopsida; order Poales; family Poaceae; genus Secale; species Secale cereale. The sequence goes on from LR738711.1 coordinate 840,518,551, forward strand.
CCCCTGGACTCCACCATCTGGTCGCATCAACCGAGAAGAGAGGAAAACAAGGGAAAAGGGGGAGCAAAGCAACCGTGAGTACTCATCCAAAGTAATCGCAAGCAAGGATCTACACTACATATGCAATGGTATCTGTATAAAGGAGTAATATCTGTGGACTGAACTGCAGAATGCCAGAATAAGAGGGTGACAGCTAATCCAACCGAAGACTCCGCTTTTGGCAGCCTCCGTCTTGCAGCAGTAGAATAGAATAGATGGTAAGTTCACCAAGTAACATCGTATAGCATAATCCTACCCGGCGATCCTCCCCTCGTCGCCCTGTGGGCAAGCGACCACCAGGTTGTATCTGGCACTGGTAAGGGTGTGTTTTATTACCTATCCGGTTCTAGTTGTCATGAGGTCGGAGTACAACTCCGGGTCGTCCTTTTACCGAGGGACATGGATATTCGAATAGATTAACTTCCCTGCAGGGGTGCACCAGATAACCCAGCACGCTCGATCACATTTGGCCGGACACACTTACCTGGGTCATGCCCGGCCTCGAAAGATCAACACGTCGCAGCCCTACCTAAGCACAGCGGAGAGGTCAGCACGCCGGTCTAAGTCCTAAGCGCGCAGGGGTCCGGGCCCATCGCCCAATGCACACATGCACGTTGCGTACGTGGCCGGTAAGCAGACCTAGCCGCTCCTAATACCAGAGAGGCGTTCCAGTCCAATCCGACGCGCGCCGTTAAGTCGCTGACGTCAAGAATGCTTCGGTTGATACCACGACGTTGAGTGCCCATAACTATTCCCACGCTGCTCGTTAGTGCGTATAGGTCAACGGCCAGACTCAGATCAAATATCCAAACTCGTTAAGCGTGTTATTATGAAATAACCGCGGACAACGACCAGGGCCATGCCACCTCTCGATTGGGTGTCTCAACCCGCCTTGTCGCTCCGCCACAAAGATCTACTCGGGGGCCATCGGGAACTCAGGCCCACCACTACCTGGATGGAGCCACATGTCCTTTCAGCCCCCACATCGGAATCACTTGCAGGTACTCAATGAGCCGACCCAACTTTAGTCACATCATGTGTCATGTAATGTATGTATATATTATATACCCGTGATCACCACCCTAAGTGATCATGGCCCGATAGTATAGCATGGCAGACGGACAAGAATGTAGGGCCACTGATGGAATACTAGCATCCTGTACTAAGCAATAGGATAGCGGGTAAAGGTATCAACAGTTGTAGCAACAATGACAGGCTATGCAACAGAATAGGAGTTATCGAATCATCAACAGTAGCAATTCTAATGCAAGATTAAGAGAGAAGAGAATGGGCGATATCTGGTGGTCAGGGGGGGCTTGCCTGGTTGCTGTGGCAAGAAGGAGGGGTCATCATCGACGCAGTCGATCGTAGTGGCACAGTCAGCAGTCTCAGTCCTGGTGTCTATCGGAGAGAAGAGGGGGAAGAAACAATAAATATAAAGCAAACATTGCACCACAAGGCATAACATGGCAATACGCGGTGCTACGTGTGACCTAACACGGTATTAAGTGATACTGGCGAGGTTGGAAAACATCCAGGAATGTATTCCCAGTGTTTCGCGTTATTGGACAGATGGACCAGAGGGGGACGGTTGTAGCTTTGCTATGTTAGGGACGTGCGGTGGACGAACGGACTGCGTATTCGAATTCATCTCGTCGTTCTGAGCAACTTTCATGTACAAAGTATTTTCATCCGAGGTACGGTTTATTTTATATGAATTTTCAAAGATTTAAACATTTTCTGTATTTTCTAGAAATGATTTATTTCGAAAATAAATTAAATAATAATTGCTAAGTGTACACAAAGAGTGTACACAGCCGTGGCATTAGAGGTTGATAGGTGGGGCCTGTTGACTGGGTCAGCAGCCCAGTCAACAGAGGCTGAAATGTGGGCCCAGTCAACTACCCAGTCGGCAGTTGACAGGGTCAACGTTGACTGGTCAAGAGGCACCGGGGTCCCACCTGTCACTGACTGGGACTGCCCAGTCAGTAGGTTTGACTGGTCAACTGACCAATGGGGCCCTGTTGTCAGTGACGGAGTCTAATTTAACATAGTTTTGACATTTAATTAGTTTAACTTAAAGGTAGGGCCAGACTTTAGTGAGTCAATTTCTTTTAACAAAGTTTTATTTAATCAAACTAATTAATTACGAGGTGGCCCCACGTGTCATAAACACAGTTAGCATTAGGGGAATTTTTAGTAGATTATGAACTGGGGACCCACGCGTCGGTGTCTACTGTTCTGTTTTAATTAGCTGCTAAAACTAAATGGATGGGCCCACTTGTCATTTAGAGAGGGTCGGGCTAAACAGAGCGGGCGCTGGTGGTGATATGCAGGGCGGTGGCAGGACGCCGGATCTTGACTCCGGCGACCAAACAGTCCTCGGCGACCACCCACAGAACCAGCGGGGCCCTATGCAGGTAGTGGTACAAGGCGTTCGTGCGGTGACAGCCGGAGATGGACACGGTGACGACGTTGGACATCGGTGACGACAAGGCCTCAGCTGCATCTGAGCTGCGGGGCGAGGGGGAGAAAGGGGAGAGGCCACATAGGGAGCTCACATCAGGGCTGATGAAGGATCGGGGAGGCCGGGGTTGCAGCAAGGGAGGCCGATCGAGCGGCGGCGACCGATGGATGCAGATGATGGGGAACGGTGCAGGCACGTCGGCTTCGACATGGGGCGAGCAGGAGGATGAAATGCCTGGAGGAGGTGGGGCACGCGTGAGTCGAGGGAGGTCGTCTCCGTCGAGTGGCTCGCCCACGGCACAGGGTCGTCGGGCGGCATGGGGCCCGAGCACGGCGCCCTGCATAACCAGGGCGGCGGTGATGCTTCGGTCCATGTTGTGGCCTCGATGGCCGGCGGCCTACTGGTGCTCGCCGGTGATGGCAGGTGCTACCTCTTGAGCTTGCGTTGTATTCCCTCGAAGAGGAAGGGAGATGCAGCACAGTAGCGTAAGTATTTCTCTCAGTTTTTGAGTACCAAGGTATCAATCCAGTAGGAGACCACGCGCCAGTCCCTCGCACCTGCACAAACAAATAAGAACTTCGCAGCCAAAGCGACAAGGGGTTGTCAATTCCTTTACGGTCACTTACGAGAGTGAGATCTAATAGAGATGATAAGATAATATTTTGGTATTTTTGATATAGAAACAGAAAGTAAAGAAAGCAAATAAACAACGGCGGCAGAAATTGACGGGAAAGTAATATGATAAAGATAGACCCGGGGGCCATAGTTTTCTCTAGTGGCTTCTCTCATGATAGCAGTATTCTACGGCGGGTAAACAAATTATTGTCGAGCAATTGATAGAAAAGCGAATAATTATGAGACTATCTAGGCATGATCATTGTATATAGGCATCACGTTCGATACAAGTAGACCGACTCCTGCCTGCATCTACTACTATTACTCCACACATCGACCTCTCTCCAGCATGCATCTAGTGTATTGAGTTCATAAAAACAGCGTAAAGCCTTAAGCAAGATGACATGATGTAGAAGGATAAACTCAAGCAATATGATGAAACCCCCATCTTTTTATCCTCGATGGCAACAATACAATATGTGCCTTGCTGCCCCTACTGTCACTGGGAAAGGACACCGCAAGATTGAACCCAAAGCCAAGCACTTCTCCCATTGCAAGAATTATAGATCTAGTAGGCCAAACCAAACCAATAATTCGAAGAGACTTGCAAGGATATTATGCGCACACATAAAGAGTTCAGAGAAGAACCAAATATTTCTCATAAATAAACCTGATCATAAACCCACAATTCATCGGATCTCGACAAACACACCGCAAAAAGAGATTACATCGAATAGATCTCCTCGAAGACCGAGGAGAACTTTGTATTGAGATCCATAGAGAGAGAAGAAGCCATCTAGATACTAGCTATGAACCCGAAGGTCTATGTTAAACTACTCACAACTCATGGTGAGGGCGATGATGATGATGTAGAAGCACTCCGTGATGGATCCCCCCCTCCGGCGGAGCTTCGAAACAGGATCCAAGATGGGATCTCACGGGAACAAAAGGCTACGGCGGTGGAATTAGGGTTTTCTCTCTGTTGCTGTTGGTTTCGGGGTATGTAGGCTTATATAGGAGGAAGGAGGACACCGGGGGAGTCACAAGGGGCCCACGAGGCAGGGGGCGCGCCCTGGGAAGGGGGTGTGCCCCCCACCCTCGTGGACACCCCGTGGCCCCTACTCCGTGGCTCTCAAGTCTCCCGTGCGTGATTTTCCCCAATAATATCTCTCCCGAAGGTTTCATTCCGTTTGGACTCTGTTTGATATTCGTTTTCTGCAAAACCCTGAAACGCAAAAAACAGCAATCTGGACTGGGCCTTTGGGTTAGTAGGTTAGTCCCAAAAATGATATAAAAGTGTATGACAAAGCCTCCAAGACATCATAAATAATAGCATGGAACAATGAAAAATTATAGATACATTGGAGACGTATCAAGCATCCCCAAGCTTAATTCATGCTCGTCCTCGAGTAGGTAAATGATAAAAACAAATTTTTTTATGTGGAATGCTAACCAACATAGTTTTTCAATGTAATTCTCTTAATTGTGGCATGAATGTTCAGATCTGAAAGATTCAAGATAAAAGTCTATATTGACATAAGAAATAATAATACTTCAAACATACTAACAAAGCAATCATGTCTTCTCAAAATACTATGGCTAAAGAAAGTTATCCATACAAAATCATATAGTCTGGCTATGCTCCCTCCTCATCACACAAAATATTCATATCATGCACAACCCCGATTTCAGCCAAGCACTTTTTTTCATACTCTATTCTTTCAAACCTTTCAACTTTCACGCAATACATGAGCGTGAGCCATGGACATAGCACTATGTGTGGAATAGAGAGGTGGTTGTGGAGAAGACAAAAAGGAGGGAGATAGTCTCACATCAACTAGGCGTATCAACGGGCTATGGAGATGTCCATCAATAGATATCAATGTGAGTGAGTAGGGATTGCCATGCAAGGGATGCACTAGAGCTAAATATGAATGAAAGCTCAAAAAAGAAACTAGTGGGTGTGCATCCAACTTTCTTGCTCACGAAGACCTAGGGCATTTGAGGAAGCCCATCGTTGGAATATACAAGCCAAGTTCTATAACAAAAATTCCCACTAGTATATTAAAGTGACTAAACATGAGACTCTCTATCATGAAGAACATGGAGCTACTTTGAAGCACAAGTGTGGAAAAAGATAGTAGCAACTTCCCATTTTTCTTTTCTTTTTTTGGGCCTTTCTTTTTTTTTGGCCTTTCCTTTTTTCTCTTTTTTTTTGCGGAGGCGCTTTATTGATTTAGCCTTTCCTCCCATGGGACAATGCTCTAATAATGATGGTCATCACACTTTCATTACAACTCGATATTACAACTCGATACTACAACAAAGTATGACTCTATATGAATGCCTCCGGCGGTGTGCCGGGATGTGCAATGAAACAAGAGTGACATGTATGAAAAGTTATGCATGGTGGCCTTGCCACAAATACGATGTCAACTACATGATCATGCAATGGCAATATGACAATATGATGTGTGTCATATGAATGGAACGGTGGAAAGTTGCATGGCAATATATCTTGGAATGGCTATGGAAATACCCAGATAGGTAGGTATGGTGGATGTTTTGAGGAATAATATGGTGGCTGTTTTGAGGAAGGATATATAGTGGGTGTATGGCATTGGCAAAAGTTGCGCGATACAAGAGAGGCCAGCAATGGTGGAAGGGTGAGAGTGCGTATAATCCATGGACTCAACATTAGTCATAAGAACTCATATACTTATTGCAAAAATCTACGAGTCATCAAAACAAAGCAATCAACGCATGCTCCTAGGTTGGAAGTTGGTATGAGTTAACCATCGCGCGCCCGCGACCTCCACACAAAGGTTGGCACTTTACAAATACCTCATGCTCTAACTTCGTCACATAGCGGTTCACCATACGTGCATGCTACGGGAATCACTAACCTTAACACAAGTATTTATCAATTTCATAATAACTCCACTAGCATGACTCTAATATCACTATCCTCATATCTCAAAACAATTATCAAGCATCCAACATCTCATCATATTCAATGCACTTAGTGTGAAAGTTTTTACTACATTGATATTGGATGTATATCATGTGAAGACTAGTTTTATAGCCTAAACACATTACCATGATTGTTTTAATAGACTCTCAAATGGGTATAAGTGAAGCATGAGATTTCAACAATTTCTTCAAAATATTATCACCACCGTGCTCTAAAATATATAAGTGAAGTACTAGAGCAAAAACTATTCAACTCAAAAGATTTAAGTGAAGCACATAGAGTGTTCTAAAAATTCCTAGGCCATATTTAACTCTCTCAAATAGGTGTGTCCATCAAGGATGATTGTGGAAAACTAACAAGCAAAGACTCAAATTATACAAGACGCCCCAAGCAAAACACATATCATGTGGTGAATAAAAATATAGCTTCGAGTATAGTTACCGATGGATGAGGACGAAAGAGGGGATGTCTTCCCGGGGCATCCCCAAGCTTAGGCTTTTGATTATCCTTGATTTTTACTTGGGGTGCCATGGGCATCGCCAAGCTTAGGCCCTTGCTACTCTTTGTTCCATAGTCCATCAAAGCAATACTCAAAACTTGAAAACTTCACAACACAAAACTTAGACAAAAATTCTCGTGAGCTCTGTTAGTATAAGAAAACAAATCACTACTCAAAGGTACTGCAATGAATTCATTCTTTGTTTATATTGGTGTTAAACCTACTGTATTCCAACTTCTCTATGGTTCATACCTCCCAATATTGCTCATAGATGCATTGAAATAAGCAAACAACACACGAAAAACAGAATCTGTCAAAAACAGAACAGTCTGTAGTAATCTGCAGGTTTCGCATACTTCTGTAACTCCAAAAAGTTCAAACTAAATTGGTAAACGTGAGGAATTTGTATATTAATCATCTGCAAAGATAATCAACTAAATAGCACGCTCCAGTAAAATCTGACGACCATTCTAGCGAGCGCTGATGATTCTGTTTTTCACAGCAAGATCACATAAACTTCACACAAGTCTTCCCAAAGGTTCTACTTGGCAGAAACACTAAACAAAACATGAAACCACATATAAACAGAAGCTAGATGAAATATGTATTCCCTAACAGCAGCAAAAACAAAAAAAATAAAATTGGGTTGCCTCCCAACAAGCGCTATCGTTTTACGCCCCGAGCTAGGCACGATAGTTCAATGATGCTCACATGAAAGATAAGAATTGAAGGACGAAGAGAGCATCACAAAATATGTGACAAACACATCTAAGTCTAACATGCTTCCTATGCATAGGCATTCTATAGGAAAACAAATTAGCAAGACAAGCAAGATCTAGCATATGCAAGGAAGAAGAAAGAAACAAGATCAATCTCAACACGAAGAGAGGTAATTTAGTAACATGAAGATTTCTACAACCATATTTTCCTCTCTCATAATAATTGTATGTAGGATCATAAGAAAATTCAACAATATAGCTATCACATAACATATTCTCAACATGATCCACATGCATACGAAGTTGACATTCTTCCAAAATAGTGGGAGTAACATTAACTAAAGTCATGATCTCTCCAAACCCACTTTCAATATTCTTGCAAACATTATTATCAATCTCATATTCATCATGGGGTTGAAATAAATTTTCAAGATCGTAAGAAGCATCACCCCAATCATGATCATTGCAACAAGTAGTGGACATAGCAATACTAGCATCCCCAAGCTTAGGGTTTTGCGTATCATTAACACAATTGACACTAATAAAATGTATGATAACATCATTGCAATCATGCTTTTCATCGAAGGAACTATCAAGTATGGGTGCAATAGCAACGATCTCATGTTTAACATAGGGAACTATAGCAAATTCTTCTTCATAAATATTGGCATCATGTCCACAAGATTATCAAGCATCATGTTCATCAAGGGATATTTCAATGAAATCATCAGAATCATAATTATCTATAGATTCATGCATATCATTATTTTCCTTCAAAGCAGCGGTCATTCCTTCAATAAATTCTTTGATATTGGCATTGTGTGCATAGTTTTCATAGCAATAATTAAGTATGTCAAAATTTTCAGATTCATAGAGAGTAATATCATACTTTTCAATCAAAGAGGCAACTTCATAAGCACCCTTAAAAGCAACGAATTCTTCAATTCGTTCGATATCCTAGTAACTATAAACACCCTTTGCATGAGAAGATAAGATTTCATTATCATTAAACTCACATAGGTAGGGGAGGTGTCTTTCAGGGTTCTTAGAGCAACAAGTAAAATCACAAATTTCACAAAGATTCCCAGCGTAAGATAGCAATCTGTTTATCTGATCCCTTAAGAGTATCCCCTTTTCAGACAAACGGTGACACACAAAATGAGCATGCTCATTTAAAGATTTCCCATCAACTAGGCTAGTTGGGGTTTCATCACGAGCGCATAAGGATCGAAGATGATCCAAGTAGAACACTTTAAGGTGATCCATAACAATAGATTTTTAGCAAGCAAAGATGCAAGCACATATAAGGCACATTGCACACAAGCAAACGAGAGGCAAGCGAACGGTAAACACACGGCAGAAGAAGGGAAAATAAAACGGCAAGGGTGATGTGGGGGAGAGGAAAACGAGAGGCAAAAATGTAATGCGAAGGATAAGGGTTTGTGATAGGTACTTGGTATATGACTTTTGCGTAAGCCTCCCTGGCAACGGCGCCAGAAATTCTTCTTGCCACTTCTCGAGCTTGCATTGTATTCCCTCGAAGAGGAAAGGGAGATGCAGCACAATAGCGTAAGTATTTCCCTCAGTTTTTGAGAACCAAGGTATCAATCCAGTAGGAGACCACGCGCCAGTACCTCGCACCTGCACAAACAAATAAGAACTTCACAGCCAACGCGATAAGGGGTTGTCAATCCCTTTACAGTCACTTACGAAAGTGAGATCTGATAGAGATGATAGTTTATATTTTTGGTATTTTTGTTTATAAGAACAGAAAGTAAAAGCGGAAAAAGTAAAGTAGATGTTGATTGATATGTTGAGAATAGACCCGGGGGCCTTAGTGTTCTCTAGTGACTTCTCTCATGATAGCGGTATTCTACGGCGGGTAAAGAAATTACTGTCGAGCAATTGATAGAAAAGCGAATAATTATGAGACTATCTAGGCATGATCGTTGTATCACGTCCGAGACAAGTAGACCGACTCCTTCCTGCATCTACTACTATTACTCCACACATCGACCGCTATCCAGCATGCATCTAGTGTATTGAGTTCATAAGAACAAAGTAACGCCTTAAGCAAGATGACATGATGTAGAGGGATAAACTCAAGCAATATGATATAAACCCCATCTTTTTATCCTCGATGGCAGCAATACAATACGTGCCTTCCTGCCCCTACTGTCACTGGGAAAGAACACCGCAAGATTGAACCCAAAGCCAAGCACTTCTCCCATTGCAAGAACTATAGATCTAGTAGGCCAAACCAAACCAATAATTCGAAGAGACTTGCAAGGATATTATGAGCACACATAAAGAGTTCAGAAAAGAACCAAATATTTCTCATAGATAATCTTGATCATAAACCCACAATTCATCGGATCTCGAAAAACACACCGCAAAAAGAGATTACATCGAATAGATCTCCTCGAAGACCGAGGAGAACTTTGTATTGAGATCCAGAGAGAGGAGAAGCCATCTAGATACTAGCTATGGACCCGTAGGTCTGTGGTAAACTACTCACAACTCATGGTGAGGGCGATGATGATGATGTAGAAGCACTCCGTGATGGATCCCCCCTCTGGCGGAGCTCCGGAACAGGCTCCAAGATGGGATCTCACGGGAACAAAAGGCTACGACGGTGGAATTAGGGTTTTATCTCTGTTGCTGATGGTTTCGGGGTATGTAGGCTTATATAGGAGGAAGGAGGACACGGGGGGACTCACGAGGGGCCCACGAGGCAGGGGTGTCGGCGTCCTGGGAACCAGGGTATCGAGACTTGCTTGTCTGCGGGCCGCGACGCGCTCCTACAAGCGGCCTGGTATGGCCCAGCTGATTGACCAGCTGTCCAAGACCCTCGCGAGGGGGCCAAGCGTCGCGAGGAGAACGACGTCAAGTCCTCCTCGGGAGCGGCCTCAGCAAGGTGCTCCAGAGGGGCGGAGAATCCAAGTCCAAGCCTGCCTCAGGAGGAGGCAGTGATGTCAGCAGTGACGCACCGCGCTAGCGGGTGCCAGCGTCCGCTAGTGGCGCAGTTGCTATTTCGGTGCAAAGGGGACAGCGCAGCCGTTGGTTCCCAAGGAGCGGGGCAAAGGTTTCCCCTTTGGTGCAACAAGACCGAAGACCGCAAGGACGACAAGGAGGATGTCACCGTCGAGCCAACCACCGTGTCACCGCCTGATCCTTTTGCAGGTGAAGACCACTTTTGTCAGGATAGGAACGTCCTTGTGTTCCCGCTCAAAAATGGCCGTTGTGGGATCCCTTCCTGCCGAAACATTTTGGGGGAAGAGGACCATGGCCGCCTATATAAGTAGCTAGGATTCACAATGTGAAGGGATCATCTGATACACTCTGCCACCACACAAGGAGCAAGAACACTAGCCTCATGACCCTACTGAGCTCACCTCCTGAGCCCAGGAACCATTGTACTAGCTTGTATCCCAGCTCGCCCGAGGCTAATGCACCAAAGCAGGAAGTAGGGTCTTACACCACGCGGTGGCCCGAACCTGGATAAACTCCTATGTGTTCTGTCCGTTGTTTCCTTGAATCCTTCCACCGAGATGAGAGCGATACTTTAGGTAGACATGAGTGGGAGAGATCTTCGTTCACGCCCCTATGTTCGAACTTAACGGGTTTTGCGGAGCCCTGAATCCGACATTTGGCGCGCCAGGTAGGGGGCGTGTCGAAATCTCGACTCTCCGACGGCCTTGGCGCGTTCTCGTCGTCGACCCTGCTCCACAACCATGGTGGACACACGCTGAGCTCGCGTCGCCCGCCGCGCTACGAACGTCGCTCAGACGGCGCTCGCAGGCAACAGCGCACCACTCCGCCCCAACTCGCCGGTCGCCAATGCCGCCACCGACCCGGCTGTCCACGAGCAGCAGGACTCGTCGCTGCCACTGTCCGTGCAGCGGGATGGCCGCACGGCAACACCTTCACCCTCGCCGGCCGCAGCGTTGTCCTCGCTCGTCCTCCGCGGGCCGGTCTACCAGCAGCATGCGCTGCTGATGGCATGGGAGCTCTTGCGCTACCGCCCAGCAGATGACCTCTATTACGAGTGGCTCCACCGCATCACCGAGCTCGTCAACGCCGCTGGAGAAGCACCTGCACCAATGCACTCCTCACGTCCTCCGTCGCCCGCGGTGGGGAACGAAGGCCACAGGGTCCCGGCCCCGCCTCCACTCCACCACGCCGGCCAGGAGGCCCGGCACGAGGCCCCTCGACGTGAGCAACCCCGCAGAGCCCACGTTCGCGACGAGGAGAGCTGCCAGGTAATTCCGCACCCTCATGCAGGGGCTCGCGGGCCCCCTAACCAGCAGCGCCCAGACCGCGCGCCACAGGAGGTGGTGGCCCCAGCACCTCAAGAACCAGCACCACAGGCGCAACGGGCTCCTGCGATCATGAGAGTGGCTGGGTGTTGCGCCCTAGCTCCTGAGCTACGGCACCTCGTCTGGCCCGGCAAAGTTCAAGCCGGACCTGCCTCCATGCTACGACGGCACCACCGACCACACGGAGTTCCTCCAACTCTACGAGCTGAGCATCGAGGCCTCCAACGGCACCGAGCAGGTCATGGCGAACTGGTTCCCCATGGCTCTGAAGGACGGCGCATGCTCCTGGCTCCTGAACCTCCCCGTGGGATCCATCTCCTCCTAGGAAGAGCTTCGCGAGCGTTTCGTCGCCAACTTCCAAGGCACCCGAGGCCGAGCCCTGGCAGCTGCTGATCTGCACCGCGTGAGGAAGCAGACGGGAGAAACCCTACAAAAGTACATCCAACGCTTCAACACCATGCGCCTCCGGATCGCCAGGGTCTCGGACGAGGCCATCATCTCCGCGTTCTCTGACGGCTTCCGTGACGTCAGGATGAGGGAGGAGCTCGCCATCCATGAAGACCCGTGCACAGCACTCGAGATGTTCAAGCTCGCGGCAAAGTGCGCCAGGGCGGAGGAAGGACGCCTCTCCCTCCAGGAGCTGCCTGAGGCGGAGGCAGACGACAAGAAGACCAAGGCCAAGGAATCAAAGTGCAAGGGACCCGATGTGCTGGCTGCGAAGCCAGAAGTGAAGAGTGGCTGCGGCTACGATCACCTCCCTAGAGACAACCGACCATACTGCGTCTTCCACAACGTCCACATCCACAACACCACCAACTGCCAGGAGCTCAGGGCGATGTGTGGCGGGCGCGGCGGGCAGCGCCCTAAGCGCGACAACCGCGGCTACAGCCATGGAGGAGGCCGAGGAGGAGGACGTTGGGATGGCAGGAACTCGCGCCAAGGGTGGCGTGAGCAGCCTCGTCAAGACCACTGGCAGGAGCAACCTCGTGACGCCCCCCGGTGCGACCAGCCTCGTGAGGGTCACCCTCAGGGCAATGGAGGCCTGCCTCCGCTGCCACCACCGCCAAGGAGGAACGACGACGACCGCCAGGGAGACGGGGTAGGGGCTTCCAGGAGCCGCGTGCAGTTGGATGCATCTTGGGAGGCGCCCATTCCCCGGCTTCCCACCGCATCTTCAAGCAGTTCACCCGTGAGGTGAACGCGGCGCTTCCCAGGCCTGATGCCGCGCGCAACCTCAGGTGGGCCAAGCAAGTCATCGCCTTCGACCCCAAGGACCATCTCAAGTGCACTGCGGCCCGAGGCGCCCTCCCGATGCTCTGCACCCCAACCATCAGCAACGTCCTCGTGACCAAGACCCTCATCGATGGCGGAGCAGGGCTCAACGTCCTCTCTGTCTAGACCTTCGAGATGCTCCAGGTTCCCTACGATCAGCTCCACCCGACCAAGCCATTCTATGGAGTCACAAATGGCTCCACACTCCCGATGGGGCTAGTCCGCCTCCACGTCACCTTCGGTGACCGCGACAACTGCCACACAGAGCTCATCGACTTCGACGTCGCCAACATCCATGTCCCGTACAACGCCATCCTTGGGTATCCTGCCCTCGCCAAGTTCATGGCGGTGACCCATCATGGCTACAACGTCCTCAAGATGCCCGGAAGCAGCGGAGTAATCACGATCGCCTCCAACGAGAAGGAAGAGGTGCGTTCCCCGGAGCATGCCTACCAGACCGCAGGCGGTCGAATGCTCCGATGAGGATGGAGCCATCCTCGCCCTACAGACCACCCCCAAGAAGAAGAAGAACCTACCCGTCGACTTACTGCATCTTACACCTTCCACTTGGGGTAACCAACGAGGGGTTGGAGGCCCATCAAGGAGTATTTTCTGGCGCCCTTGCCGGGGACTCCACTCTTCAGGATAGTGGAGTTGCATGCTATCTTTTACCTTTGCTTTTTAGTCTTGTTAGTTTACCTTTCAGTTTTTGCTTTAGTACCTTTTTATCGAAAATCACAAAAATAGTTATCTTGCTTGCTTGCTACTATGGGTTCCACCGAGATCACCAAGTTGTGTGACTTCAGTAGTCACAACAACGATGACTTTATCAGCACACCTATCACTACACCTGCCACTTCAGCACCTTCATATGAAATTAAACCTGCTTTACTGAACTTAGTCATGAAAGATCAATTCTCCGGTGCTGGAGATGATGCTGCTTTACACTTGAACAACTTTGTTGAACTTTGTGATATGCAAAAGTACCGAGAAGTAGACGGTGATATTGTTAAGCTTAAGCTTTTTCCTTTCTCCTTGAGAGGAGGAGCTAAATTTTGGTTTCAGTCTTTGCCTAGAAATAGCATAGATTCATGGGACAAGTGCAAAGATGCTTTTATTGGAAAATACTGTCCACCTGCTAAAATTATCCAGCTAAGAAGTAAAATAATGAATTTTAAACAATTGGATAATGAACACGTTGCCCAAGCTTGGGAACGTATGAAATCTCTTATCAAGAACTGCCCTACTCATGGTTTGACTACTTGGATGGTTATCCAAAAAATTCATGCAGGCTTGAACTTTACCTCGCGGAACTTGTGAGATTCGGCTGCGGGAGGAACCTTTATGTCAACTACACTTGGTGCTGCCACAAAGCTTCTCGATGAGATGATGACCAACTATTCCCAATGGCACACCGAACGCGCTCCAACAGGTAGGAAGGTAAACTCTGTTGAGGAGATTTCCTCCCTTAACGAAAAAGTTGACTTGATCATGTCTCTACTTTCGAAGCAATCTACTGTTGATCCTCGTGATGTTCCTTTAAATTCTTTGATTGCTCAAGAACAAGTAGATGTGAATTTTATCTCTAGAAACAATTTTAACAACAATGCTTATAGGAGTAATTTTGGTAACAATCCTAGACCGTTCCCCTCTAATTCTTATGGGAACAGCAATGCTTATCCTAGCACCAAGAACTCCATTCAAAAAGATAGAGATTTGCCTGGCTATGAGAAACTGCTAGAAATAGAGAAGGCCACTAAGAATTACATGCACACCCAATATGAACAAAACAAAATCTTCTCGAGTCAATTAAATGAGCATACTGCTATCTTGCAAGACATTAGTAGACGATTAGAGAACATAAATATTGACATTTCTAACCTCCAGACTAGACTCACTATCACTGAGACCCAAGTTTCCAACATGTCCCACACCCAAGCCACTTTGATAAACCAAATAACAGCTAAACCCGAAGTAGTTGCATCCCTAAGGGAGGAAGAGGATAGAATTAAGAGCCTTCCTACCCACCACACTGTTTCTACTATCCAAGTTATTGAGGATGTTCAAACTTTTAGCACCCAGTGTACTCCTGGTCCCAATGGACCTATTAATGGTGATGCTATGACTATAGAAACTACCAAACAAGTGAACCTTAAGGACACCACTACCACTTTACTTGGTGCTCGTGACCTTGATTTTGATAATTGCACTCTTATCGAAGTTATTGATTTCCTTCACAAGATGTCTAGAGATCCCCGCACTAGCACGCTTAACCTTGCCTTCACGGAGCATATCACTAATGCTCTCATCAAAGCTAGGGAGGAGAAACTTAGAGTAGAAGCCTCCATACCTAGAAAGCTAGAAGATGGTTGGGATCCTATGATAAAAATTAAAATAAACAACTTCTCTTGCTATGCTTTATGTGATATTGTAGCTAGTGCTTCTATTATGCCCAAAAGACTATATGATATGCTTAAATTGAAATCTTATGATTTTTGTTCTTTTGGTGTTCGTCTCGTTGATTCTTCCCTAAAGAAACCTTTGGGTAGGATCGACGATGTTCTTATTGTTGTCAATGGTAATTATGTTCCCGTTGATTTCACTATTATGGATATTGAATGTGATCCTTCATGTCCAATTATTTTGGGACGTCCCTTTTTGCGCACCGTTGGTGCTATCATTGACATGAAAGAGGGTAATATAAAATTTCAGTTTCCTCTCAAGAAAGGGATGGAACACTTCCCTCGAAAGAAGATCAAGTTACCTTTTGAGTCCGTTGTACGGGCTAGTTATTCTTTTACTCTTGATAAAACTTGATCTATGCAGTATGCCTAGCTTAAAGGCATAAAAGAAAGCACTTTTGGGAGGCAGTCCACATGAATAAATTTTTTGCTTTTGTTGTGTCTTGACGTTGTTTACTTCTGTAGCATCATCATTGTATCTTTACTTTTCATATTTGTGCCAAGTATAGCCTCTAATTGCTAGAAAGTTCAAAAGTTGTGAGGTGCTGTCCAGGAAACAGATTCTGTCCTTGGATAGAAAAATTCGTATAAAATCACCAGATCATCTTTTTGGTCTGAATTTTTTCGAAAGCGTTCTCTATATAATTGTCTTTCGTGCGTATGTTCTGAGGTTTTTGATTTGAGTTGCAGAAGTATCCCGAACAGATCAATTACTACCTGCTGTTCTGTTTTTCACAGATTCTGTACTGTTTTGCCTTTCCTTCACTTTGCAAATCAAGAACTTGCTTTTTCTTTGAAAAAACCTTTTGGCAATCTTGAGAAACAGTAGAACTTCAAGAATATCTTTGTTTCCAGCAAGGTATAATTATTTTATTAAGGGTACTAACCTCGCTAATCAGATTATGATGAGTTATGTATGAAGGGAGTTTTCAAGTGTGCGAGGGAAGATGATAAAAAAGATTCAGGAGTGTCAAGCGCTCAAGCTTGGGGATGCCCCCGTGCACCTCCAAGAAATATTCAAGGAGACTCAAGCGTCTAAGCTTGGGGATGCCCCCCGTGCATCCCCTTCTCCATCAACATTATCAGTTCGTCTTTCGTTCCGCTATATTTTTATCACTTCATGTGTTATGTGCTATGTTTGGAGCGTCTTGCTTTTAGTTTTCTTTTTAGTTTTTCATAACGAGTCGGAACTCAGCATTCCTTTATGTGGGAGAGAAACACGCTCCACCTCTACCTAGGACATAACATAGAATTTTCATGTCTACCTTTGCTGTGTGTGCTCTTTGTCTTTTAATAGCTACTATCATGCTCTGCTCTTAGTATTCATGCTTATCTTTTCAAAGAGCTTTTGTTTAGTTGGTTGCTTGAACTCTCTTTAATTACCATGCTCACCTTATTAAGAGAGTTTGCTTCCGTTGCAATGGTTAATGTGTCTATGATAAAGATGCTACGTGCATAATGGTGCTTAGTAGTTCAGGTTTTCTTATGGTTAATCTCAAATAGCTGGGGGGTTCCCAATGTGTTATTGGAGTACCAACTTGATTTGTTTGCCTATGATGTGGTATGGTTTAGTAATATCTTCCTTCGAGAATTTATTTTGATTGACTTGGCGTATGCTCACGCATATTTAAGACTGTAAAGAAAGTCTGTCAAGCCTTGATGGTCTTTTGTTTCTGAGTAGTGATATAACTACCATCCCTGATTCAATATTGCTTTGTCGCTCTACATGATTATGACCGTCATTGCTCTCTTAGTTGGTCGCTCCCAGTCTTTTGCTAACCTCCACCTGTACTAAGCGAACTAACTTTGCAATATATAGCTCATGGGAAAGTAGCTTAAAAACTATTGTGGTAAAGAATATGTTGCCTATGTATCTTATTTCTTATAAGTTGCTTGCTGAGCGGTAACCATGTTTCTGGGGACGCCATCAACTGTCACACTTTTGTTGAATATCATGTGAGTTGCTATGCATGTTCGCCTTGTCTGAAGTAAGGGTGATTTGCCGTGGGTTGAATGAATATGCATATTGTTAGAGAAGAACATTGGGCCGCCAACCAAAGCCATGTATCATGGTGGAAGTTTTAGCTTGGACATTAATCCTCAATCTCTTATGAGAATATGCTTATGCATTGAAGAGGAGTCCATCATCTATTTTCTATGTTGTCCCGGTATGGATGTCCTCAAGTTGAGATCTATCAAAAACGATAAATCAAATGCGATTTATCTCCTTGGACCTTTGTACAGGTGGCATAGAGGTACCCCTTTGTGACACTTGGTTGAAACATATGTAATGCAATGATAACCCATGGAAATCCGAGCTAATTAGGACAAGGTGCGAGCACTATTGGTATTCGATACATGAGGCTTGCAACTTATAGGATGTCTTATGCATGACACATATGAAGTACTACTACCGTTGACAAAATTGCTTCCATGTTTTCAAAAATAAAAAGCTCTAGCACTTAACCTTTCTTTTACCTTTATGTTAAAGCACCAACTACTGAGAGCATGATTGTCATTCTGAGTGTAATGTGCATTGTCCCAAAGTAGCATTGTCTTTTGCATGATTGTGATATCGTTTATTCTGAAATGATTGTGTCTAGTCATCACTTAAACCTTGAAGGTGCCCCTGCATCTATGTTTTGCATCACTAGAGGGGCAAGCTAGATATGAATTTATCATATTTGCACATCATGTTCATTGCAAATCTTTTTGATGTTTCAGTTTCATATTGTAAAACTTTCAGTCATTTGTGATTTTCTCATGAGGCAACTTAATTACTTTAGAATCATTGTCTCAGTAAGCTTTTGTCATTTGACTATGAAAAAGTCCTATATGGTTAATAGCATGTCCACCACAGAAATTATTCTTGTTATCATTTACCTACTCGAGGACGAGCAGGAATTAAGCTTGGGGATGTTGATACGTCCAAAACGTATCTATAATTTCTGCTTGCTCCATGCCACTTTTGGGTGATATTGCTATGATATTCATACACTTCCATACACTTTTGATCATATTTGGACTAACTTACTAATCCAGTGCACCCCAGTGCCAATTTCTGTTTTCGGCTGTTTTTGTATTTCAGGTTTTCACGTTACGAGAACTGCCCAAAAAAATCCAGAAAAATTAAATAAAAAATCAGCGTTCCGGAAACAACCCTGCGTCCGAAGGACAGTCGGGGGGGGGGGGCACCAGGGC
>LR738711.1:840537149-840612788 GCA_902687465.1 Secale cereale
GGCCGCGCCGGGGGGGCGCCTGGGCCCCCCGAGCCCCGTCTGGTGCCCCCCTTTGGCATATATTTAGAGGGTCCTACGAAACCCTCAGAACGAAAAACTCTTTTCGCGATCCCATCTCTGTTCCGCCACCGCCGCCGCTTCCAAGATCGGGAGCACCAGGAGAACTCTTCCCGGCACCCTGCCGGAGGGGAGGATCACCACCGGGAGCTTCTCCACCACCATGGACGCCTCCCGGATGACTCGTGAGTAGTCTCCCTTGGACCATGAGTCCATGACCAGTAGCTATGTGATGTTCTCCTCCCTTTCTTGTGCTTCACTAATTAGTCCTCGTGAGCTGCCCTACATGATCGAGGCAGCTATGTAATCCTTATGCTGTTGCTATGTTGAGTTTGCAGGGATCCGATGGATTATGAGATTATGTTCAGATTAATCTTGAGTAATATATTTGATCTACCTCTTTTATATTTATGTTCATAAGTAATTCTTGCATGTTCTCCATTGTTATTTATTGCTTTGGCCGAGTAGTAGGTAGTGACTCCAAGAGGGAACGTTATGCTCGATTGTGGGTTCATGCCCCTCGATGACTAGCTTGAGTGACAGAAACATGAGTCTAGGGGATGTGTTGTTGCCACAAGGGGGAAAACAACGGTGCTTGTGCCCGCGGGTGCAAGGATTGTTTACTTTACGCAAAGTTTTTTAAATGCAGTTGTCTGTTGCATTGAGTTTACACTATGGGTGGGACTCGCAACTTAATACCAGCGAGATGTTCTGGATAGATATCTCAAGGTGGATGATTAGTAGTAGATATTGATGGATTTCGGTCTACTTACTTTGGCGTACCGCCCATGCTTTGAACCTCAACCTTTCTTGCAATGTAGTCAGCATTGGTTTGCGTTCGTGGTCCTGTCAATTGCCCAGCTGTAATTTGTTTACCTCACATAGCTGTTTTATCGTCTTTTGGGAGAGAGACATCACTAGTGAACATCATGAGACTCCGGTCCATATTACCATCATTGATCACATCCACTATTTACTTTTCGTTATTATTTACTATTGCAAAACACTATCTATCACTACTATCATTGCTTTTAATCCTTTGTGAACTACAAGGCCGGAGGGATTGACAACCTCTCTGTACTCGTTGGGAGCAAAGTTATTTGTATCTGTGTGCAGGTCCACGTTGATTGCTATCTGGCGCCGTAGCAGTTGACACCTACTTGTTGAACCTAGGAGTCTCTGGGGATTCGATCCTTGGCATCTTTGCTAAGGGAAAACACTTCTACTTACTGCATCTTACACCTTCCACTTGGGGTAACCAACGAGGGGTTCGAGGCCCATCAATAGGAAGGCGCGCTCAACGCCCCTCTCGTGACGGGCTCGGGGGCTCTCCTTTGGAGTGTCTCCGGGCTGACAGGCGTCTCGAGGGAGGTGTTCGAGCACCGCCTGCAACCGTATCTTGATGCGCGATTTTGTGAGCCCAGCGTGAGCCGTTCAGCGCTGGGGGCTCAGGACTTCATCGACCTAGTTACCGAGGAACTTCAGTACGCAAGACTCATCCGCGGTGGGCGTAACCGCACAACCCCAAGTTCACCCGCTCGCAGCCCAAGCGACTGCTTCCGCGTTTGCGTCGACATTGCGGGTCTCAACCGAGCCGCCTCTCAAGAGCCCTTCTGGCCGACGGCGGTCGGTCGGAGGAGGGCCCTCCCCTGCAGCTACGTCCGCACACTCTTCGGCTTCCGCAACACAGCTACCACGTTCCAGCATCTCGCGCAGCAGGCCTTGGGGGCTCGGGAGGCTCAGTGGCAGGCGGTCCAGACAGAGCGAGAACCGGACCCGCGCGACCGCTGAGAGCCTCCAGAGCCCCTAGGCCTCAGGAGCCCGACAATCCTCGGGAGCGACCTGCACGGCTCACGTCTTCAGCTACCCCAACTCTCCTTCGACAAGTATCAGGTGACACTTTAGGTACCCAAACGAGGGCGCCTCTCGGGCTGCATCATCCTTGAACCGTTGGGGGCTGTTCCCCCATGGTTATCTCCCTTTTTGCATGATCAAGGCTAGATGTTTCTTTCCATTCGCATTACCTACATGCTCGGCATCCTCGCCGCCACTAAGGTCATGAGCCCTTGTGAGCCCACTCGCGACCGCCCCATGATTAAGGACTGGCACGACGTCTATGCTCGGGTCTGTCCCTGTAGCGTCGATAAACCCAAGGGCTGAGCTCTGTCTCGCGAGCTATTCTCGTGACGTCACCTCCCATGGTCCTCGGTGCCTTGTTTTCGCATGGGATAATCATGAATGGGTAAGTAGGGGCCCGTGGCAGGTGCCTGGCTCATGCGGGAACCGCGCGCCGGCTGTTTTTCTTTTGGATCGTTGCATGAGAAGACTGCGCATGACGTATGTGCTCGGGTCCGTCCCTGCAGCGTTGACAAATCTAGTGGCTCAGCTCTATCTCGCGAGCCATTCACGTGACGTCACCTCCTGGGGTCGCTGGTGCTGTGGCCTTCTCATGCGATACCCTCTAGAGATGCACTCGGCGTAGGTCGACACAACACCTCTCTTTTCACATTTTGCAGAAGAAGACTCAAGCGCAACCCGCCTCAGGGTAGGGTCTCGTGAGTGATGCGTTCCTCAGAGTCGTTCAGCTCGTCCTGAGGAGGGCCCATATACACCTTGGCTGTCCTACCGTGCAAGGCACGTGTCAGTACACGGTTGTGCACGCCCAGGAGTCTCTCCCGGTGAGAGACTCCCTCCCACGGTCCAGTGGAAGTACCAAGCTCAGCGCTGGCAGGTCCAACCGAGGAGCGGTTATGCCCACGAACCAGTGGAAGCACCAAGCTCCGCGCTGGCTGCTACGACCGAGGCGCGGTTATGCCCACACTCCGCGCAAGTGTGGTAGCTCTATGCTCCGCGCTAGTTATAAAATACTGAGGGTGGCCCCCAGTGGTCACACCATCCTCAGGGAGCTTTTCAGCTCACGACGCTCACAGCTTCTCCTTGGATGGGTGTCGCGAGGGGGGCTAGGCACGGGGGCTATGCTCAGGTCACGCCTAGTAGACGCCACCCTACCAGGTGTCCAGACACCTGGCCTTCTCATGCCCCCAGCCCAGGCGAAGGCTCGTGGGCAAGGTATGATGCTCGTTGTCCTTCATGAGAGCCGTTCGTACATCAAGGGGGACACCTGGGCATCGCGACACAGGGGCCTAACTGGCCACGTAGCCCCTCATCCCTTGAGTCTAGTTATGACGATAACCCTGGTCATCCGGAGGGCTCAATGGCGATCGAGGTATGCGCGGGGTTGGGCCCTGCCGACGCAGAACGAAAACGGGATCGCTTAAACGTCAAGGGGGACCCTTGGGCATCGCGACCCAAGGGCCTCACTAGCCACGTAGCCCCTCATCCCTTGAGTCTAGTTACTACGGTAACCCTGGTCGTCCGGAGGGCTCAACAGCGAGTCTAGTTACTATGGTAACCCCGGTCATCCGGAGGGCTCAATGGCGAGTCTAGTTACTACGGTAACCCCGGTCAACCGGAGGGCTCAACAGCGAGTCTAGTTACTACGATAACCCCGGTCGTCCAGAGGGCTCAATGGCGGTCGAGGTATGCGCGGGGTTGGGCCCTGCCGACGCAGAGCACCTAAGAAAACATGAAAGGAAGCAAGCATGGAAATCATCTAGCTATTACAATAATGCCAAGTTTTATCAAATTCAAGCAAAGTTCTTACGCCTCCTCGAGGCACTCGCACTTCTCTCTCTGAATAGGAACGGACCAGGCATCGCCGAGCGCAGCATTACCGATCTTCTCCTCTTCGGCTGCGCTGGTAGCGGCCTGGAGAAACGTCTCCGCCGGCCCCGTGACCTTTGTCCCCAGGGCCTCGTGAGCGATCATCGCCGCCTCCTCATGAAGGCACCTGGACGCAAAACCTTGCCTCGAGGGAAGGGCAACAGGAAATCAAGTACCACCACCCGACCATATGAATTGCTAAGATAAGTTTTCAACGCCGCACCTACTCGCATACCTGCACCACCATCTACTATGATCACGAATCCGCTAGGGAATGAAAACCCTTCCCGATGGACCGGTGGACGGCTGCCTGAACTCCAAGAGGGACCTCCTAAGCATCGCGCCTCGGGGGCTCCTACCGGACCCTGGACCCCTCACCTCTTGGCCTTGACCACGGCATCGTGACCTGGCATACCAGTGCAGGCTGAGGCTTGTCCCCGGACTGGGTCTCGCAGGCTTAGGGCCCTAAACTACCGCGGGAACAGAAGGAAGGGAAAGTCATGCTCTAACAAGGGTCTCATGCAGGACATAAGTTTGTAACGCCAGACAATAACAAAAGTATTACAAGAATTTACATGCCCTTGTGGAGCCCTCCATGATGTCCCGCAGGAACTAAGCTAAGGAAGACGCTCCCGAGGAACACGGCTTGAACTCCTTCAACAACGGCGACGCCGGGAGGACATTGTTTCCCTCCGGCGATAGGGGCGGCGACTTGACGGCTCATAGCTCTCATCGGAGATCGAGGCCCTCTCAGGGGTAGCGTAACTGCTACCATGAGAGTCGGAGATGTAGCCAATGGCGAGCGCCTCGCTGCCCTGACGGCATGGGGAATGGTCGCCGGCGAGCCCATTCCCTGCACCACATTGCAGCCGGAGGCCGTCCACCCCAAAGACATTGAAGGTCATCGCGCCCATCATATCCAGCATGAAATGAAGAATGTGCCTCCCGGCGGGGGCGCAGGCGCGGCGCACCACACCCCAGCCCCAGGTCATGAAGACCTGGCCAGAAGAAACCACCTCCACGTTGGCATGCGAAGGAGGAAGGGGACACCCCTCGTGCCTCAGCTCCATCGTCACCCGGCCGCAAGCCGAGAGCACCTCCCTCAGGAATGGGGGAAGAAGGATCCATGAATGCGGAGGGGCCCCTGCCCACATGATGAACTCGCGGGCATCATCCTCAGAATGGGACGGCAGCAGGGTGCGAGGAGATGCCCGTCTCTCCGGGCGACTGATGGCGCCACCCCTGTCGCCGCACCTACTCCATCTGCGTGCCGCTGGAGCATACAAGGGAAGTGGAAATCCTAGCGGTGCCCGCGTGCACAATGTGCGGGCGTCCGACGGTCTCAGGGACGCACTCGGAGAACTACGGTGCCTCTTCTTCCGGGGGAGCCGCTCATGCTCTACCATCGGGCTCTTCCCCTTCTCCACGGCCGAGAACCTGCGAATCGGAGCCATGGAGCCCTAGGAGCAATGGAAGCAGTGGGGATCGGCTTGCGATAGTCAAGTGAGAGGCGTGGTGCCTCACCCCCCGTTTATAGGCCAAGAAGATCAACCGGCGGTCACTCGCGCGTAGCCATAATGGCCCTGCCACCAGCGCCACGGAGTTGTCAAGTCGCATGATTGCCAAGACTATGTGAGAAGTGGAGTGGCTCGTGTCCCATCCAACCGTCACGCGCCAGCCTGGCCCGCAGCCTTTTTGGGGCCCGCGGCGCTTTGTCCTCGACCAAGGCTTCGCCCTGAAACCAACTCAGCACGCGCCTTGGTCCCGGGGGCTACTGTCAGCGTCCTGGGAACCAGGGTACCCAGACTTTCCTGTCTGCGGGCCGCGACACGCTCCTACAAGCAGCCTGGTACGGCCCAGCTGATCGACCAGCTGTCCATGACCCTCGCAAGGGGGCCAAGCCTCACGAGGAGAACGACGTCAAGACCTAATTGGGAGCGGCCTCAGCAAGGTGCTCCAGAGGGGCGGAGAATCCAAGGCCAAGCCAGCCTCAAGAGGAGGCAGTGATGTTATCAGTGACGCACCACACCAGTGGGTGCCAACGTCCGCCAGCGACGCAGTTGCCATTTCGGTGCAAAGGGAACAGCGCAGCCGTTGGTTCCCAAGGAGCGGGGCAAAGGTTTTCCCTTTGGTGCAACAAGACCGAAGACCGCAAGGACGACAAGGAGGATGTCACCGTCGAGCCCACCACCGTGTCACCGCTCGATCCTTTTGCAGGCGAAGACCACTTTTGTCAGGATAGGAACGTCCTTGTGTTCCCGCTCAAAAATGGTCGTCGTGGGATCCCTTCCCACCTAAACATTTCGGGGGAAGAGGACCCTGGTCGCCTATATAAGTATCTAGGATTCCCACTATGAAGGGATCATCTCTCCCACCACACAAGGAGCAAGAACACTAGCCTCCTGACCCTCCTGAGCTCACCTCCTGAGCCCACGAACCATTGTACTAGATCGTATCCCACCTCGCCCGAGGCTAATCCACCAAAGCAGGAAGTAGGGTCTTACACCACGCGGTGGCCCGAACCTGGATAAACTCCTGTGTGTTCTATCCGTTGTTTGCTTGAATCCTTCCACCGAGACGAGAGCGAGGCGCTAGGTAGACGTGAGTGGGAGAGATCTTCGGTCACGCCCCTGTGTTCAAACTTAACGGGTTTTGCGGAGCCCTGAATCCGACAAGGTGGGCGCGCACTGGGAAGGGGGCGCGCCCCCCACCCTCGTGGACACCCCGTGGCCCCTACTCCGTGGTTCTCAAGTCTCCCGTGCGTGATTTTGTCCAAAAATATCTCTCCCGAAGGTTTCATTCCGTTTGGACTCCGTTTGATATTCCTTTTCTGCAAAACCCTGAAACAGGCAAAAAACAGCAATCTGGACTGGGCCTTTGGGTTAGTAGGTTAGTCCCAAAAATGATAAAAAAGTGTATGACAAAGCCCATTAAACATCCAAGACATCAGAAATAATAGCATGGAACAATCAAAAATTATAGATACGTTGGAGACGTATCACCTTGCTTCGAGGGCTAGTAGACTTTCGCAATAAGTATGTGAGTTGTTTATGACTAATGTGAGTCCATGGATTATACGCACTCTTATCCTTCCGCAATTTTCTAGCCTCTTCGGTACCGTGCATTGCTTGTTCTCACCTCGAGAGTCACTTCAAACTTTGTCGGTGCATCCGAACCCCGTGATATTATACGCTCTATCACACATAAGCATTTTTATACCTTACTCAAAATAGCCACCATACCTACCTATCATGGCATTTCCATAGCCATTCTGAGATATATTACCATTCAACTTCCACTATTCATTTATTATGACATACACCTTCATTATCATATTCCTTTGCATGATCATATAACTGACATAGTATTTGTGGATCTATCACCATTCATCGTTATCATACATGGTACACTACAATCATTGCACATCCTGGTACACTACTAGAGGCATTCATATCAAGTAATATGTTTCAGTTTTATCATTGTAATATCGAGTTGCGAGTAAATAGAAGTGTGATAATCATCGTTATTTGAGCATTGCCTCAGTGAGGGATATAATGATGAAAAAAAGAGCCAATATAAAAGAGATGCAAAATAGAGCCCAACAAAAATGAGAGAAAAAGAGAGAAGGGGCAATGTTACTACCTTTTCCACACTTGTGCTTCAAAGTAGCACCATGTTTATCAAATAGAGAGTCTCCTATGTAGTCACTTTCATATACTACTAGGAATTTTTCATTATATAACTTGGCTAGTATATTCCGATGATGGGCTTCCTAAAATGCTTGAGGTCTTCATAATCAAGCAAGTTGGATGCACACCCACTTAGTTTTCAGTTTGAGCTTTCATACACTTATAGCTCTTAGTGCATCAGTTCCATGGCAAACCCTACTCCTCACGTTGAAATCAATTGATGGGCATCTCCATAGCCCGTTGATTAGCCATGTCGATGTGAGACCATCTTTTTTTGGTCTTCCCCTTATGAACCTTTACCACCGCATTCTATCCCACCATAGTGATATGTCCATGGCTTGCGCTCATGTATTGAGTGGGAATTGAAAAGGCTGAAGCGTGTTAAAAAGTATGAACCAATTGCTCGATTGTCACCGGATTGTACATGATTTATATTTTGTGTTAAGAAGATGAAGCATGACAAGATTATATGATTTTGTAGGGATAGAATTCTTTAGCGTTGATATTTTGAACGGTATGATTGTTTGTTGGTATGTGTGGGTATTGATCTTTATGTCAAATTATAGACTATTGCTTTGAATTATTCAGACCTAAATATTCATACCCTAAAAAAAGATTCCATGATGAACATGTTAGGTAGCATTCCACATCAAAAAATTGTTTTCATCATTTACCTACTCGGCGATGAGCGGGAATTAAGCTTGGGGATGCTTGATACGTCTCCAACGTATCTATATTTTTTTATTGTTCCATGCTATTATATGATCAATCTTGGATGTTTTATATGCATTTATATGCTATTTCATATCATTTCTTGGGACTAACCTATTAACCTAGTACCTAGGGCATGTTGTTGTTTTCTGGTTGTTTGTTGTTTTTCTAGAGAATATGTACCAAACAGAGTCCAAACGCTATGAAACTTTTTGATGATTTTTTTCTAGACAAGATGTATTTGAGAAGCTTCGGGAGGAGACCACGCGGCAACCGAGGAGACGGCAAGGCAACAGGGCCATCCAGGGGGCAGGTGCGCCCTGTTACCTTGTGGACCCAACGGGGCTCCGTCTGACCTAATTCCAACGCTATAAATCCCCAAATATTGGGAAACCACCAAAGAGCCACCTAAAACACTTTTTTCGCTGCCGTAAGTTTTTCTTGTTCCACAATCCCATCTAGAGGCCTTTTCGGTACTCTGTTGGATGGGGATCGATCTCTGAGGTCTTCTTCATCATCCTTGTTACCTTCCGATGATGCGTGTGTAGTTCACCACAGACCTATGGGTCCGTAGCTAGTAGCTAGATGACTTCTTCTCTCTCTTTGATCTTCAATACAGTGTTCTTCTCGATGTTCTTTGAGTTCTATTTGATGTAATATTCTTTCGCGGTGTGTTTGTTGGGATCTAATGAATTGTGGGTCTATGATCAGGTTATCTATATATTTTAATTGAGTATTTTCTAAACTTTATTATGCATGATTGTTATAGCTTTGTATTTCTCTCTGATATATTCATTAGGTTTGGCCGAATAGATTGATTTATCTTCAGTGGGAGAGGTGCTTTGTAGTGGGTTCAATCTTGCGGTGTTCTATATCGCAGTGACAAAAAGGTACAAGACATGTATTAGTATTGTTTCCATTAAGGGTAAAACAATGGGGTTTATTCATATTAATCGGGTTTACTTTGTCTACATCATGTCATCTTGCTTAAGGCGTTACTATGTTTTTCATGAACTTAATATCCTAGATGCATGTTGGATAGTGGTCGATGAGTGGAGTAGTAGTAGTAGATGTAGGCAGGAGTCAGTCTACTTGTCTTCGATGTGATTCCTATATACATGATCATTGACTTGGATATCGCCATAACTATGCGCTTCTCTATCAATTGCCCAACCGTAATTTCTTCACCCACCGTATGCTATGTGTTCGAGAGAGAAGCCTCTGGTGAAAACTATAGCTCCCGGGTCTACTTTTATCATATATATATATATATATATATATATATATATATATATATATATATATATATATATATATATATATATATAAAATCTATAAAACCTTGATACGATTTATTTACTTTTTATTTGTTTTACAATTTATCTATCTACCACTACAAGATTTGATCCTTGCAATTAACAATTTCAAGGGGATTGACAATCCTCTTGCCCGCGTTGGGTGCAATTATTTGCTTTTATGTTTGTAGGTGTTGTTCACGAGGCCTTGTGTGATTCTCCTACTGGATTGGTATCCTTGGTTCCTAACTGGGGGAAGTACTTATCTCTACTGTACTGCATCATCCTCTCCTCTTCGGGGAAATCACAACGCAGCTCAAAGTAGAAACCATCATCATGGAATTTGTGTATGCTTTGTGAAGCTTTAAATGGAATAAAGGTCAGCCATCAAATGATTCTATTTGTAATTGAACTATATCACATCTTTTTAACTCTGCACTTTAAATGTTGTAGCATGCATGTGTGTATGATGTCAGCAGCTAAAGTTCTATTTTCTGGACATCAGTGCATTGGCTGAATTAGTGACCAAAGGGATCGTTCAGAAAAGCATGTGATCACATCTCCACACACTTAAGCCAAAAAACTACTGTCGGTGTCAAAACCGGCAGATCTCGGGTAGGGGGGCCCAAACTGTGAGTCTGAGGATCTATGGTAACAAGGGACAAAGGGGACATGATGTTAACCCAGGTTCGGGCCCTCTTAATATATGTAAAACCCTACTTCCTGCTCGATTGTTCTTGATGAATATAGGGGTTGCAAGAGTTGATCTACCTCGAGATCATAATGACTAAACCCTAGCCGTCTAGCCTATGATTTTTCTGTTAGCCTCCACGGACTAAACCCTCCGGTTTATATACACCGGATGGGGCCTAGGGTTGTACATGGTTCACTTGCAAAGGAAGGAAACATTACATCCGGACACCAAACATGCCTTTCTACATACATAGGAGTCCTACCCGGACACGGGGGACAGTCGTCTACTTTATCTTCATGGCCCATCAGTCCAGCCCATAACGAGTAGCCCTGACACCCAAGGACCCCCAAATCCACGACTCCCTCAGTAGCCCCCGAACTTGCCTTCAATGACGATGTAGTATCTGGCTTTTATGTCTTCGGTTTTGCAAGGCGGATTCTTTGTTATACTTCGGAACGATGACAGTCCAGTATTGACCTTTATATCATGTCTTGATGATTCCTTCCCGTCGTCGCCTCGACTTCCACGTGTCAGGCGAATACGAACAGTCCACGTACTTTTTACAAATAAACCCCTGGCTATGCAAGGACGACGTCTATTTAAGGGGATTAGATCTCAGAAGCCTTTCCACATCGCGCAAAGATCGTCAGAGCAAACCACGAAAAGCCTCAAAACATGGAAAATGCCCCAGCTCCTCCTCGTGCCCCCATGGCCCTCAAGTGGGTGACTGGGGAAGTTGCTCGGTATCTCACCTCTAGCTAAATAGACTTCAGACGGAGGGATATCTCCCTCCCGTGGATCTAGTCTCCGTGCGGGCTGGATTAGCTTCAATCGGTGATGAGGCGCTAGTAGAAAATTTCCCCAACCCTAGTAAGGAGGAGTGGGTGTGCTTTGTTTTGTTTCTTCTGAGGGTTTTATGCTCTCCAATCCATCCCTTCCTTAGAGGCCCATTGGAATTTTACGGGCTCTAGCTGCACAAACTCACGCCAGGTTCTATCCTGCATATCGCGGGTTTTGTTGCTCTCTGTGAGATATTCTTAGGCTGCGAGGCCCATTTCAAACCGTGGAGAAAGTTCTTTTGCCTCGTCCCTCGTCCCCAAAAGGGTTCTATATTTGAAGTGGACGGTGCTGAAGTATGGCGCATAGCTGGAACAGGTTACCTGTCCTGCACTCCCAAGAAAGAACCCAAAGAGTGGACTTCAGAATGGTTATATATTGAAGACATTCCCCTTCCGGACCCAGTTCAGCGCGGACTTCCCAAATTCTCCAGCGCTCCTTTGAAGAAACGCTTCAATTGGCGCCCTCGGAGCCTCAAGCAAGGGGATAGCGAGGAAGTTAAGAGGCTAGTCAACAAGGTCAGGGTACTTGCCCATTCTAAACTTTCGATAATCGATGTCATGGCCATTGCGATAAAGGGATGTGTTCAGCCACTTCAATCCAGGGGGTTCCCTATGTGGCATTGCAACAGGACAGACGACGTGTCTCATTACAAGCGCGAGGGTCCGGATACCCCGACCGCCCTAGCCACCATTTTGGCAGATCTTTATAAGGGGGAGAAACAAGAGTTTGCCCATTTGAATTGTTGGGAAGGTTTTTCCATGTATAACCCCATCGACTGGGTAAGCTTTTCAATTATCAGCATTATCCCACCTCCTTATTGAGACATGCTGACCGAACTATTTTGATTGTTTTAAAATAGACATGGAGGAAGGTGGTCGAAGGGATTCATTGCCCCGCCCCATAGCAAGAGGACCACGCTCGCAACGAAGATCCTGGATTCAATGAGGATTCGGATATATTTATAGAGCTTATTGACGGAGTCTTTCATCAAGCGAGCCTCAACAGCTCGGAGGTGGCTATTATGGTTGATTATCCAGGCCTTCTCCCTTCCTCCGATGTAAGTATCTAGAAGACATCTTGACAAAAGGAGCCCTCACCTTGCTCCTCACCCACTGCACTGACTCGTGCTCAAAAGGGTCAGCACTCGGCACGCCGCACTGCATTGAGGGCGGCTTCTAAGAAGACAGTGCCTACGCAGGGCGAGCCTTCAAAGTGAAAAGAAATGGGGAGCGCAGTTGAGCCCCTTCCTTCATCGAAGATGTATAATCTTTGATATGTGCTTAGGTACTAGACCGGATTGTTATGCCTCACCTCCTGTCTTATTTCAGAAGGAGCGTACGTCGAACCGAGTCCGAGGACCCAATCGGCTGATCACCATCTAATCCGGCCCTGGACTCATCAACAAGGATGAGAACCAATATGGATGCGGAGTCGAACTGTCCACCACATGAGAATTCGGATGACGTATCTGTCACAAATTTCGAAGTGGAGAGCACTATGAGTCATCAGCGATGAAAAGAGGCCATGCATGCTCCAGTCTTTACTGGGCAGGAGTTCAATGCCCTCAGCTCTGTGGATGCATATATCTGAACTGCCCGAGATGGACTTGCGGGGGTCACTCGCCTGTTCTCAAAGGATATGCAGGTAATAGTTTGTGTAAATTTAGTAATTATATGTCAGTAGCCCCCGAGACTTGAAGCGGTTAATCCAACCAATTTAAGGATCGTTATGTCCATAGGTTCTTAAAGAGAAGAACAACATGTTGTCCCAGGAGCTTGAAATGAGTCGGGTGAAGATAAATGTCGCCACCACCGAGCTAGAGGAAATGGGGAAATCCATGAGGGGATCTCATGGTGAGGAAATATAATATCTGAAAATTTTGCTATGCCGCAATGGTATTTTAAGCTGACATTGCTCTATTTTAGCAGCGGATTCTATAGATCGACTGGAAGAAAGCTTGACGGCTGTCAAGAAGGACCGGAAACATGCTGAGAAGCAAGAAGAAGCCGGTCGCTATTGGGGAAAGTAGCATGCAATTTCAAAAATTTCCTACGCTCACGCAAGATCTATCTAGGAGATGCATAGCAACGAGACAGGGAGAGCGTGTCCACGTACCCTTGTAGACCGAAAGCGGAAGCGTTATGTTAACTGGCTTGATGTAGTCGAACATCTTCACGATACAAGTACCGAACGTACGGCACCTCCGTGTTCAACACATGTTTAGCATGATGACATCCCACGAGCTCTTGATCTAGTAGATGCTCAAGGGAGAGTTCCATCAGCACGACGGCGTGGCGACGGTGTTGGTGAGGTGATCCGCGTAGGGCTTCGCCTAAGCACCACGGCAACATGATCTGAGGTGTAATCTGTGAAGGGGGCACCGCACACGGCTAAGAGAAACTTGTGTGTTCTTTGGGGTGCCCCCTGCCTACATATACAATGGAGGGGAGGAGGAGGAGGCCGGCCCTAGGGTGGCACGCCATGGGGGTAGTCCTACTAGGACACCAAACCTGGTAGGATTCGCCCCCCTTCCTTCCAATGCATTAGGGAAAGAGGAAAGGGGGAGAGGGAGAAGGAAAGGGGGGGGGGCGCGTCCCCCAACCCTAGTCCAATTCGGTTTGGGCTTGGGGGCACGCCCCACCTCTTCTGGCAGCCTCCCTCTCTTCACTATGGCCCAATAGGCCCATTAACTTTCCCGGGGGGTTCCAATAGCCTCCCGGTACTCTGATAAATCACCGAACCTCTCCGGAACCATTCCAGTGTCCATATACAACCTTCCAATATATGAATCTTTACCTCTCGACCATTATGAGACTCCTCGTCATGTCCGTGATCTCATCCGGGGCTCCGAACAAACTTCGGTCAATAAAACACATAACTCATAACACAAATCGTCATCAAACATTAAGCGTGAGGACCCTACGGGTTCGAGAACTATGTAGACATGACCGAGACACATCTCAAGTCAATAACCAATAGCGGAACCTGGATGCTCATATTGGCTCCTACATATTCTACGAAGATCTTTATCAGTCAAACCGCATAACGACATACGTTGTTCCCTTTGTCATCGGTATGTTACTTAAACGAGATTCGATCGTCCGTATCATTATACCTAGTTCAATCTCGTTACCGGCAAGTCTCTTTACTCGTTCCGTAATACATCATCTCATGACTAACTCATTAGTCATTTGCTTGCAAGGCTTATAGTGATGTGTATTGCCGAGAGGGCCGAAGATACATCTCCGACACTCAGAGTGACAAATCCTATTCTCGATCTATGCCAACTCAACAAACACCTTCGGAGACACCTGTAGAGCATATTTATACACCCAGTTACGTTGTGACGTTTGATAGCACACAAGGTGTTCCTCCGGTATTCGGGAGTTGCATAATCTCATAGTGAGAGGAACATGTATAAGTGATGAAGAAAGCAATAGCAATAAAACTAATGTTAGGACCCCGATCCTAAGTCACACCGACATAGCTGTAACACGTCATATCACATTGCGGCCTCACGCAAGGTAACCCCACGGGTGCCACCTTACCTGGCCCGGGACCGTTTGTGCATTTTGGCACACGTATATGACAGTGTCGCTAGCATCCATATGACAGAGAACCCGGGCCGACATGGCTAGTTATAAACCAAAAGTGGCACTAAATTACAGAGACAGGCATCCATGACCCAGCAACGAACGTGTCGGTCATCAACGTATGAACCCAAGTCGTAGCAAGCTACATGGACTTAAAGGAACAACGCGTGACATTTCCCCTAAGGGACACACACAGGAACGAAGAAGGACACATGCCGGCCAGCCTACGTGTTCCGAGCAGTAGCAAGCTACCAAGGCTCATTGGAATCACTAGGAGGCATTTCCCTGTAAGGTAGGCTACCAAAGGAAAACAACTAGGTGTCGGATCCCACACATACCAAGCATTTCAACCATACACACAATATGCTCAATATGTGCAAATACAACATTGCATCACAACAGAACTCTATGACTCAAAGTACTTTATTTAAGAGGCTCTAAGAGCCATACATAACATATCCATACAGGTAGGGGTCACATGACCCAACACTCAAGTCATACAGTCATACAAGCACAAGCGGAAGCTACATGTCTGAGTACAGACAACCTAGAAAATAAAACAGGCTTGGTGTAGCCTGACTATCTACAAGGCCCTTCACAAGCTCCAGATCTCCGTCTGGGTGTCAAGCTACTCGTCGACGTCAACGTCTATGTAGAACCCATCAGCAGGGGCAGGGTTCTCCTCTGCAACAGTTATTAAGCAAACATGAGTACAAAGGTACTCAGCAAGTCTTACCACAGAACCTATCATACATGCAACATTATCAAAGGGGGTAGTAGAGTTCATAGCAGAAAGCCAGCTTTGACTCTTGGCTAACCTATACTACAACTCTCAATGGATTGCAAGATGTTATTACAAACACGAGTCCTCTACTCACCACAACAATACACTACCGAGGATCCTCTTCCGTCATCCTACGGAAGGGCCATCCACGGTACTCACACTTATCTTGAGGCTTTTAGTAGTATCCATCAACTTGTCTATGAACTGTAAGAGTAACCAAGTAGTCCGTACCGCGAACAACGGCTATTCGAATAGATTGATAACCCTGCAGGGGTGTACTTCTTCACACACGCTTTCACCACTTATCGCCGTTTACTCGACATGTACTCGGCAACCTTCAAGCGGAAGCCCAGCGAGGGTGTCGGCCACGACCTGACTAACTACACAAGTCTCTCGTCCAGGTTTATCGCCTATTTGGGTTCCATCCGTGGGGAGATCCGGCCGGGGTGTCGCTCACGGCCCCAAACGCTGTGTAAAGGGTTCCCGAGTCACCAAACGGGCAACCGGTACACCGTGCCACGTACCTGTCGCATCACAACCCACCCCGAGGGTCAGCGATGTGCACGACCTCCAGTAAACTATAAACACCAGAAACTAGTTGCAACTCCTGGACAGAGATCAAGGGTAATTAATAAGTCGAGAGGGTCCATTGGTTTCGGGCCCAATG
Source organism: Secale cereale (assembly GCA_902687465.1). Lineage (NCBI taxonomy): Eukaryota > Viridiplantae > Streptophyta > Magnoliopsida > Poales > Poaceae > Secale > Secale cereale. Next base: position 840,553,203 of record LR738711.1, read on the forward strand.
CATGGTAGTAACTGGAACTTGAACCACACATACAGATCTCGGGTCCTATGAACGGTTCCAATGAAACAACCCACCACGTACTCCTACATGGCCTTTCATCGAGACCTTAACCAAACGTGTTCCACACTTCTTTCTCTTTATCGAAATGATTGTTTCACTCTGATCCATCACCCAGATGAACCAGACCAGACACAACTCTAAGCATAGCAGGCAACATAAGCAAATAGCATGGTGGATCACACATCACATGGCTCAGTCAACTCCTACACATGCTAGTGGGTTTCAACTATTTACTGTGGCAATGACAGGTCATGCAAGGGAATATGGTTCAACTACCGCAGTAAGTAGCAGTTCACACACTGTTGCCTTAATGCAGTAAAAGAGAGCAGGAGCGAGAAGATGGGTTTGTATCGGAATGATCAATGATTGCTTGCCTGACAAAGTGGTTGTCGGGTACTGCTCTTCAACTGGATACACAGCAGTATCCTCGGGAGCAGGACCTTACACAGAGAATACCGGCAATACAATCATTAACAAACAAATGCAACAATATGATGCATGCTCATGACATGGCAAGATGCATGTGTGTTGGGCTAATGCAACTATAACCAGAAGGGTTTGAGCCCATTTGAATCAAAGATTCAAATTGGAATTCAAACTATTATTTAATTAAGTGCATTATCATATTTTAATGTATACAGCAAGGTTAACTTGCTCAAACATGCATGAAACCAGTGCCATTGAAAGATTGGATTTTTCTAATCATTTTTCATATATAAATCTTTTCCATCTGAACTATTGTTGAATTTATATGATTTTTTGAAGTTTAGGCATTTTCTGGATTATTTTTAAATCTAAAAATCCCAGAAAATCCTTTACTGCGTCAGCATGACATCATGCTGACGTCAGTCAGTCAACAAGGTGACCCAGGTCAAACCTGACCAGTGGGACCCACTGGTCAGTGTCACAGTTAACTAATTAACTAATTAGAATTAAATTAACACCTAAACTAGGTTTGACTTGCAGGCAGGGCCCACATGTCAGTGACCCAGGGGGGTCAAACCCGTGGTAAAACAGGTCCAACTCGCCGGCGCTTAGCCGCCAGCAAGGCCAAACACGGCGGTGAGGTGCGGGTTTCGTGCTCCGGCTGCCAAAACGACGGCGGAGCACACCTACGGGTAGCTGGAGGCAAACCGCATTGAATGAAGGTGGTGGCTGGCCTCGGGGTCGCCGGAGATGACGCCGGCGAAGAGTCCAGCGGCTTCCGGAGTTCGGCGAAGTCGAAAACGACGGTGCGGTGCTTGTGGAGGAGCGTGGAGTGGTCCTACAACACCTACGCGTGACGGTGAAGCTAATAGGCACGATGGTCGGACCATTGGATGGCCGGAGCCTCGTCGGCGACGAGCTCCGCGGCGGTGCGTGCAGGTGAGCTTCGTGCGGTGCGTTCCAGGTTAGTAGGGAGCCAACGGAGAGGGGGAGGACGAAGCTGGGCTCACAGGGGTTGCAGCAGACGCCGGAGCGAGCTTGGGGGTGGTCGGAGCTGAGCGGGACGGCGAGGGAGATCTCCGCGTCTGGAGTTGGGGAAGAAGGGGTCGGGGGCGTCTCCTGGGCGGGCGAGCGCTCGGGGCTCGGCCTGTTCGAAGTAGTCGAGGACGGCGGAGACACGGACACGGCGACGGGGCTCAGGGACGACGGTGGGCGCGGCTACTACGACGGTGCGAGCACGGCGGCGTCGGCCATGGTGCGGGGAGGGCGAAGGAGAGGAGCTGGGGAGATTGGGGCGTGTCTGCGAGGTCGGGGGCGAGGTGGACGACCGATCCAAGCTTCCAGGGCGGCGAGGGGAGGAAGCAGGGCGGCGGGCAGCTGCGTGGCGCGCGTTGCGGCCGCCGTCGAGCACCTGCCTGCCTGCCTGGCCGAGCCAAGCAGCTCGCTGGAGCGGCAGCTGGGCTGGGCCGGCAGGTGGGCAGGGTGGCGTCACGTAAACTCCTTTTCTCTCACCTTTTTCCTATTTCTTTTCTGTTTCATTTCTTTTGCAACTTTGTTTAATTAATAAAAATGCCAGAACATTTTTATAACTCATGAAACTTGTCATGCCCACTGTATATAATATGAACAGCATGGAACATTATAGTTTATGATTATTTGAGCATTTAAAATATTTTATAGCATTTAAATGCCCAAATGCAAATATCATATGATTTAATCCAAAGACCTTGGATGTCCTAGAAAATTGTGCACCATTTTTGGCAGAGGTTTAAGACCAAGGCAGAAATGATGGACATTTTTGAAGGGCATTTTGGGTACATTGGAAAAGATTTTATCAAACCCTAGTTGTTAGAAGAGGGGTGCTGGGGTTTCTGTCATTCCCATTTCAAGTTTCTTTGATAAGTAAACATGATGCACACTCTAGCTAGTCCTAATGCAAGTGCTAACTAGGGATGTGACAACTCACCCCTACATAAAAGAATCGCGTCCCGAGATTCGGGTTCCTCCGGAAAGAGGGTGGGGTACTCAAGTCGAAGACGATCCTCCCTTTCCCAAGTAGCTTCACTCTCGGAATGATGTGACCATTGAACCTTGAGAAACTTGATATTGTGGCGTCGAGTGGTACGCTCGGTTTGATCAAGAATACGAACGGGGTATTCTCGATATGTGAGATTGTCCTGGAGATCAAGCGTTTCGTGGTCCACTCCGCGGATACGATCCGAGAAGCAACGCCTGAGTTGAGAAACGTGGAAAACATCATGAACTCTGGAGAGGTGCGGAGGTAGTTCCAATTGGTAGGCGACTTCTCCTTGTTTGGCAACAATGCGAAAAGGACCGATGTAACGAGGGGCCAATTTGCCTTTGATACCGAAGCTATGGGTTCCCTTAAGAGGGGTAACCCGAAGGTAAGCCTTATCGCCGACTTCAAAAGTCACAGCCTTATGATGACTATCATATTGGCTCTTCTGGCGAGACTGGGCTGTTTTCAATCTCTCACGAATGATGCGAACTTGCTCTTCTGCTTCCTGGATCATATCCGGGCCAAAGAATTGTCTTTCCCCGGTTTCTGACCAGTTAAGAGGTGTTCGACACCTTCGTCCATATAGAACTTCGAAGGGAGCTTTGCCCAAGCTGGCTTGATAACTATTGTTATAAGCGAATTCGGCAAATGGGAGACAATTTTCCCATTCCATACCGAAAGAGATGACAGAGGCACGAAGCATGTCTTCCAGAATTTGATTGACTCGTTCCACTTGACCACTTGACTGGGGATGGAAGGCGGTACTGAAGGAGAGATGAGTTCCCATAGCATTCTGGAAACTTTCCCAAAATCGTGAAGTGAAAAGACTTCCACGGTCTGAGTTAATCTCCAACGGCACACCATGAAGTGATACTATCCGAGAGACATACAAGTCTGCTAGCTGGCTAGCGGTAATACTCTCTCGAACAGGCAGGAAATGAGCTAATTTAGAGAGGCGGTCGATAACGACGAAGATAGCATTATTCCCTTTCCTGGTCCTAGGAAACCCGGTAATGAAGTCCATACCGACCTTGTCCCATTTCCATTCAGGAATAGCTAAAGGTTGAAGGGTGCCAGCAGGCCGTTGATGCTCTACTTTAACTCGACGACAAACGTCGCAGTTAGCAATGAATTGAGCGATTTCTCTCTTCATCCTAGTCCACCAGAATCTCTGACGTAGGTCCTGATACATTTTGGTACTACCGGGATGAATTGTGAGAGGAGATTCATGAGCCTCCTTAAGGATCAAACGTCTCAGGTTTCGTACTTTAGGAACCACTAAACGGTTGCTAAAGAATACAACTCCTTGATCATCAATTGAGAAACATCCCGCGACTCCTTTCCTGATGTTCCTCTCAATACGGGAAATTCCGGGATCAACCTTCTGTGCTTTGATGACCTGATCCGTAAGGGTAGGTTCCGCCACCAATGTGGAAAGGAATCCTCGAGGAACAATGTGAAGGTTAAGCTTACGAAATTCCTCGTGGAGAAGTGGTTGTCCTTGTTGTAACATCAAGTTGTTACAATAAGATTTACGACTTAGTGCATCAGCCATGACATTGGCCTTTCCAGGGGTATAAGTGATTCCTAAGTCGTAGTCTGTGAGCAACTCGACCCAACGTCTTTTCCTGAGATTTAGATCTGGTTGGGTAAAGATATACTTCAAACTTTGATGATCTGTGAAGATTTCACAGCGATTACCAAGGAGGTAATGTCGCCATGTTTTGAGTGCATGGACTACAGCTCCAATCTCTAGATCATGAGTAGGATAGTTATCCTCATGTGGACGCAACTGTCGAGATGCGTATGCAATCACTTGACGATCTTGCATGAGTATGCAACCTAGTCCTTGTCGCGAGGCGTCGCAGTAGATAATAAAATCCTTGGAAAAGTCTGGTGGTACCAGTACAGGTGCAGATGTCAGGCGTCTTTTCAGTTCCTGAAAACTGGACTCGCACTATGGGGTCCACTCAAACATTTTATCCTTATTGAGAAGCTCAGTTAGAGGTTTAGCAACCTTGGAGAAATTCTCGACGAAGCGTCGGCAATAGCTCGCTAAGCCAAGAAAACTCCAAACTTGCTTGACCGATTCAGGGGGAGTCCAATCAAGGACGGCTTGAACTCGCTCGGGATTGACAGCAATACCCGTGCTAGAGATCACATGACCTAGATAGGTTACTTCCGGCAACCAAAATTCACATTTAGAGAATTTGGCATAAAGGCGGTGCTCTCGAAGTTTCGTCAATACCAGTCATAAATGCTCGGCATGATCTTCCTTGTTCTTGGAATAGATGAGTATATCATCGAGGTATACCACGACGAATTTATCCAAGTACTCCATGAATATAGAATTCATTAGCCGGGAGAAGGTGGCTGGGGCATTGGTTAATCCGAAGGACATGACGGTGTACTCATATTGGCCATAACGAGTAACAAAAGCCATTTTAGGAATGTCCCCGTTCTTGATTTTGATTTGATGGTAACCCAACCACAAATCCATCTTAGATAAGACTGAGGATCCAGCGAGCTGATCATACAAGTCGTTGATCCTGGGAAGCGGATACTTGTTCTTTATGGTGACCAGATTGACAGGTCGGTAATCTACAACCATCCGCTCCGTTCCATCCTTCTTCTTGACGAAGAGGACGGGGCAAGCCCAAGGGGAAGAACTAGGACGGATGAAACCCTTTTGCAAGGACTCATCGAGTTGTTTCTTTAGCTCAGCTAATTCTAGTGGTGCCATCTTATAAGGTCTCCTAGAGATTGGAACAGTTCCTGGAATAAGATCTATCACGAACTCGACATCTCTGTCAGGTGGAATTCTTGGCAGTTCTTCTGGAAAAACATCTGAGAAGTCACGGACTACCGGGATATCTTCGAGTTCTGGTAGAGGGATGGCATTAAGAGAGTAGAGCTGACGCTCAGCCATTCGGGTCAAGACATTGACTATCTTGCCGGATGGGTGTGTATGTTGAACGGTCCTAGTATAGTAATCAATCTTGGCGTAATGAGTTGTCATCCAATCCATTCCCAAAATGATGTTTATGTCCGAGGACTTGAGAGCGATTAGAGATGCTAGGAAAACAAGTCTATCGACAAGGATGTCATTCCATGGCTTACCCTAGAGGTTTGCCACTTTGAACCAGGAGTTTGAATAACCATGGAAGTAGGCATGTCACAAAAAGTCATGTTGTGCATTCAAGCATAGCTCTCAGATATGAACGAATGGGATGCTCCAGTATCGAAAAGAACAGATGCCGGATGGCAGTTTACGAGAAGCGTACCAAGGACGACGTTAGGATCCTCATAAGCTTCCTCAGCAGAGACATAGTTGACATGACCACGTGCAGTGGGGATTGGCTTGACATAATTCACCTTGCCAGTTGGCTTACCACGGCCAACAGGTTTTCCTGGTTGGTTCTGAGGACACTCACGCATGTAGTGTCCCGGTTCTCCACACTTGAAGCATGTCACAGTGGTAGTGCGTGGAGCAAAGTTGGAAGGTGGTCCTCCATAGGTCTTAGCAGGTGCAAACTGTTGAGTTGGGCGAGGCACCTCATAGGATGGCCTCGGTGTGTACTTGGGTGGCAGAGCAGTGTTAGGAACCCACACACGGCGCTTGTGAGAGCCAGAGCCGGATGAGGAACCAAAGTCTCGAGTATGCTTGCGTGTGGCCTCGAAGTCGGTCTGGCCCGTCTCAGCACTGATAGCCTTGTTTACCAACTTCTAGAAGGAAGTGCACTCGTGCAGACGTAGATCTCGGCGGAGTTCAGGGCTGAGTCCCTTGCGGAACCTCGCCTGCTTCTTGGCATCGGTGGATACTTCCTCAGGTGCATAACGTGCCAAGTTGCCAAACTCGCGACTATAGCCATCCACAGTTAACCGGCCTTGGGTGAAATTGCAGAATTCCTCCCGCTTGTGATCCATGAGACCTTCCGGAATGTGATGTTCACGGAATGCCTCACTGAACTCAACCCAAGTAGTGATTTGGCCAGCAGGACGCATAGCTTCAAAGTTTTCCCACCAAAGACTGGCAGGGCCCTCAAGATGGTAGGCGGCGTAGGTAACCTTGTCAGCTTCGGCCACACGGACAGAGTGTAGCTTGTGGGTGCTACTACGTAGCCAGTCATCCGCATCCAGAGGTTCAGTGGAGTGATGGAACTTCGATGGACACATCTTGATAAAGTCATTGATTGACACCACGTCATTCCTCTGGCGGAACCCAGTGTTCTGCTCTATGCGTTCCAGCAGACGGTTGGTCTCTCTCTTGTTCCGTTCTGCCTCGAGCATAACTTCCGCCAAGGAGGGTGGCTGGGGCAGATTCCCATCTCTAGCCCCACTAGCCTCACCCTGCTCCTGGGCAGCAGGAGTGTTGCGAGTGTTGACCATCCTAAGAAAACAAAACAACGGTTTAGACAAGGATGGCAAAAATTTGACATAGGAGTGCAGAATGTAATGGATGACACGGAATGCAAAGATGTTCATCCGTACGACATGGTAATATAGAAACTGCTATATATACACCAGTGGTCATACACACCATACATAGTTTAGTACAAGCCAAGGCTAAAGTACAACTGCGGTGAAAGACGATACATCCCATCAGAGGCATTCCAAGCTCCTATACATTATTTAACTACACCTCCGGAACTCAATACACACTAAGTCATATTCCACAAGACACGCAGGACTATGGGAATACAACTACTACAATACTACTACTACCACGGTCTAGCTCAGACATTCCCGTAGTAATCTTCGTAAAGATTACCACCGTAGCCTGGAAGTGGAACAGACGAATCTTGAAACTCGCGAGCACTCGAAGGCTGTGGACCATAGGGACATGGATGTGGCCTCGGTCCCGATGCTGGTGGTAACCGACGCCCACGTGGAGGTGTAATACCCCCAACGTCACGCCAATCCATGCGATCAGGCCGACGAGTCCGCACGGGGTACAAATCCCGCATGTCCAGATATCCGGCGTGCACAGCAGGTGCAAGCCGTGTCAAAGTAGTCCACTGGGTGGCTCGAGTGTTATACAGCTCCATTCGGAGGGCACGGACCTCACGGTCCCTATCCTCCCGCATCTGAACAGTAGTCTGAAGCAGTGGCTCTTCATGAGCAGCATCAGTATACAGACCAGTGTACTAGCCTTCTTCTCCGGGAAGTGAGGCTGGCATGTAACAGAACTCAGTGTTCAGCAACAGGGCATGCCTAGCCCGGAGAATGGTCATCATCGAATAGGTGGCATCCTGCACTTCCATCTCGATGGTAACCCCGAGTCCATAAGACCAATGGATGGGGTCGTTAGCTCCGGGATTTGAGGGGTATATACGGACTGTGCAGAAATACTGACTCTGATTGAAATCCCGGTACTGTTCCTCCACGGTGTACTCAGGATACCAGCGATAGCCGGTCTCAGTCAGCACACGGACTAGCATGGCCATGTGACCGGGCACATTAATGCACCGAGTCAAACGAACCACTTGGTGAGGGGTGCGGCCAGACATCTGAAACACGAAATAATGCAAAGGCATTAGTGTTTCTGGAAGAAATCGGGCAGCATAACAACTGTAAATGCCCAAACAAGGATTTGAGACATCATACAAATGATAGCATAGCCACTCAACAATTCCATATCAAGGTTCCGGGTCCAACAATCATCATACTAAAAGGATAGAAACTGAACTGAGGCTTGAAACCAACAATCCTAAGAGTCTACGGATTAGTAACACGTGAACCTAGTAAGGATAAGAGGCCTAGTCCTAAATCCCCGTAGAAAGAATAGACTGACTCAGATCAGAAGGCATAAGGTAAAGGAGTAAAAAGAGCCTTACATTCCCTTCCACAATCAATTCCCCTACATATAACTAAGAATTTTTCTAGACTCAACATCGACCAGTTTGGCTTGAGAAACCTACAGGCAGTCCGGCTCTGATGCCAACGCTATTAGGACCCCAATCCTAAGTCACACCGATCTAGCTGTAACACGTCATATCACTTTGCGGCCTCACGCACGGTAACCCCACGGGTGCCACCTTACCTGGCCCGGGACCGTTTGCGCATTTTGGCACACGTATATGACAGTGTCGCTAGCATCCATATGACAGAGAACCCGGGCCGACATGGCTAGTTATAAACCAAAAGTGGCACTAAATTACAGAGACAGGCATCCATGACCCAGCAACGAACGTGTCGGTCATCAACGTATGAGCCCAAGTCGTAGCAAGCTACATGGACTTAAAGGAACAACGCGTGACATTTCCCCTAAGGGACAGACACAGGAACGAAGAAGGACACATGCCGGCCAGCCTACGTGTTCCGAGCAGTAGCAAGCTACCAAGGCTCATTGGAATCACTAGGAGGCATTTCCCTGTAAGGTAGGCTACCAAAGGAAAACAACTAGGTGTCGGATCCCACACATACCAAGCATTTCAACCATACACACAATATGCTCAATATGTGCAAATACAACATTGCATCACAACAGAACTCTATGACTCAAAGTACTTTATTTAAGAGGCTCCAAGAGCCATACATAACATATACATACAGGTAGGGGTCACATGACCCAACAATCAAGTCATATAGTCATACAAGCACAAGCGGAAGCTACATGTCTGAGTACAGACAACCTAGAAAATAAAACAGGCTTGGTGTAGCCTGACTATCTACAAGGCCCTTCACAAGCTCCAGATCTCCGTCTGGGTGTCAAGCTACTCGCCGACGTCAACGTCTATGTAGAACCCATCAGCAGGGGCAGGGTTCTCCTCTGCAACAATTATTAAGCAAACATGAGTACAAAGGTACTCAGCAAGTCTTACCACAGAACCTATCATACATGCAACATTATCAAAGGGGGTAGTAGAGTTCATAGCAGAAAGCCAGCTTTGACTCTTGGCTAACCTATACTACAACTCTCAACGGATTGCAAGATGTTATTACAAACACGAGTCCTCTACTCACCACAACAATACACTACCGAGGATCCTCTTCCGTCATCCTACGGAAGGACCATCCACGGTACTCACACTTATCTTGAGGCTTTTAGTAGTATCCATCAACTTGTCTATGAACTGTAAGAGTAACCAAGTAGTCCGTACCGCGAACAACGGCTATTCGAATAGATTGATAACCCTGCAGGGGTGTACTTCTTCACACACGCTTTCACCACTTATCGCCGTTTACTCGACATGTACTCGGCAACCTTCAAGCGGAAGCCCAGCGAGGGTGTCGGCCACGACCTTACTAACTACACAAGTCTCTCGTCCAGGTTTATCACCTATTTGGGTTCCATCCGTGGGGAGATTCGGCCGGGGTGTCGCTCACGGCCCCAAACGATGTGTACAGGGTTCCCGAGTCACCAAACGGGCAACCGGTACACCGTGCCACGTACCTGTCGCATCACAACCCACCCCGAGGGTCAGCGCTGTGCACGACCTCCAGTAAACTATAAACACCAGAAACTAGTTGCAACTCCTGGACAGAGATCGAGGGTAATTAATAAGCCGAGAGGGTCCATTGGTTTCGGGCCCAATGCATGGTAGTAACTGGAACTTGAACCACACATACAGATCTCGGGTCCTATGAACGGTTCCAATGAAACAACCCACCACGTACTCCTATATGGCCTTTCATCGATACCTTAACCAAACGTGTTCCACACTTCTTTCTCTTTATAGAAATGATTGTTTCACTCTGATCCATCACCCAGATGAACCAGACCAGACACAACTCTAAGCATAGCAGGCAACATAAGCAAATAGCATGGTGGAACACACATCACATGGCTCAATCAACTCCTACACATGCTAGTGGGTTTCAACTATTTACTGTGGCAATGACAGGTCATGCAAGGGAATAGGGTTCAACTACCGCAGCAGGTAGCAGTTCACACGTTGTTGCCTTAATGCAGTAAAAGAGAGCAGGAGCGAGAAGATGGGTTTGTATCGGAATGATCAATGATTGCTTGCCTGACAAAGTGGTTGTCAGGTACTGCTCTTCAACTGGATACGCAGCAGTATCCTCGGGAGCAGGACCTAACACAGAGAATACCAGCGATACAATCATTAAAAAACAAATGCAACAATATGATGCATGCTCATGACATGGCAAGATGCATGTGTGTTGGGCTAATGCAACTATAACCAGAAGGGTTTGAGCCCTTGGAATTCAAACTATTATTTAATTAAGTGCATTATCATGTTTTAATGTATACAGCAAGGTTAACTTGCTCAAACATGCATAAAACCAGTGCCATTGGAAAGATTGGATTTTTCTGATCATTTTTCATATATAAATCTTTTCCATCTGACCTACTGTTGAATTTATATGATTTTTTGAAGTTTAGGCATTTTTTGGAATTTCCTGAATTATTTTTAAATCTAAAAATCCCAAAAAATCCTTTACTGCGTCAGCATGACATCATGCTGACGTCAGTCCGTCAACAGGGTGACCCAGGTCAAACCTGACCAGTGGGACCCACTGGTCAGTGTCACAGTTAACTAATTAACTAATTAGAATTAAATTAACACCTAAACTAGGTTTGACTTGCAGGCAGGGCCCACATGTCAGTGACCCAAGGGGGTCAAACCTGTGATCAAACAGGTCCAACTCGCCGCGTTTAGCCGCCGGCGAGGCCAAACACGGCGGTGAGGTGCGGGTTTCGTGCTCCGGCTGCCAAAACGACGGTGGAGCACACCTACGGGTAGCTGGAGGCAAACCGCATCGAATGGAGATGGTGGCTGGCCTCGGGGTCACCGGAGATGACGCCGGCGACGAGTCCAGCGGCTGCCGGAGTTCGGCGTAGTCGAAAACGATGGTGCGGTGCTCGTGGAGGAGCGTGGAGTGGTCCTACAGCACCTACACGTGACGGTGAAGCTGATAGGCACGGTGGCCGGACCATTGGATGGCCGGAGCCTCGTCGGCGACGAGCTCCGCGGCGGTGCGTGCAGGTGAGCTTCGTGCGGTGCGTTACAGGTTAGTAGGGAGCCAACGGAGAGGGGAAGGACGAAGCTGGGCTCACAGGGGTTGCAGCAGACGCCGGAGCGAGCTTGGGGGTGGTCGGAGCTGAGCGGAACGGTGAGGGAGATCTCCATGGCCGGAGTTGAGGAAGAAGGGGTCGGGGGCGTCTCTAGGGCGGGCGAGCGCTCAGGGCTCGGCCTGTTCGAAGTAGTCGAGGACGGCGGAGACGACGGACACGGCGACGGGGCTCAGGGACGACGGCGGGCGCGGCTACTACGACGGTGCGAGCACGGCGGCGTCGGCCATGGTGCGGGGAGGGTGAAGGAGAGGAGCTGGGGAGATTGGGGCGTGTTTGCGAGGTCGGGGGCGAGGTGGACGACCGATCCAAGCTTCCAAGGTGGCGAGGGGAGGAAGCAGGGCGGTGGGCAGCTGCGTGGCGCGCGCTACGGCCGCCGTCGAGCACCTGCCTGCCTGCCTGGCCGAGCCAAGCAGCTCGCTGGAGCGGCAGCTGGGCTGGGCCGGCAGGTGGGCCGGGTGGCGTCAGGTAAACTCCTTTTCTCTCTCCTTTTTCCTATTTCTTTTCTGTTTCATTTCTTTTGCAACTTTGTTTAATTAATAAAAATGCCAGAACATTTTTATAACTCATGAAACTTGTCATGCCCACTGTATATAATATGAACAGCATGGAACATTATAGTTTATGATTATTTGAGCATTTAAATTTTTTTATTGCATTTAAATGCCCAAATGCAAATACCATATGATTTAATCCAGAGACCCTGGATGTCCTAGAAAATTGTGCACCATTTTTGGCAGAGGTTTAAGACCAAGGCAGAAATGATGGACATTTTTTAAGGGCATTTTGGGTACATTGGAAAAGATTTTATCAAACCCTAGTTGTTAGAAGAGGGGTGCTGGGGTTTCTGTCATTCCCATTTCAAGTTTCTTTGATAAGTAAACATGATGCACACTCTAGTTGGTCCTAATGCAAGTGATAACTAGGCATGTGACAACTAAACGGTGAATATGCTAAGTTAACGGATGGGTCTTGTCCATCACATCATTCTCCTAATGATGTGATCCCGTTCATCAAATGACAACACATGTCTATGGTTAGGAAACTTAACCATCTTTGATTAATTAGCTAGTCTAGTAGAGGCATACTAGGGACACTCTGTTTTGTCTATGTATTCACACATGTATCAAGTTTCCGATTAATAGAATTCTAGCATGAATAAAGACTTTTATCTTGATATATAAGGAAATATAAATAACAATTTTATTATTGCCTCTAGGGCATATTTCCTTCAGTCTCCCACTTGCACTAGAGTCAAAAATCTATACTACATAGTAACGATTCTAACGCCCATCGAGTCTTTGTGTTGATCATGTTTTGCTCGTGGAAGAGGCTTAGTCAACGGGTCTACGACATTCAGTCCGCATGTATTTTGCAAATCTCTATGTCTCCCTCCTTGACTTGATCGCGGATGGAGTTGAAGCGTCTCTTGATGTGCTTGGTTCTCTTGTGAAACCTGGATTCCTTCGCCAAGGCTATTACTCCAGTGTTGTCACAAAAGATTTTCATTGGACCCGATGTACTACGTATTACACCTAGATCGGATATGAACTCCTTCATCCAGACTCCTTCATTTGCTGCTACTGAAGCAGCTATGTACTCCGCTTCACACGTAGATCCTGCCACGACGCTTTGCTTGGAACTGCACCAACTGATAGCTCCGCCGTTCAACAAAAATATGTATCCAGTTTGTGACTTAGAGTCATCCGGATCAGTCTCAAAGCTTGCATCAACATAACCGTTTACGACGAGCTCTTTGTCACCTCCATAAATGAGAAACATATCCATCATCATTTTCAGGTATTTCAGGATGTTCTTGACCGCTGTCCAGTGATCCACTCTGGGATTACTTTGGTACCTCCCTGCTAGACTTATAGCAAGGCACACATTAGGTCTGGTACACAGCATTGCATACATGATAGAACCTATGGCTGAAGCATAGGGAATGATTTTCATTTTCTCTCTATCTTCTGCAGTGGTCGAGCACTGAGTCTGACTCAACTTCACAGCTTGTAACACAGGCAAGAACCCTTTCTTTGACTGGTCCATTTTGAACTTCTTCAAAACTTTATCAAGGTATGTGCTCTGTGAAAGTCCAATTAAGCTTCTTGATCTATATCTATAGATCTTGATGCCCAATATATAAGCAGCTTCACTAAGGTCTTTCATTGAAAAATTCTTATTCAAGTATCCTTTTATGCTAACAAAAATTCTACATCATTTCTAATCAATATTGTCGGGGAAACAAAACCTATGGGATCCCGGGGCATAGTGCTGTGCAAAGAGCAGGTCTAGTCGATCAACGTGTGGGAATTTTTACCCAGGTTCGGCCTGCAAGTGATGCGTAAAACCCTAGTCCTGCTTGTATGTGTATATTTGGTGTTCTTGAGCTCTCGAACTGGCTAGTATGCGTGCCTGTCCAAAAAGTCCCCATCCTCCTCTGGTATGCCTCGGGCCTCCTTTTATATGACAAAGGGGTTGCCATAGTGGCACACAGGAGGTGGAAAGTATCTATAGTCGTACAAGTTTATCTCCTGACATCATAGGACAAACGCATTTAATGCGCCTCCTATGTGTCCTTTACCTTTATCGGGGACGGCACCAGAGCTTGTCCCACCCATCACCGCCTCGCCTTGCTCTGACACGCGTCCAAGCTGACGAGGCATGTAGCGCCACGCTGGCTGCTGGCTGGTGTAGTGGCGGGGTCTTCACGAAGATCTGCATGCCACCACGCAGGTGCTTGGCTAGTTGGCTTAGAGGCTGCATGCGGCCACGCAGGCACTTGCTTAGTTAGCGAGTTTGTTGTCGTGTAGGAGCGGCCGTGGGGCACCGAAACCTTGGGAGGCGCGGGCCTGGCTGTGGCCCCGCAAATGCCCCCGCCAAGGGGTCTTCCCGGGGTCTTATGGTTGTCCCCAGCAAGGATATTTCTGGGGGTCTTCAGTTGTCCCCGGCAAGGCTCTTGCCGGGGGTCTTCGTCTTTTGGTCCTCCTCTAGATGTGCAGGCCCTTGGTCCCACAAAGATTTGCATGCCATCACGCAGGCGCACCTGAATCTCGGTCTTGACATTGTCGATGGTGTCAGAGCTCCCAGACCCAAGGGTGGTGGCCTTGCTGGTGTTGGGCAAGTTGCCCCAGCAAGACTCTTGCCGGGACTATGTAGGCCGCCCTGGCAAGGGCGTTGCTGGGGGGAGTACACCTTGCCCCTCTGTTCTTCAGGCCGAGTTGCGCTTACCCACGATTCACATTGAGCGCATGACGTGGTGGTTGTGCGTGGAGCGGTTGCAGCGTGCTTGCATCACATTGCGGTGAATAGTAAAGAGGCGGCCCGCGCCTTCCCCATAAAAGAGGAAACCGCAGGGGTGCTACTCATTTACCCTCTGCGCCTTTCCCAATCTTGGAACTGTCGTTTCCTACTTCTTCAAGCGCAAACCAGAGTTCTTGCCTCTGCTTGCCATCGCCGCGCCCTCATTGCCTCTGATCCCTCGCCCCCCTCTCAGCCGCCATGGTGCCCAAGGTAGGAAAGGGCAAGGGAACGGCTAAGGACACCGGGGGAGGGAGTCGCCGGAGAGCGCGTTGGTGGAGCTGTGGATGCAGTTCGCACTCTTCGCCCCAACGGTTGACGCGCTCACTCTCAGGGATAGGTTCAAGTGCATGTGGGGTAGGGAGACGACGGGGCATCCGCCACACGCGTCGTCCCTGCCTTCTGCTTCGCCATGGGCGGTCCAAATCAGTACCCTTTCTTCGTTAATTACCTCTCCTGCGGGCTCTGCCCCCCTTTCTCAGATTTCTTCGGCGATGTTAGATACACCTACGACTTCCGCCTTCTGGACCTCACGCCGAATGTCGTGGCGTGCATGGCCTTCTTTGCCCATCTTTGCAAGGGATTTGCCGGAGTACTCCCCACCACGACGCTCTTTCGCCATTATTTCACTCCTTGCATCCAGCCAGGAGGCGCCATCTCTGATTGCATTGCTTGGATTCTGAGGGCCTAGACCAAGAGCACGTACCCGGAAGGTGCCACGAAGGAGAGGTGGGAGGAGTGGCGAAGCCGATGGTGCTGGATCAAGGAGACGGATCTGCCGGAGTTCTGCCGGGTCCATCAGAAGCCGCCAGTCCGTAGCAAGGACTAGAGCGATCTCGACACCGACGGGCAGAAACTCACGATTTCCACCACCAGGATCCACTGCCTTGCCGCGGCCGGGCTCACTCTTGAAATGATCGGTGTCGATTTCATCCACCGTCGGATTGCCCCACTGCACAACAGGGGGAGGCCGGCCTAGGATTTCAGGAATGCGGCCGACATCATGAGGCTCCGCCCTGGTTTAAACCACAACTTCACGGTGGTGCAGCACGCTCATCTTTGACAGAGGCTCTTCGAGCTCAGGGTCGACGAAGTCGGCAGTGTCGAGAGGACCGGGAAGGCCGAGAAGGCCGGCAAAGCTGAGAAGGCCAGCAAGGTCGTCGGGGCCGCCAAGCCCGATAACCTGTTCGGGTTGCCAGCGGAGGTGGTCCCGCTGAGCAACAACTCTCGCCAGAACGCCATCATCGCCATGATGTCGGCCTTCGACGCGCACGGCCTATATCCCACCTACGCCGAGCCAAAAGCGGAGCTGGTGCAGACATTCTTCGACAACTTGTCAGAGAAGTACGTCCGCGATGAGCCGCAGCTTATCCGCCCCACCTCCGAGGAAGAGTTTGCTTACATCGCCGCCAGGGCGGAGGAGGCAACTCTTGCCAAGGAGGCCGGTAGCCTCGGCACCATGGAGGAGGAGGCCGATGCAGCCGTGGAGGAGAAATAGTTCGCCGAGTGGGCGGGGTCCAGCAGGGAGTCCAACAGCGCCGGCGCTGGAGCTCCCTGTTGAAGAAACGGTCGAGGAGTCGGTCGTGGAGGATGGTAATGCGGATGACTCCCCGGCCCCATGGAAGAAGCGCGTCTTGCAGCGAGCTGGCTCCGGCGACCCAGTCCAACCAGACAAGACCACGCAGCGGTAGCAGGCTCAGGTTCTGCTCGCACGCTAAACAAGGGTTGCGACAGCGAAGAAGGCCGCGGCCGCCGCTTCTTCCATATCCAGGCATCCCAGGACCCCATCCCCTTCTCCTCCGCTTGTCGACGCCGCCCCAGAGGCCGATTTCGATCTCGGGTCCTTTAGCCCAAAGAGGAAGAGGAGGCCAGAGGAGGAGGAGGACGAGTAAGCATTTTTCCCCTCACCATCTCTTAACCCTCTGCCTGCACTATCCTTCCCTGACTTGATTTAATTTTTGCAGCAACATGGATATGCTGGCTCAGAGGGCGGCGAAGAGGGCCAAAGCCAACGTCGGTGGTGATCAGCCCGGACAACAGCCCTCAGCGCAGCCCCCACTCCAGCCCCCAGCGTGATTCCATTCTTCACTCCCCACTGACGGGCGTTGGGGCGTGTACTCTTGGCGCTGGCCTTGCCGGGTTTGTAGGAGGAGAGCAGCAACCAGAGGATCCATTGGGGGCCGCCCCCGACACACCGTCCCCGTCAACCACGCCACCCAGAGGGGCATCATCGGCAAGGGCACCCACCGCTGAGCCCATCTGGATGGAGGAAGAGGGGGTAAGCACAGGTGCCAGTGGCTCTGTCCCGGCAACAGACGTTGGCGGGGAGGGAACCACTTCTCCTCAGCTCGGCACGGGTAAGTCGCCTGCTTCTCGTCCCCAGTTATCTTGGCCATGCGATGTTCTTTCTTTTCTTTGTTCTGAAACTTTGGTCTTGGCCTCGCCTCATCTTCCTTTCTGGTTTTCAGGCTCTCCCTAGACAAACTAGGTGGACGTCGACGCTGTCATCGAGGAGGTCGCCAAGGACGCCAAAGCCGAGGCCACCGAGATCGCGGCTAGGGAAGCCGCCGCGTCCGCCGTCGAAGAAGCCGCGAAAGGGGCCTGCGGAGGACACCGACGATGTGCCTGCTGGGGAGGCCGGCAAGGCTACTGCCGAGGAGGCCGCCAAGGGGTCTGCCGGGGACACCGGCAAGGCTACTACCGGGGAGGCTGTCAAGGAGCCCGTCGGGGAGGAGGTGGCCAATGACCAACCTTCCTCCTCTGCAGCTCCCGCCCCGGGCAAATACTTGAAGATGGGCGACGATCAGTTCGTCCTCCTCCCGGGGACGGAAAGCACCAGAGCACCAGCCGAGGGGGAGGTTTTTGACGATGAGGTCCTTGCCACCGCCGGGCTTCAGGTTGTCGATGAACCGAGTGCCAGTGGTGGTGGTTACCAAGAGGAACAGCTCCTTCCGGCCACGAGGGCCAATTTTTGGAAGCTTTGGGCGCTCTACCATGCCCGCCAGGATAAGGCGAACTCTAGGATGGCGGCCATGGACAAAGTGGAAGCGGATTTTGAGTAGCGCATCGCTCAGACGCAAGTATGGTTCGGCGAGGCCCAGTAGGAACTGAGCGCCATCCAGGACCAGCTGGACCAGCGCAAGCGAGAGCTCGCTCTAAATCAGGCTAACGTCAAGAAGGCCCAGGAGCTGGCGAAGGAACAGGCCGCCAAGGACGAGGCTGCCCGGAGGCAGAAGAAGGTTCTTCTGGACCCCCAAGAGGAGACCTCATTGCTCGTGAATAGGCGCTTGCCGCCGCGCTCCGTGGCAAGGACGAGGAGATCGAGAAGCTCGTCGCGCAGTGGACCTAGGCGCTCGAGCAGAAGCACAAAGATGCACTTGATGCTCTGGCCCTAGCCTAGGCCGGCAAGGTGGAGGAGCTAGAGCTGGAGTGAGAGGGTCTGAAGGAGGAGATCTTGAGGTTGACAGAGGAGAGGGATGTGAGCAACTGCACTCTGGCGGATTTTCAAGTCACCGTCTCCGACAAGACCAAAATGCTCTCTGACGCCAACGTCTCCATCAATGATCTGAAGTTGGAGTTGGACGCCTTGGAAGGGATGCTCTCGGAGTTCCGGGCCCATGAAGGGACACTGAACAAGGCCCTTGAGAGTGAGAAGCAGTTTCGGCAGGATGACGCTACTACCCTCAAGGACTATGTGGACAGGGTACAGCTCTGGACCAATGGCCCCATCGACATCGCAGAGAGGCTCAGCACGCAGCTATCCGTCATGGGTATGCCGGACTTCAAGTACTCCCAGGAGGCAAGTGTAAGCCCCAGCGCCAGGCTGATCTTGTTCTTCGAGCACGTCCTTGAGGCCATGGAGCAACTCCGCTCCAATTGAGCAACTTATCTGGCTAATGAGGCTCGGAAGCTTTGCCAGGGTGCCCTGACCAAGGTGATCACCAAGGTGGTGTTCTGGAACCCCAGCAACAACTTCGCCAATGCACTTGAGAACTTGCCGGAAGGTGTGGACCTCGTGGCACTCGAGGGACGTATCGAGCCCATCATCACCTGCGTTGACGGAGTCAAGAGGATGGAAGGCCAGCGCCGGGACTAGCCATCCCGCTTCTCATTGCCGCTGCGAGTTCATGCCCAAGACAAATTTATCTTAAGTTAGAACCGCGGCAACCACCCACATAATATAACTTTGCAGTATTTTGAAACAGTGCATTTATCTTCCTGTTTGATCTTTCTTTGTATGCACGGACCCTATGCTTAGTTGGATACGCTTGTTGGCATGTAAGCCCGTGCCGTGGCACTTTGAGGACGGATCCTTAGCAGCCTGCCGGGGGCACTTGGTGTCGAGCAAGCCACCTTGCCATTCTCGGCGCAGCCACTTGAACTGTTGAGCGGACTCGAAACAAAACAAGGGTGTTGCCAAAAGCGAAAAGGTTCCTTTGCGTGCAGGTTCTCCATACAAGGAGCGGGATCTTTCGAGGAAAATAACCCTATAGAAAGGAAATTGCTCAAGTTTTTGCTCGACTTAGCTTTCTCGTCGCCATGTAAATGGTGGTTGCGGCTGCAGACGACACCGCCAGACTGGCCGACGGCACCAAAATGATGGCGATGATGTCGACCTCCTCCGCCGCCTCCTTCTCCGCGGCCATCGCGATGGAGGAGGTGGTGCGTTCACTCCTATACCAGATTTTCACAACCTAGCAGCCCCTACTACAGTTAGCAGGGCGTAGTGTTGCGCAAAGAGCATGTCTAGTCGATCAACGGGTGGGAATTTTTACCCGGGTTCGGGCCGCAAGTGATGCGTAAAACCATAGTCCTGCTTGTGTGTGTATATTTGGTGTTCTTGAGCTCTCGAACTGGCTAGTATGTGTGCATGTCCAAAAAGTCCCCATCCTCCTCCAGTACGCCTCGGGCCTCCTTTTATATGACAAAGGGGTTGCCATAGTGGCACACAAGAGGTGGAAAGTATCTATAGTCGTACAAGTTTATGTCCTGACATCATAGGACAAACGCATTTAATGTGCCGCCTATGTGTCCTCTAGCTTTGTCCAGGATGGTAATAGAGCTTGTCTCGACCGTCGCCGCCTCGCCTTCGTCTGACACGCGTCTAAGCTGACAAGGCATGCAACGCCACGCTGGCTGATGGCTGGTGTGGTGGCAGGGTCTTCACAAAGATCTGCATGCCACCACGCAGGTGCCTGGCTAGTTGGCTTAGAGGCTGCATGCCGCCACGCATGCACTTGCCCAGTTGGCGAGTTGGTTGCCGCGCAGGAGCGCCGTGGGGCAGCGAAACCTTTGCGGGCGCGGGGATGGATGTGGCCCCGTAGACGCCCCCGACAAGGGGTCTTGCCGGGGTCTTATGGCTGTCCCCGGCAAGGATCAAGCCGGGGGTCTTCGATTGTCCCTGAAAAGGCTCTTGCCAGGGGTCTTCGTCTTCTGGTCCTCGTCTAGGTCTGCAGGCCCTTGGTCCCACAAAGATTTGCATGCCACCACGCAGGCGCCCCTGAATCTCGGTCTTGATGTTGTCGATGGTGTCAGACCTCTCAGACCCAAGGGTGGTGGCCTTGCTGGTGTTGGGCAAGTTGCCTCGGCAAGACTCTTGCCCAGGTTATGTAGGCCGCCCCGGCAAGGACGTTGCAGGGGGGAGTCCACCTTGCCCCTCTGTTCTTCATGCCTCTAGCTTGAGTGTTGCCTTGGCAGTCTCGTGCTTCTCCTTCTTCTGCTCCGCCAAGCGTGGTCGTAGGTGTGGCTACAAATGCCCGTGCACAAGTAAAGGGGTGCAAAAGGTCCCCTACTTTTGTACACCAACAAATATGCCATCCACATATAATATCAAAAATGCTATAGAGCTCCCACTCACTTTCCTATAAATACAGGCTTCTCCAAAAGTTTGTATAAAACCATATGCTTCGATCACCTCATCAAAGCGTATATTCCAACTCTGAGATGCTTGAACCAGTCCATAGATGGATCACTGGAGCTTTCACACTTTGTTAGCACCTTTAGGATCGACAAAACCTTCTGGTTGCATCATATACAACTCTTCTTTGAGATATCCATTAGGGAACGCAGTTTAGACATCCATTTGCCAGATTTCATAATCATAAAATGCGGCAATTGCTAACATGATTTGGACATACTTAAGCATCACTACGGGTGAGAAGGTCTCATCATAGTCAACTCCTTGAACTTGTCGAAAACCTTTCGCAACAAGTCGAGCTTTGTAGACAGTAACATTACCGTCGGCGTCAGTCTTCTTCTTAAAGATCCATTTATTTTCAATGGCTTGCCGATCATCGGGCAAGTCAACCAAAGTCCACACTTTGTTCACATACATGGATCCCATCTCAGATTTCATGGCCTCAACCCATTTTGCGGAATCTGGGCTCATCATCGCTTCCTCATAGTTCGTAGGTTCGTCATGGTCTAGTAGCATGACTTCCAGAACAGGGTCACTGTACCACTCTAGTGTGGAACGCACTCTAGTTGACCTACGAGGTTTAGTAGTAACTTGATCTGAAGTTTCATGATCATCATCACTAGCTTCTTCACTAATTGGTGTAGGAATCACTCGAACTGATTTATGTGATGAACTACTTTCCGATTCGGGAGAAGGTACAATTACCTCATTAAGTTCTACTTTACCCCACTCACTTCTTTCGAGAGAAACTCCTTCTCTAGAAAGGATCCATTCTTAGCAACGAATATCTTCCCTTTGGATCTGTGATAGAAGGTGTACCTAACAGTTTCTTTTGGGTATCCTATGAAGACACATTTCTCCGATTTGGGTTCGAGCTTATCAGGTTGAAGCTTTTTCACATAAGCATCGCGGCCCCAAACTTTAAGAAATGACATCTTGGGTTTATTGCCAAACCATGGTTCATAAGGTGTCGTCTCAACGGATTTAGATGGTGCCCTATTTAACGTGAATGCAGTTGTCTCTAAAGCATAACCCCAATACAATAGTGCTAAATCGGTAAGAGACATCATAGATCGCACAATATCTAATAAAGTGCGCTTACAATGTTTGGACACACCATTACGCTGTGGTGTTCCAACTGGCGTGAGTTACGAAACTATTCCACATTGTTTCAAATGAAGACCAAACTCGTAACTCAAATATTCGCCTCCGCGTTCAGATCGTAGAAACTTTATTTTCTTGTTATGATGATTATCTACTTCACTCTGAAATTCTTTGAACTTTTCAAATGTTTCAGACTTATGTTTCATTAAGTAGATATACCCATATCTGCTCAAATCATCTGTGAAGGTCAGAAAATAACAATACCCGCCACGAGCCTCAACACTCATCGGACTGCATACACCAGTATGTATTATTGATGTCTACTATGCAACATTATTCTTGTAGACACGTGTTGGCCCTCCAAGCGCAGAGTTTTGTAGGACAGTAGCAATTTTCCCTCAAGTGGATGACCTAAGGTTTATCAATCCGTAGGAGGTGTAGGACGAAGATGGTCTCTCTCAAACAACCCTGTATCAAAATAATAAAAAGTCTCTTGTGTCCGGAACACACCGAATACAATGTGAAATTGTATAGATGCACTAGTTCGGCGAAGAGATGGTGATACAAGTGTAATATGGATAGTTGATATTGATTTTTGTAATAGTAACAATAAAAAATAGCAAGGTAGCAATTGATAAAATGGAGCACGAACGGTATTGCAATTCTTGAAAACAAGGCCTAGGATCTATACTTTCCCTAGTGAAATCTCTCAACAATACTAATATAATTGGATCACATAACCACCCCTCAAAGTGCGATGAAGAATCACTCCAAAGTTCCTAGCTAGCGGATAACATAAGAAGAAATTGTTGGTGGGGTACGAAACCACCTCAAAGTTATTCTTTCCGATCAATCTTTCCAAGAGTTCGTACTAAAATAACACGAAGTAATTCTTTCCGATTAATCTATCCAAGAGTTTGTACTAAAATAATATAGGGTTATTCTTTCCAATCAATCTATCAAGAGTTTGTACTATCGTAACACAAAGTTATCCTTTCCGATCGATCTATCAAGAGTTCGTACTAAAATAACACCAAAAACAAATTGTGAGTTATAATACTCAATCCAACACAAAGAACCTCAAAGAGTGCCCCCAAGATTTCTACCGGAGAAACAAAGACAAGAACGTGCATCAACCCCTATGCATAGATTAACCCAATGTCTCCTCAGAAATCTGCAAGTTGAGTGCCAAAACATATATCAAGTGAATCTATAAGATACCCCATTGTCACCACGAGTATTCAATTGCAAGACATATATCAAGTGTTCTCAAATCCATAAAAGTATTCAATACAAAGAAATCTCAAAGGGAAAACTCAATTCATCACAACAAGATAGAGAGGGGAAAACACCATATGATCCGACTATATTAACAAAGCCCGTGATACATCAAGATTGTGCATCTCAAGAACACGAGAGAGAGAGAGAGAGAGATTTAACACATAGCTACTGTTACAAACCATCAGCCTCGAGGGTGGACTACTCCCTCCTCATCATGGTGGCCGCCGGGATGATGAAGATGGCCACCGGTGATGATTTCCCCCTTCGATAAAGTGCCGGAACGGGCCTAGATTGGTTTTCAGTGGCTATAGAGGCCTGCGGCGACGGAACTTCTGATCTAGGGTTAGTTCTGATGGTTTCTCTATTTATAGGAATTTTTGGCATCGGTCTCACGTCCGGATGAGCCTTGAGGTCAGCACAACCCACCGGGGGACGGGCAAGGGCCCAGGCGTGCCCCACTATCTTGTGCCCTACGCCTTCACCTTCTGGTCCTTCCACGAAGCTTCATGGGCCTCTTTTTTTCCAAAAAAATCATCAAAAAGTTTCAGCTCATTTGGGGAACTTTTATTTCTGCACAAAAAACAACAGCACGGTAGTTCTGCTAAAAACAGCATCAGTCCGGGTTAGTTCCATGTAAATCATACCAAAACTATATAAAATTGTTATAAACATGGCATGAATACTTCATAAATTATAGATACGTTGGAGACTGTCGGGGAAACTGATCGCCCAAGAACGCCTATGGGACCGGAGCCCCTTTTCGGTACGGCAAGGGAGCGGAGGATGCACGAAGAACGGATCGAGGCGAGCACGCGAGCAGTTTACCCAGGTTCGGGCCGCACAGATGCGTAAAACCCTACTCCTGCCTTGGTTGTATTGAGTTCTTGGCTCGGGAGCAAGAAGAGCTACAGTACTGATTGCTAGCTACCCCGAGCGTGAGAGTGATCGAAGTCCGGAACCCCCTCTACGTTGTGCATGGGCCTCCTTTTATAGGTCAAAGTGGTCACCGACAGGTGGCAACGTAGGTGAGGGTAAAAACGTAAAAGTGGTGGTAGTTGTAACAGTGAATGTACAGTGTTTTGTACCTAACCCTGACGATGGGGGACAAGGGCATTGAATGCCCGTCACCGTCGCCCCAAACAGTGCAAAAAAGCGTCCGTCCGGGCATCTCCGTTCGCCACGACAGTAGCCTCGTCATCGTGGCCTGCCACCGTGTCCCCCAGGCTGCACAGCCTTCCGCCACGTGTCCCTGGAAGGGCCCCAGGGCGACGCGTGGCTGGATGAGCTGGAGCGCGGGCACACAGTGGAAGCTTTCCGCGGCAAGCGTCTTGCCGCGGTCGCTACCTTGCCGCGCCCGGAAGCTTGTCGCTCTCCGGGTCTTGCCGGGGCGCGCGGTGCGCCACGGCAAGTCTTCTGAAATGCCATTTTTTGGCCTTCCTGGCAAGCTCCTCTTGCCAGGGTCTTGTGCTAAAGGGGCGGTTATGAACCTGGAGTGGCCTTCCCGGCAAGCTCCTCTTGACGGGGCCTTGTTTCTTTAACTTGAATACTTTGTTCTTGAATGGCTTCAAAGGAACCAAAGTGGGCCTTGGCGAGCGCGTGGCAAGCCCTGCCACGGGACGCTGCTACTACCCATGCACAAGTCAGGATACTAAGGTACCCTACTTTAGTACACCGACAGGAGCCCCCGGGCCTGGGCCACACACGTTGCCGAGCGCTGTTGGGCCAGGCCCAAAACAGTGCACGGGCACACGCGGCCCACGGCGCGCCGCTGATATGTCCAAAACGTATCTATAATTTCTGCTTGCTCCATGCCACTTTTGGGTGATATTGCTATGATATTCATACACTTCCATACACTTTTGATCATATTTGGACTAACTTACTAATCCAGTGCACCCCAGTGCCAGTTTCTGTTTTCGGCTGTTTTTGTATTTCAGGTTTTCACGTTACGAGAACTGCCAGGAAAAATCCAGAAAAATTATATAAAAAATCAGCGTTCCGGAAACTACCGTGCGTCCGAAGGACAGCCGGGGGGGGCACCAGGGCTCCAGGCGCCCTGGCGGCGCGCCCCCCTGGGCCGCGCCGGGGGGCGCCTGGGCCCCCCGAAGCTTCCCCGATGCCCCCCTTTGGCATATATTTAAAGCGTCCTCCGAAACCCTCAGAACAGGAACTCTTTTCGCGATCCCATCTCTGTTCCGCCGCCGCCGCCGCTTCCAAGATCGGGAGCACCAGGAGAACTCTTCCCGGCACCCTGCCGGAGGGGAGGATCACCACCGGGAGCTTCTCCACCACCATGGACGCCTCCCGGATGACTTGTGAGTAGTCTCCCTTGGACCATGAATCCATGACCAGTAGCTATGTGATGTTCTCCTCCCGTTCTTGTGCTTCACTAATTAGTCCTCGTGAGCTGCCCTACATGATCGAGGCACCTATGTAATCCTTATGCTGTTGCTATGATGAGTTTGCTGGGATCCGATGGATTATGAGATTATGTTCAGATTGATCTTGAGTAATATATTTGATCTACCTCTTTTATATTTATGTTCATAAGTAATTCTTGCATGTTCTCCGTTCTTATTTATTGCTTTGGCCGAGTAGTAGGTAGTGACTCCAAGAGGGAACATTATGCTCGATTGTGGGTTCATGCCCCTCGATGACTAGCTTGAGTGACAGAAACATGAGTCTAGGGGATGTTGTCGGTGTACTAAGATAGGGGTGCCTTAGTACCCCAACTTGTGCACGGGCAGTAGCAGCTTCCCGCGGCAGGGCTTACCACGCGCTTGCCGAGTCCCGCTCCAGACTCCTTCAAGCCATTCAAGAACAAAGTATTCAAGTTAGAAGACAAGACCCCGGCAAGAGGGGCTTGCCGGGAAGGCCGCACCAGGCTCAAGAACATCTTTTCAGCACAAGACCCTGGCAAGAGGCGCTTGCCAGGAAGGCCAAAGGATAAACACCACAAGAGATACATCGCGGCGCATCGTGTGCCCCAGCAGGACCCGGGAAGCGGCAAGCTTCCGGGCCCGGCAAGATAGCGCCCCCGGCAAGGAGCTTGCCGGGGGAAGATCACACTGTGTGCCTGCGCTCCAGCTCACTCGGCCACGCGTCGCCCTGGGGCCCTTCCAGGGACGCGTGGCAGATGGCTGTGCAGCCTGAGGGACACGCTGGCAAGCCGCGGTGACGAGGCTACCGCCGTGGCGAACGGAGACGGGCATTAAATGCCCTTGTCCCCCACCGTCAAGGTTAGGTTAAGACCACTATTCATGCACTGTTACAACTACCACCAAATTTACACTTCTACCCTCCTCTACGTTGGCACTTGTCGGTGACCCCTTGAGCTATAAAAGGAGGCCCATGCACAACGTAGAGGGGGTTCGATCCCAGAAACTTGCTCACTTCACGCTCGGTGTAGCTGGTACTGTAGATCTTCAAGCTCCCGAGCTCCGAAAACTAAATACAACCAAGTCATGAGTAGGGTTTTACGCGTCATCGCGGCCCGAACCTGGGTAAACTGCCCGCGTGTGCCCCTCGATCTGCTCTCCGTGCTCCCTCCGCTCCCTTACCGCAACGTAGAAGGGGCTTCGGTCCCATAGGTGC
Organism: Secale cereale; assembly: GCA_902687465.1. Lineage (NCBI taxonomy): Eukaryota > Viridiplantae > Streptophyta > Magnoliopsida > Poales > Poaceae > Secale > Secale cereale. The sequence goes on from LR738711.1 coordinate 840,579,945, forward strand.
TCGTGGGAGGACAGTTTCCCCCGACATCTTTGGCGCGCCAGGTAGGGGGCGTCGAGGTTGTGCGAACCTGATCCGGCGCTCACGCGGGCGCATTTTTCATCAACCTCTCCAACTTCATCGGCTACATCAACATGCCTCCGAAGAAGAAGGTTTCGGAGGTTGGAGGCCCGTCTGCGTCAATCCCACCACCACCAGAGCCGACGGTTGGTGGGGGAGGCGTCGGCGGAAGGGTGGACGCCGGTGGGGACACCCACGGCGCCACCAAGTCCAAGGACAAGACGGATGATCGGGCGAACTCCAAGGCCTCGGTGTCCGTGCACGCACCACGTCCCTCTCAGGAGGTGCCGGACCAGCAGCGACGTGGTACCGGAGGTACCATACGCTTGCTGGGACGCGGCCAGGCCGGCGAGTCACGTGACGCTCAAGGCCACCGTCCCGGCACGAGCAAGGTGTGGTCGCCGGGACGGGAACATGCTCCTTCTAACGCGGTTAGGAGTCCGAGCGTGTCCCGCTCCTCGCACCGTTCGCCACCGTTTCCCTCCTCTCCAGCTGAAGCCCTGGCCAGGGCCCAGCTGCTCCTCGACTTCCCTCCAGCGGCGGACAAGGCCGAAGACTGGAGGGCGACGATCCAGAGCCTCATCGCCTTCGCCAACAACGATGCACCGCAGCAGCCGGCAACTTCACGGCCGCGGCAAGTTGACCAAGCGAAGGCCGATGGCGACAAGACCGCCGGGGGTTCAACTACCGTGCACACCCCGCCGCGGAAGCAGAAAACGCCGCCCCGCCGGATCAACGTCGGCGACGACTCCACGGCGTCGTCGGATCCGCGGGCTCGCCGCGACCAGCGCCAAGTCCTTGACGACAGGCGACAGGAGGACGCTCGGACTCGTATAGAGCGTCGACGAGAAGCTAGAAGACAGTCCGATCAGCGTGCTGGGACCGCCGTTGACATGCACGCGCCCGGTGAACCAGGAGACTTGCCGTACGCGGCAGGTTGCCCTGCGTTCACCCGAGAGCTGCAGCAAGTCCAGTGGCCCAGCATGAAGAATTTCAAGACCGATGTACCCGAGAAGTACGACGGCAAGACGCACCGCTCGGAGTTCCTCAGCATCTACACTATAGCAGTGCAGGCTGCCGGGGGACGCGACGAGAAGATCCTAGCCAACTACTTCCCGCTCGTGCTTAAGCCAAACGTCAGGTCTTGGCTTATGCACTTGCCGGAGAACTCCATCTCTTCGTGGGCGGATCTGTGCCACCAGTTTGTCGGCGCCTTCACAGGCGGCCACAAACCCCACGGTCAGGAGAGCGATCTCCACATCCTAGCCCAGAAGGAAGGAGAATCCCTGCGCAAATACATCCAAAGGTTCAGCCGTGTACAACACAACATCCCCGACGTCCATCCTGCCGCGGTTATCAGCGCGTTCCACCAGAACGTGCATAACCGCCGGATGAGGGAGGAGATGGCCATGACCAAGATCCGGGACGTCAGCGAGCTTTACGCTCTGGCTGACAAATGTGCACGTGCTGAAGAGGGGAGAAGACTCCCCGGAGAGGATACTGGCGCAGGAGGAAGCGACAGTGAGGATGCCGCCCCGGCAAGGAAAGGCCGGCGGCGGAACAACAAGAAAAAGAAGAACAAGGAAGTGCTGGTTGTCGAGCAGTCCGGCAAGAAGGCTCCCGCCAAGAAGACACAGGCTGGCGGCTCCGGCAAGGAGCCCGCCCCTGTAGCGGCAGCCGACAAGCAGGACGGCTCCGACAAGCAGTACTGCAAGATCCACCGCACCAAGGGCCACGACCTCCAAAACTGCAAAAGGGTAGAGTACCTCGTAGAGCAGCAGAAAGCTGAATACGAGCGTCGCGACAAGGAGAAGGCCCAAGGAGGCCGAGGAGAGCCCAGCAAGAAGCGGCCGTTCAATGGCCGGAGAGGACGCCGCGGCAAGGCCAAGCAGCGGCAAGTAGACAGACCTCCCCGGGGCCGCGACAAGGATGAAGACGAAAATGATGATGAGGATATGGACGAAGGAGACAACAGCGAACAGGAGTTCCAGAAGGCCACAGAAGTCCTGTGTGTCGATGGAGGTGCCTTTCTGCACACTTCCCACCGCCAACTCAAGCAATGGGTGCGGGAAGTGAATGCAGCTGAGCCACCCGTGGAGTCGCGCATGCTCCTAAAATGGTCCGGCACGCCCATCCTCTTCGACCTTGACGATCACCCTGACCGCACAACCGCGGTCGGGTGCTTGCCGATGTTGGTTTCACCAACTATCCGCAACCTCAAGGTCACCAAGATGTTGGTGGACGGCGGGGCCGGCCTCAACTTGATCTCTTCCGCTGTGATCAAGAAACTGCAGATCCCCGACAGCGAGCTCGAATAAACCGGGACGTTCCAAGGAATCAACCCGGGGAGGAGCAAGCCGAAGGGGAAGGTTACACTGCCAGTGACCTTTGGTAGGGAGCTCAACTTCAGAACAGAGAGGATCACGTTCGACGTCGCCGATATCCCATTGCCTTATAATGGGATACTTGGCCGTCCTGCGCTCGCCAAGTTTATGGCAGCTTCCCACTACGCGTACAATATGCTCAAGATGCCAGGGCCGATAAGCGTCATCTCTGTCCCCGGCGACAAGAAAGATGCGCTTATTTGTGCCGACAAGATCTACCGGGATGCAGCAGCCGCGGCAGACGGCAAAACACTTGCCACTGAAGCTCCCGGGGGGAAGACCAAGACCAAGTCCGGCAAGAGCTCTGGGGCCCACTCCGGCAAACGCACCTCTTCGGAGTGCTGCGCTGCCGTCGAGGACGCACCATCGAGCTCCACCGGCAAGTGTAAGAAAGGAATGGCAGCTCCACCGGCAACCAAGAAGGTGTCCGCAAAGGAGGACGGCACTGGTGGTACCTTCACCATCAGCGCTGCACTCGACCCCAAATAGGAAAGCGCGCTCGTTGCCTTCCTGCGGGCGAATGTCGATGTGTTTGCATGGCAACCGTCTGACATCCCCGGCGTTCCCAGGAAGGTAATTGAGCACAAGCTTGTTGTTTGTCCTCATGCGTGGCCCGTCAAGCAGAAGGTCAGGAAGCAAGCCGTGGAGCGCCAAGAGTTCATTGCCGAGGAGATAAAGAAGTTGGAAGCAGCAGGCCTGGTTAGAGGTGTAATCCATCCTACGTGGTTGGCCAATCCAGTTGTTGTGCGCAAAGCCAATGGGAAGTGGAGACTTTGTATAGACTTCACTGATGTGAATAAAGCATGTCCCAAGGATCCATTTCCCTTGCCGCGTATTGACCAGATTGTTGACTCCACCGCCGGATGTGAGTTGCTTTCATTTCTTGATGCATACTCAGGTTACCACCAGATATTCATGGCCAAGGAAGATGAAGAAAAGACTGCATTCATTACTCCATGCGGCACATATTGCTTCATACGCATGCCCTTTGGATTGAAGAATGCAGGCTCGACATTTGCAAGGGTGGTGCACACTGCTTTTGAGCCACAGATACACAGAAACGTAGAAGCCTACATGGATGACATAGTGGTCAAGAGCAAGAGCAAGGATACCCTGATCCAAGATTTGGAAGAAACCTTTGAGAATCTGCGCAAGATACAGCTCAAGTTGAACCCCGAGAAGTGCATCTTCGGAGTTCCCTCCGGAAAGCTTCTCGGGTTCTTCGTGTCCCAGATGGGGATTGAAGCCAATCCCGACAAGATTAAAGCCATCGAGCAGATTGAAGCCCCGAAGCGCGTCAAGGACGTAAGGAGACTTGCTGGTTGTGTGGCTGCCCTCAGTTGGTTCATTTCAAAGTCTGCAGAACGCGCCCTGCCTTTCTTCAAAATCTTGAAAAAGGCAGGTCCTATGAAATGGACTCCGGAAGCGGAGGCTGCGCTGCAAGACTTGAAAGGATACCTATCCTCCACTCCAATACTTGTCGCACCTAAACCACAAGAGAAGTTGCTGCTATATTTAGCGGCGACCAGTCAAGTGGTTAGTGCTGCGTTAGTAGCGGAGAGGGAGGCAGATGAGGAACCCACATCCCCGGCAAGTGCATCCAGCGGCAGGCAGGGGCTTCACCGACAAGCTCTGGCCCCGACAAGGACAAATCTGCGCAGGAACAAGAAGAAGTGCGAAAGAAGATGGTCCAGCACCCAGTTTATTTTGTAAGTTCCCTCTTGCAGGGGGCTAGATCAAGATACTCTGGGGTGCAGAAGTTGCTTTTCGGCCTCCTCATGGCCTCGAGAAAGATGTGCCATTACTTTCAAGCACACGAGATAACAGTGGTCACTCGCTTTCCCTTGAAGGGGATATTGCAAAATCCAGAAGCAACAGGCAGGATCGTCGAGTGGGTGCTGGAACTGTCAAGCTTTGGTCTTAAGTTTGAGAGTACTTCAACCATACAGAGCAGAGCTTTGGCAGAATTCATAGCGGAATGGACCCCAACACCGGATGAAGAAGCTCCAGAGACAAGCATCCCCGTCCAAGAAGCAAGCAAGGAGTGGATAATGTACTTTGATGGTGCCTTCTCGCTGCAAGGCGCTGGTGCCGGCGTGTTGCTCATAGCGCCCACCGGAGAGCACCTCAAGTATGTTGTTCAAATGCACTTTCCCAAGGAGCAAGCGACAAACAATACTGCTGAGTATGAAGGACTGCTTGCCGGCCTCAGGATTGCGGCCGAACTTGGGATCAAGAAGTTGATTGTGCGGGGAGACTCACAGTTGGTGGTCCGACAAGTTAACAAGAGTTCACAGAGCCCCCTGATGGAAGCTTATGTAGATGAAGTGAGAAAGCTTGAAGAACACTTTGAGGGCTTGCAAATGGAGCACGTTCCAAGAGCTCAGAATGATATCGCAGATGGCCTTTCAAAGTGTGCTGCAATGAAGTTACCTGTGGAACCAGGGATCTTTGTGCTCAAGCTAACTCAACCATCTGTTACACCATCAGCTGGGCAGAGCAAGAAGAGGAAGTTGGTCTCCGGCGACTACTTGCCGGCGGATCTTCCTGAAACCGCCGCCAAGGTCCCCAAGATCAACAACCAAGATGCTGAGGAACAGTCTGCTCCTGCTGACCCAAGGGTCTGTACAGTTGAAGCAGGCGTTACCGACAAGCCCTGCCCCGGCAGGCTTGACGGGGAACCCTCAGCTCCGGCAGAACCGCAGGTTCTTGCCGTAGAAGCTGAGGTTCTCGCAGCAGCACTGATGCCTTTAGTCCTTGTCGTTGAGCCGCGAGCTCCAGCATGGGCACATCAAATCGTTCATTTTCTTCAAACTGGAGAACTTCCCGAAGAACCAGAAGAGATAGAGAAGATAACCAGGCAGTCAAGTATGTACCAGTTCGTCGACAACGAACTGTACAGAAGAAGACTCAATGGTGTCAGATTGAAGTGCATTTCCCGGGAAGATGGACAGAAGCTGTTGGCAGAGATACACGGAGGCATATGTGGTCACCACATAGGCGCAAGAGCACTTGCCGGAAAGGCATTTCGGCAAGGTTTCTTTTGGCCAGACGCCCTCCAAGATGCAACTGCACAAGTAACCAAGTGTGAAGCGTGCCAGTTCCATGCCAAGAAAATTCACCAGCCAGCTCAAGCTCTCCAGACAATCCCTTTATCCTGGCCCTTCTCGGTCTGGGGGCTCGATATCCTCGGCCCCTTTCCCCGCGCCGTCGGGGGTTTTGAGTACTTGTACGTCGCGATCGACAAGTTCACAAAATGGCCAGAAGTGGAACCAGTGAGAAAGGTGACAGCACAGTCAGCAGTCAGGTTCTTCAGATCAATAGTTTGCCGTTTCGGAATCCCTAACAGGATTATCACCGACAACGGCACACAGTTCACAAGCCGCACCTTTATGCAGTACGTCCAAGACCTTGGCGCCAAGGTCTGCTTTGCTTCTGTTGCTCACCCGAGGAGCAACGGTCAAGCAGAGAGGGCCAATGCTGAAGTGCTGCGCGGACTAAAGACAAGAACCTTCGACAGGCTGCACAAGTGTGGAAGAAACTGGATAGAGGAGTTGCCGGCGGCTCTTTGGTCAATCAGGACGACACCGAATCGAGCCACCGGACAGACACCCTTTGCTCTTGTCTATGGAGCAGAGGCAGTTCTCCCCACGGAACTCGCATACGGATCTCCTCGAGTGCTCGCTTACGACGAGCTCGAGCAAGAGCAACTGCGGCAAGATGATGCATTGCTCCTCGAGGAGGAACGTCTCCAGGCTGCTGTACGAGCTGCTCGATACCAGCAAGCCTTGCGCCACTATCATAGCCGCAAGGTCAAGGCCAGGAGTCTCGAGGAAGGCGACCTTGTTCTTCGGCGTGTTCAGTCCGCCAAGAATTCCAACAAGTTGACGCCGAAGTGGGAAGGCCCTTATCGGGTGAGACAAGTCACAAGGCCCGGCACTGTCCGCCTTGAGACCGAAGAAGGCTTACCGGTGAGCAACTCCTAGAACATAGAGCATCTTCGCAAGTTTCACCCATAAGGAGCGGTTGCCGTGATCCGCTCCGGCAACCACCTTTTGTACAAGTATTGCCGCTGTTGCATGTAAACCTATGTACAAAGCCGGGCGCAGACCCCGTGCATCAGTAAAACTTTTGTGCTTCGCACCATTTGTCATTTCGTGCTTTTCCTTGTATTTGCATATATCATCTGACATCTCGTGCAGCACAAACTCCCGGTAAGCAGTAACAAGCCGCAAGGCTCCATACTTGTATTTTCTCCTCCTTTGCCTTTCTCTTTGGAACAGAAGGAGTGTCTCCTCGCGCACAAGTTTGCCGGGGGGGAAGGAGATAGCAGTATGGACCAAGTGATGTTCAAGAAAGAAAAGTTGAAAGCTAAGTTATCAAAGTTTGAGCATTCAAATTTTTAAATTTTAGTTATCTTCCTTGAACAACCACACTTTGTATGGAAAACCTGTGCGCGAAGGAACCTACCCGTAGCTAGCCGCGCCCTTACTTTGTTTCGAGCACGCTCAACGGCTTAAGTGAGCTGCGACAAGTGTCGCGCCCTTACTTCGTTTTCGAGTTCGCTCAGCAACGTAAGTGCGCTGCGACTAGCTGCGGCAAGGTTACTTGCCGACAAGGTCCTTGCTAGCAGGCTGCTAAGAGTCCCGCACTCAGCGCTCGCGGCAAGGGCCCCTTGCCGGCAAGTTCCCTAAAAGCGTAGGGTAAAAAGCATACAAAGTGAAGGACCAAAAGCAAGGGAGATAACACTACATTGAGTACCCAAAATAAGAGTATATATTACAAAGATAGCTTGCCGCTGTTCTAATCAGCTACTGCCTATGACTTAATTGGCAGCGGCAAAGGAAGCAAGAAGCCTAAGTCCTACGGTCTCCCTCGACCCTCTGGATCTTGCCCACCTTGGCTACGATGTGGGCAACTTGGGCCTTCAACGCCTCGTGATCAGCCTCGGGCGGCAAGGTGCGGAGGACGTTGACGAGGTTGATGCCGGGGTTGCGGTAAACAATCTTCGACAGCACCCGCTCCATGGTGCCCATGCAGAGCCGGCGTGCCTCGTCGGCCAGCTGGTCGGGGATCTTCTCCCGCAGCCTCGCAAGCGCCGGCGCCACTCCCCTGAAGAACAGACTCAGTTTGGTGCTGTGGGGGAGGTTCTCGTCGGGGGAGTACATAAGATGCTCCGCCCTCAGCGCCATCATCTCCATGTCTATGTTGGCGGCGGAGGTGACGAGGTCCTCGGTCCATCGCTCCACATTCTGCTGGAATTGGGTCTGCGAGACGGCGGTGCTTTCCAGCAGGGCCCTCTCAGCGCGGAGATCGTCCTTCAGCTTGGTCACGCGGTCCCGGGCAGCGTCAAGCGAGTCAGTAAGGGTGGAAACCTTCAGCTCTAGATCAGCAATGGAGTCCTTGGCATCAGTGAGCTCTTTACCCTTATCGGAGAGGCGGATTTGCAACTCCGAGTTGGTGTGGGCATCCTTCTCCCGCTCCACGTAGAGCGCGGTGACCCTGTCTTCACTGGCCTTCAAGAACAGCTCCAACTGCGCTACTCTGGCCTCCAGCTCCTTCTTGGCGGTCTCTGCGGCAGCGGCAGCATCCCTCGCCTCCCGCAGAGCCCCGCCAATAGCCTGCTCCCGAGCGCTGAGGTCGTCCTCGTGGCTGTCGAGGTCGACCTTCCGCTGGTTGAGCGCCCCTTCCCGCCGAGACAGCTCTTCGGCGGCCAGACGCTGCTGCTCCTCGACCTCGGCCTTTCCGAGGACGAATGCTTGCTGCGCCCCGGCAAGCTCCTCGCGCTCCTCCGCCAAGTTCCGGAGGGCCGCCTGGTTGGTGGCACGGAGCTCCGCGGCGCGCTTCTCCAGGTCAGCACCAGCCTTGGCAGCCAGAGCCTCCCGAGACTCCAACTTCGCCTGCCTTGCCCAGTACAAGGCCAGGAGCCGGCGAAGGAGCCGCTCCTCTTCGGGCTTGTCGCTGCTGCCGGGCGCATCCACAACCTTCAGCCCGGCGGAGGCGAGAACCTCTCCGTTGAAGGCCTCTCCCTCCGCGGGCACCCTAGACGAGGACGCCCACGGGACTTGAATGAAGACCCCGTTGGCGGCCTCCAGGTAGACACCCGACCGCTCCGTGGAGGCGGAGGGGTCGGCGGCCGGTGGAGCGTCTGACGCTCCTGCAGCCTCCGGGCCAGCAGTGTGGTCGCCGGTCCCTTCCCCAGCCGCGGCATCGGCGGTCGGGGCGGTCTCTTCGACGGCTGGCTCGTCAGCGGTAGTGGCGTTGCCGCCGTCGCCGTGCACACCCTCCTCGGCGGTGGCCTCCGTCTGCATCGGCTCCGGGGCGGGAGGATCTAGTAGAAGAAGAAGGAAAGAAAACTCATCAAGCAAATATCCAAAAAGAAGAATTCGAGAAGAAGAAGCTACAAGGTCTACCTTCGCGGACTTCCTCGACGACGGGGTCCCTCGCCGGGGAATTCTCCCTTGGCGGCGGAGTAGTAGACCTTGCTGGCGGAGGGCCGCTTGCGCCCTCCCTTGTCGGGGTGCTCGCCCTTGGCGGGGTACTCGCCCTTGGCGGAGTACCCATCCTTGGCGGAGCACCGTCTCTTGCCGGGGAGCTCCTCCTTGGCGGGGAGGGTGGAGCAAGTGGCTCGTCGGGGGTAACCTCCTGGTGCTCCTGCGGCTGCGGCTCCACCTCTGCACGAAACAACAAAACATCAGTACAAGCGATAATCTCGAGCGCGCCCGTCAAACAGAAAAATGGATACCAGACTTACGCTGGGGGCTGCTCCTCGGAGCAGCAGGCTGATCCGGCAAGTCTGCCGCTGGCGCGTCCCCTGTCGCTGCGGCGGGCTCGTCGTCTTCGATGTCGACCACAGGGACCTTGGCCCTCTTCGCCATCCGCTGGGTCAAGGTCCTGGAAGCCAAAACAAGATCAAGATCAGAACTAAGCAAGAGAAATCAAGACAAAATCAAAGGAAATGAAACTAGCAAATACTTACTCTTCCTCCTCCTCTTCGTCGGAGCTGAGAGCGGAGAAGTCAAATCCCGCCTCGGCTGCTCCAGCGCGAGGGGCCGGAGGAGAGGGCTCCCTCGGGCGCTTGGAGGGCTCCGGAGCTGCGGGCTGTGAAGACCCAGCACCGGTCGTCGCCGAGGACCGAGGAGCAAAAGGTACCCCGGAGTCACTCCGGGAAGACCCCCTGAAAGTGCAACTAATCCCCGGGTGGTTTTGGTAATTAATAACAACATATATATCATTGAACTAATAGTTACTTGAGAATCATTTCAGAGAAGTTCAATTATATGGGTATGGATATGTCTGAAGAAGTGGACCCCTCAAAATGCTAAGGCAAGCATTGGCAAAAGCTCAAGACTCCATTTTGGTTTAGTGATCAAAGATCACATTGAGTCCATAGGAAAAGCCAATACTATTAAAAGGGGATGAGGTTGTGTTGATGATCTGGTTGCTCAAGTGCTTAGTGATTTAGCTCCTTCAACTATCAGCAACTTTCACTTCTAAACACACTCATAAGTAATCTCGGACAAACCGATTCTTCCCACTCAGTCCCACCGAGATGAACCACCTTAGCTATTTTCCAAACCCTAGAAATTTCGGTCCATCCGATTTTGAGTTCGGTCGCACCGAAACTGGACTGCCAACCTTCTGTAACCGATTGTCATCATTTCGGAATATCCGAGTTGTTGATTTCGGTCCCACCGATTCTGGCAAGTTCCTACCTTTGACTCATATCAGACACACCGAGATGGTATTTTCGGTCCCACCGAAAACCCCAACGTTCACTATATTTGAACTTTCGGTCTGACCGAGTTTTCACTTCGGTCTCACCGAGATTGCTCAATTATGTGTGTAACGGTTGGATTTTGTGTGGAGGCTATATATACCCCTCCACCCCCTCTTCATTCGTGGAGAGAGCCATCAGAAAGTTCTACCACTCCTACCTTACACTTTCTGAGAAGAGAACCACCTACCCTTGTGTTGAGATCAAGTCATTCCATTCCTACCATATGAAACTTGATTTCTAGCCTTCCCAAGTTGCTTTCCACTCAATCCTTTCTTCCACCACGGCCATATCAGTGAGGAGAGTTGAGTGTTGGGGAGATTATCATTTGAAGCACAAGAGCAAGGAGTTCATCATCATCAACAACATCTATTACCTTTTGGAGGGTGGTGCCTCCTAGATTGGTTAGGTGTCGCTTGGGAGCCTCCGTCTTCGAGATGTGGAGTTGAACCAAGAAGTTTGTAAGGGCAAGGAGATCGCCTACTTCGTGAAGATCTACCCCGAGTAAGGCTAGTCCTCCGTGGGCGTAGGCCATGATGGAATAGACAAGGTTGCTTCTTCGTGGACCCTTCGTAGGTGGAGCCCTCCGTGGACTCGCGCAGCCGTTACCCTCCGTGGGTTGAAGTCTCCATCAACGTGGATGTACGATAGCACCACCTATCGGAACCACGAGAAAAATCTCCGTGTCTCCAAATTGCGTTTGATCTTCTCCACCTCTCTTTACTACATGTGCAATTTACTTTCCGCTGCTTATACTCTAGAATTGCATGTGTAGGGTGATACTTGTCTTGATCATTATTGTGAAACTGCCAAAAACTGTTCATGATCAAAAGGCAGAATTTTTATATTGTCAAGTAGTCTAATCACCCCCCCTCTAGACATACTTTCGATCCTACAAGTGGTATCAGAGCTTTGGTCTCCATTGTTTTGGTTTCCATTGCATTGGACTCCATAAGCTTGGTTTCACAACCTAGGAGAGTATGGCATCTAGTGAGGGTAATTATCGTAGAGGTCCTTACTTTGATGGTACAAATTTTGCTAGTTGGAAACATAAAATGAAAATGCATATTCTTGGTCATAACCCAGCCACATGGGGCATTATTTGTGTTGGTATGCAAGGTGAATTCTTCGAGGAAGGAAAAGTTCCGGATCGCGAAGCTACACCGGAAGAGTTGCGGATGTTGCAAAACAATGCTCAAGCTTGTGACATTCTATTCAATGCTTTATGTCCCGAGGAGTTCAACAAAATTAGTCGTCTTGAGAATGCTAAAGAGATTTGGGATACTTTGGTTGAAATGCACGAAGGTACTGAATCTGTGAAGGAATCAAAGCTAGATATTCTTCAAGGTCAACTTGACAAGTTCAAGATGAAGGATGGTGAAGGAGTCGCTGAAATGTACTCTAGGCTTGCTCTCATCACAAATGAGATTGCCGGCTTAGGAAGCGAAGAAATGACCGACCGATTCATCATCAAGAAGATTCTAAGAGCTTTGGATGGAAAATATGACACCGTGTGCACTTTGATCCAAATGATGCCAAACTACAAGACTCTCAAGCCAACTGAAGTCATTGGAAGAATTGTTGCTCATGAGATGACACTTAAGGATAAGGAAGAGCTTCACAACAAGTCAAGTGGTGATTACAAAGCTACAAGTGATGCTCCCACAACCTCAAGTGACAAGTTAATTTCCAATGAAGAGATAAGCCTAATGGTTAAGAACTTCAACAAGTTCTAAAAGAATAGAGGCAAAGTAAGAAGCTCAAAGTCTAGATCATATGATGAAAAGAGATCTTCTAGTCGTGATCGAAACTGCTACAATTGTGGAAGACCCGGACACTTCTCAAATGAGTGTACGGCTCCCCGCAAGAGTAAAGAAGAATCTCCAAGAAGAAGAGCAAGAGATGAGTCACCTCGGAGAGAGAGAAGGAGTAGAGATGATCGTTATGAACGAAGACCCTCTCGGAGAAGCAAGGATTCGGAAAGGAAAGACAAGTCATCAAGGAGCTACACAAGAAGAAGACATCAAGCTCATGTAGGTGAATGGGTCTCCGGCTCCGACTCCGACAATCAATCCGATGGAAGCTATCACTCCGACTCCGACTACAGTCAAGATGAAGGTGTTGCCGGACTTGCACTCGTATCCTCCAACTCCAACTCCTACGACTTATTTGATTCACCAAATGAGGGAATTGGAAGATACTTCATGGCTAAAGGCCCCAAGGTAACACACCCTGAATTCATTGACTTAGATAGTGATGAGGATGACTTGCTTGGTGAAGATGAGCTCTTGCATGATAAATCTAGTGAGCTTAGTAATGATGAAAATGCTAGTAGTCTTTATAGTCGAGAAGAGTCGAATGACAATGCTATGAAGGAGATTGAGTGTCTAACTAAAGAACTAAACACTCTTAAGTTAGCTCAAGAAACAACTCAAGAAGATCATAGAGAGCTTCTAAGATTTCATGAGAAGCTACGCTTCGAGAAGCTCACTCTAGAGCAAGAACATGAGTTTCTAAAAGCAATCAATGACGATCTTCGAAAGAAGAGTTCTTCATATCTTGCCAAACGACTTCTCTTGTCTAATTTCTTGCCACCTATTAAGACTAAGCATGACAAGCATAAGAAAAATTCTTCCTCTAGTAGTAACAATAATCATGTTAAATCCAATATTGTTGCTTCTAGTAGTTCTCTTGATTCCACTAACAATGTTTCAAGCCAAGTTACACTTGAGCAAGAAAATAGCTTATTGAAGGAAATCATAGAGAAAGGTGTCTACAAGAGTCTTGCCGGAAGCAAGAACTTTGAGGAAATTGTTCGCAAACAAGGAAGGCACCGGAAGAATCAAGGGATTGGTTTTGAGCGAAAGTTCAACGCCGAAGGTTTTGAGTGGGAAGAAGGTCAATACCCTACTCCACAGTTTGTTTCTCAAAGGGAGAAGTATGATCCTACTTCTTCCAATGTGAAACAAGCTCAAGATGACCTTCCACCACAAGACCACAAGCTAAAGGCCAAGGACAAGCTTCAAGAGGAGATTGATGCATTCATTGAAGCACCTCAAGCCATGGTCAAGTGGGTTCCCAAGGACACGTCAAGTTCTACTTCGTCAAGCTCAACTACAACTCCAAGGATTCCCATCAAGATGATGTGGATCCCAAAGAAGAAGAACTAGAAGGTTCTTGAGGGTGACTCCGCCAACATACTTCACTCACATTCATTTTGGCAAGAACTTGTGCAATCAACTTCCACATCATGCACTAGTTCATGGAGTCACAAACCCTCTTGTTGGTAAGTCAAGGGACAAGGTAATCATTGCTTTCATGGACATCATCTTTTGTGTACTTCAATCTATGTCTATGGATATTCTTGTTTGTTCCTTGTGGGACTAACCCATGTAGGTATTGAAAGTGCCCTAATCCAAAGGATAGCTCCCAACTCTTGATGATCTACATCAACATTGAGCATCCACATCTTCAACATCTACATGAAGTCTTCTACGACAACCCAAGGTTAGTTTGACCCTTTAAAAGGGGTTCTCACATCTAGGGGGAGCTTTGCTCTAAAAATTGAGCTAAAGCATCTCCAAATGATGTGACCACACCAATGCTTTATGTAAAAGTGGTAACCCCACTTGTGCTTAAACGATGAGTATGACCTATGATCAAATGTTCTCATTTGGCTCCTAAGTCAATATACTCATATATAGATGACCTAGTCATCGACAAATTGTGTGCTAGTAGCTAGAGTGTTGGTTGTGCATGTTTGACACATATTTCATTTGCTATCTTATTGTGTGAGCATGTTGAATGCATGATTTTATCCATTCAAGGACATCCATTTGTTGTTTTGATTGTTTTGATTTTTCTGGCCAAATGGATGGACAAGAATGCCTAAGCACCTTCCCTAGCTATCTATGCTTTCTTGTCTCAAATTCCATTCATGCTCATATCACAACTTTGAACAAGTCATTTTCGGACCCTCCGAGTGAGGAGCACTCGGAGCCACCGATCCGTCTAAGGCTGACTTCCAAAACCTTCTAAGTCAATTTCGGTCTGACCAACTTCTCCATCTCGGTCCAACCGAAACGCTTAGACTGATCTAGGTTTCATCTCGGTGAAACCGAGTTATAAATCTCGGCGTGACCGATATGTGTAATTGCACAGCAGTTAGCCATTTCGGTGTCACCGAGTTTTTCAACTCGGTCCCACCGACAGTATGGGGATATATATACTGAGGGCTGCGCGCGATTTAATTCTTCAAACCGTTTCGCCCCCAAGTCCCCTGCTGCCGTCGCCCTGGTCTTCGGATCGTCGCCGTCGTCGCCTGTGCGCCCTCGCCGCAGGTCTCCGCCGCCTTCAACGGTATTCTTCTCCGCGTCGTTGCCGCCGTAGAGGGACTCCACCAAGTTAGGGTGAGTCCCGATCCCTCTCGTGCTCCCCATCTGATTCTTGCACGATTGGTTTGCCATGTATCTAGCCACGATTGGAAAACTCCTTAACATCAGATCAGATCGCTTTAGTTTCGAGCGAAATTCTTAGGTTTAGGTTTCCACGGAATACATCTCGGTGAAACCGATTTTGAAAACTCGGAATGACCGATTTGGCCTCTGGCCATTGCACTGCACCTTTCGGTCTAACCGAGCCATGCAAATCGGTGTGACCGATGTAGAGTCTCAGTGAAACCCTAGTGTTTTGGTAGGACCGAAACCCACTTCGGTCTGACCGAAAGTGGTGTGATAGGCCTCTGTATACACTTCGGATTCACCGAAACTGAATATCGGTTTGACCGAAATGCATTCTGTGAAAACTCAAAACTAAGATTTGAACTCATTTTTTTTTTGCAAAAACCTCTGCAGTTGTGATAACTCTTCTACTCTGCCTATACCTTATCTATTCACAGGTTGTCAGCCATGTCAGATGCCAGTGACAGCCAGAACAGGTCTGAATCACCGTTTGCAGAGATCCCTGAGGCAGATACTAGTCCTGAGGCTAGTAGTCCTAGTGATGATGGTGAGAGGAGCACCCCTAGTGGTTTGCCTCCTGCAGCCACCAAAACCAGAAAGAAGAGAAATTCTGATGATGAGGACTCTGACTTCGTTGCTGAGGAAGTAACCTCCAAGCCCAAGAGGAATGTTGTTGCCAAAGAGCACCAAGGGCAGCAGTCGAAGAAAGGCACCAGCAAGGTCAAGCAGTCAGCTGTTGCAAAGAAACTGAACTTGGAAGAGCCAGCTCCAAGTAAGGTGAAGAAAACTTCCAAGAGGAAGAGGGTAGTATATGCTGAACCTCATGTTGATGCAGCTGCTGAAGAAGAAGAAGAAGATGCACCCCAGCCTCCTCCTCAGAAGGCTAAGTTCATGGGTGATGCTATTAGGGCTCAAGCCACTTCTAAGCCCAAGAAGCCTGCTCAAGCCAAGGCAGCTCCAGCCAAGCCCAAGAGGACAACCAGGAACATTCCGGCCTCTGAGAAGAACAAAGGTGAGATGCCACCATCTGAGTCTGATGAAGAACATGTGTTGCTGAAGCTCCGTCCTAAATTGCCACTCCACAACGATGCTCATCCTCAAGCCGAGGATATGAAGGCAAGGAAGGACAGAGGTCTCAGGCTATGGAGACAGTCTGATCCATATGCCGTGAGGAGAAGGACTGCTGTGGACCTCAGATTCCACACCAGAGAGCAGCAGGACTTCTATGAGACCGTGCTGATGGATAAGAAGCCTATTGTTGCAGACACCAGGTATGTTGACTGGAAGTACATTGACAGTGAAGAGCACCGAGACTTCTTTCCCCATGTGCATGAGAGCTTCACTGCATGTGGAGTTGATGAGTTCGTGGGTCAGAAGCTGACAGATTGGAATGACGAGATGATCATGCAGTTCTACGCCACAGCCCACTTCTATCCTGATGGCAAGATCACCTGGATGACTGAAGGTCAAAGGTTTTCTTCGTCTGTTGAAGAATGGGCAGAACTTCTGAATGCTCCAGTGCAGAGAGAGGACGACATTGATGTCTATGGGATTCCTAAGAAGAACCATGATTCCATGAAGAACATGTACAAGGAGATCCCCGCAGCTGATTTGGAAGGGTGGAAGCTTGGCTCAGTGTACTATCTCCAGGCAGGTCTGACCACCACAAACACTATTTTGAGGCATACCTTGATGCCCAAGTCTGGAGACCACCGCATGATTCGAGGCTATTCTATCAACATGCTGCACATTCTTGATGAGAAGGCACCTTTTAAGGTGATGGACTTAATGGTAGAGACCATTAAGAGGACTGCAGCTGACCAGAAGAGGTCGTGTGGATTTGCCCCACAAATTCAGATGCTCATCAATGCCAAGTTTGGCACGGGCAAATTCATGTTGGATAGGATGCACTTGCCAGTGCAGCCAGAGCATGAAGACAACATTGTTGTGATGGATGAGGAGGATCCAACCTCAGTTGAAGGTCAAGCCAAAATTGAAGCTGCAAAGAAAGCCAAAGCTGACAAAGAGGCAGCAGCAGCAGCAGGTAAACCAAAGAGCTTTGGAGAGCAGATTCTTGAAGCTACCCAGAGAATTGAACAACGCCTGGCCAGCATTGAACAATCTCAGGAAAGCCTAGAGAGGATTGTTGAAGACAAGATCCACGCTCTGGACGTGAAGCTGACTGAGATTCAGGTAACCGTCAACAAGCTTGAGGCGGACATGGAGGACGCAAGGCAGGAGAGAGCAGAGCTCATGCAGGATGATCTAGTCCAGGACTCTCATCGCCAGACTGCTCAGGTTCCCAGAGGATCCCGATCTGCAGCTATCCCAGTGACTGACTCCAGGGCTACCACTTCAGCACCTCCTCCAGCTCCAGCTCCAGCATCCACTCCTCCAGCGCAGACATCAGCAGAAGTCTTCGCCGATGCCGTCATTTCTACTCCGACATCTACCCAGACGGGAGCCGCCAGCAGAGCCCACAGTGACGTTTAGCTCTATGCTTTTTCGAACTTTTTGGTAACTTGTTGCCAAAGGGGGAGAAATTGTATAGATCATAGGGCTTCGAGAGAGAGAGTGCTCTTTCGTTCTTTTGCCGGTTTTCTTTGAGACACATTTGGTTCTTTCGGTTCTTGATACTTTCAGTGTGCTTGCTACTACGTTTGATGCTACCTTAATGAGTGCTTGGTCATACTATGCTTTAATGTG
This sequence comes from Secale cereale, assembly GCA_902687465.1. Taxonomy (NCBI): domain Eukaryota; kingdom Viridiplantae; phylum Streptophyta; class Magnoliopsida; order Poales; family Poaceae; genus Secale; species Secale cereale. The sequence continues at coordinate 840,597,329 of LR738711.1, forward strand.
TGCTTAATGCTTATCATATGCTATTCCTTCTTGTATGGCTATTTACTCATGTCTTGGTGATTGGGTGCATGTTATTCATTCTTATCATTGTGTGCGCTCCACCAAGATGTATGTGACATGGAAGAGTGACCCATAATCCTAATCGATTGTGCATTTGCATTCAAACACAAATTTTAAATGATGCACAAATTTAGGGGGAGCTCTTGTTTATCACATACTTCTCAAAGCGACGATATTATTCATTGATTACATCTTTTGTCGAAGCTTTGATCTATATGTTGTCATCAATTACCAAAAAGGGGGAGATTGAAAGTGCAACTAATCCCCGGGTGGTTTTGGTAATTAATAACAACACATATATCATTGAACTAATAGTTACTTGAGAATCATTTCAGAGAAGTTCAATGATATGGGTATGGATATGTCTGAAGAAGTGGACCCCTCAAAATGCTAAGGCAAGCATTGGCAAAAGCTCAAGACTCCATTTTGGTTTAGTGATCAAAGATCACATTGAGTCCATAGGAAAAGCCAATACTATTAAAAGGGGATGAGGTTGTGTTGATGATCTGGTTGCTCAAGTGCTTAGTGATTTAGCTCCTTCAACTATCAGCAACTTTCATTTCTAAACACACTCATAAGTAATCTCGGACAAACCGATTCTTCCCACTCAGTCCCACCGAGATGAACCACCTCAGCTATTTTCCAAACCCTAGAAATTTCGGTCCATCCGATTTTGAGTTTGGTCTCACCGAAACTGGACTGCCAACCTTCTGTAACCGATTGTCATCATTTCAGAATATCCGAGTTGTTGATTTCGGTCCCACCGATTCTGGCAAGTTCCTACCTTTGACTCATATCGGACACACCGAGATGGTATTTTCGGTCCCATCGAAAACCCCAACGTTCACTATATTTGAACTTTCGGTCTGACCGAGTTTTCACTTTGGTCTCACCGAGATTGCTCAATTATGTGTGTAACGGTTGGATTTTGTGTGGAGGCTATATATACCCCTCCACCCCCTCTTCATTCGTGGAGAGAGCCATCAGAAAGTACTACCACTCCTACCTTACACTTTCTGAGAAGAGAACCACCTACCCTTGTGTTGAGATCAAGTCATTCCATTCCTACCATATGAAACTTGATTTCTAGCCTTCCCAAGTTACTTTCCACTCAATCCTTTCTTCCACCACAGCCATATCAGTGAGGAGAGTTGAGTGTTGGGGAGATTATCATTTGAAGCACAAGAGCAAGGAGTTCATCATCATCAACAACATCTATTACCTTTTGGAGGGTGGTGCCTCCTAGATTGGTTAGGTGTCGCTTGGGAGCCTCCGTCTTCGAGATGTGGAGTTGAACCAAGAAGTTTGTAAGGGCAAGGAGATCGCCTACTTCGTGAAGATCTACCCCGAGTAAGGCTAGTCCTCCGTGGGCGTAGGCCATGATGGAATAGACAAGGTTGCTTCTTCGTGGACCCTTCGTGGGTGGATCCCTCCGTGGACTCGCGCAGCCGTTACCCTCCGTGGGTTGAAGTCTCCGTCAATGTGGATGTACGATAGCACCACCTATCGGAACCACGAGAAAAATCTCCGTGTCTCCAAATTGCGTTTGATCTTCTCCACCTCTCTTTACTACATGTGCAATTTACTTTCCGCTGCTTATACTCTAGAATTGCATGTGTAGGGTGATACTTGTCTTGATCATTATTGTGAAACTGCCAAAAACTGTTCATGATCAAAAGGCAGAATTTTAATATTGTCAAGTAGTCTAATCACCCCCCCCCCTCTAGACATATTTTCGATCCTACACCCCCCTCCGCTTGCCGCTCGGGCGCGGGGCGCCTCCTTGGCAACCTTGCTCGTCGTGGTGGCGCGCGTCGCCCGGCGCTGCGGTCGTTGCTGGGGCGCCGGCGGCCTCGCCGTCTCGACGGCATTGTGGAGACGTTTCTTCGGTTGCGGCGGAGGACTTGGGCTTGGTGGTGGCGGAGAGTTCTCCGAGGACGAGGAGGCGTCGTCGTCAAGATTCAGGGATCCGCCGGAGTCCTCATCAGAATTACCGGACTCGGCCTCCCCCTCCTCCTCCTCCTCGGCAGGCCCGCTGGACTCGGTCCCCTGCCCGGCAGCCTCGCCAATCCCAGCAGGCTCCCCGGTAGGCTCCCCGGCAAACTCCTCGGGCGTGATCTGCAGCAACTTGAGGATTTCCTCCTCCTCGGCCTGGCTCACCGCGTCCGCCGCCTGCGCTTCGTCAACGGTGTATCCAAACTCACCTGTCGCTGCTGCCGCGGCGGCCTCCTCCATTCTGGAGGCAATGTACACTATATCCCGCGCGGTGGTCTCCCGGGTGAGCCCTTTCTTCTCATCAGCATTGCGTGGTCTTTCAACCAAGTTATCGAAGAAGGCTTGCACGGTCTCCGCCGAGGGCTCCAGCCAAGTGGGGACGACCCCGTGGGAGTCGCACTCTGGCATTGCCGCGCGGATATCACTAAGGGCCGTATTGTTGCACAAAGGGACCACTCCGGTCGACGGTTTGAACCACTCCGGGTGCTTGGGGTCGTGTTTGAACAGTTCCCGGACCATCCCCTTCAACTCCAAGACGGTGAAGTTGTAGTTCAACCCGGGGCGCAGCCTCATGCGGTCTGCCGCACTGCCGAACTCCCAAGCAGGCCTCTTCCTTTCCTGCAGAGGGGCGATGCGGCGGCGGAGGAAATCAGCTCCAACTTCGCCCACTGTCAGACTGGCAGCCCGGAGACGAAGAATCCTAGTTAAAGCAATCTGCAACTTGTCGTCCTCCGGGGCCAGGTCACTCCAATCCTTGCCGTGCACTATGGGAGTCTGGCGCGGCAAGGTAAACTGCTCAGGATCTTTCTCCAGGATCCAACACCAATCTGCCCTCCACTCCTCCCACTTGCCGCGGAGCTCTCCCTTCAAGTACACCTCCTTCTTGTTCAGCCTGAAGATCCAAGAGATGCCGCCGGAGAGAGGGGATCTGGATTCTACTCTAGGCGTGAAGAAGTGGCGGAAAAGTGCTACATTTGGGTGGACTCTTACGTAGTTTTCGCACAGATGTGCGAAAACGGCAAGGGTGAGGACTGCGTTGGGGGTGAAATCTAACAGACGGAAACCGTACGTGTTCATCACGTCGCAGAAGAACTCCGAGAACGGAGGGCAAAGACCACAGTAGAAGAATGCGGCGAAAAAGTAGTAACCTCCCGGGAACATGTCGACGGCTACGGCGGGGAGGACTTGGGTGCGGGGATGATCCTTCGTCTCCCTCGCCCAGAACAAGTAGTACTTGTCCCGCAGCTCCCTCGGGCCGAGCCTTGGCGGGAAGACCACAATCTTCCTCCTCATGGCCGCTAGTTTGCCGCCTGCTCAGACTTCTCCTTCTTCGCCTTGTCGCTCTTCGCCTTGTCGCTCTTCGCCTGGTCGCTCTTGGGGGCCATGGCGGGGGCGGCGGGAGAGGACGGCGGCACGGCGGGTGGAGAGGACGGTGGAGGAAGGGAAGGGGCAGGGAGCGGCGGGGGTTTCTGAGAACTCAAGGCGCAATGAAGACGATGGGGGGGAACTGCCCCTGCTTCCTCTGCTTTTAAGGGGGAAGTGGGGGATGTTCCGCATTTCCCATTAAAGAATGGGCCACGATCTCTCCCACGACGCCGCAATCTACGCGTGCCGTTAGGGAGGGATGCGGCGGATACGGAGAGGGATACGGCTTGCCGTGGGCGGCGTGTGCCCGTGCACTGTCTTGGGCCTGGCCCAATAGCGCTCGGCACCGTGTGTGGCCCAGGCCCGAGGGCTCCTGTCGGTGTACTAAGATAGGGGTGCCTTAGTACCCCAACTTGTGCACGGGCAGTAGCAGCTTCCCGCGGCAGGGCTTACCACGCGCTTGCCGAGGCCCGCTCCAGACTCCTTCAAGCCATTCAAGAACAAAGTATTCAAGTTAGAAGACAAGACCCCGGCAAGAGGGGCTTGCCGGGAAGGCCGCACCAGGCTCAAGAACATCTTTTCAGCACAAGACCCTGGCAAGAGGTGCTTGCCAGGAAGGCCAAAGGATAAACACCACAAGAGATACATCGCGGCGCATCGTGCGCCCCAGCAGGACCCGGGAAGCGGCAAGCTTCCGGGCCCGGCAAGATAGCGCCCCCGGCAAGGAGCTTGCCGGGGGAAGATCACATTGTGTGCCTGCGCTCCAGCTCACTCGGCCACGCGTCGCCCTGGGGCCCTTCCAGGGACGCGTGGCAGATGGCTGTGCAGCCTGAGGGACACGCTGGCAAGCCGCGGTGACGAGGCTACCGCCGTGGCGAACGGAGACGCATGGACAGACGCTTTTGGGGTCGACGGCGACGGGCATTAAATGCCCTTGTCCCCCACCGTCAAGGTTAGGTGAAGAACACTGTTCATACACTGTTCATGCACTGTTACAACTACCACCAAATTTACACTTCTACCCTCCTCTACGTTGGCACTTGTCGGTGACCCCTTGAGCTATAAAAGGAGGCCCATGCACAACGTAGAGGGGGTTCGATCCCAGAAACTTGCTCACTTCACGCTCGGTGTAGCTGGTACTGTAGATCTTCAAGCTCCCGAGCTCCGAAAACTAAATACAACCAAGGCAGGAGTAGGGTTTTACGCGTCATCGCGGCCCGAACCTGGGTAAACTGCCCGCGTGTGCCCCTCGATCTGCTCCCCGTGCTCCCTCCGCTCCCTTACCGCAACGTAGAAGGGGCTCCGGTCCCATAGGTGCTCGTGGGAGGACAGTTTCCCCCGACAGATGTGTTGTTGCCACAAGGGGGAAAACAACGGTGCTTGTGCCCGCGGGTGCAAGGATTGTTTACTTTACGCAAAGTTCTGTTAATGCAGTTGTCTGTTGCATTGAGTTTACACTATGGGTGGGACTCGCAACTTAATACCAGCGAGATGTTCTGGATAGATATCTCAAGGTGGATGATTAGTAGTAGATATTGATGGATTTCGGTCTACTTACTTTGGCGTACCGCCCATGCTTTGAACCTCAACCTTTCTTGCAATGTAGTCAGCATTGGTTTGCGTTCGTGATCCTGTCAATTGCCCAGCTGTAATTTGTTTACCTCACATAGCTGTTTTATCGTCTTTTGGGAGAGAGACATCACTAGTGAACATCATGAGACTCTGGTCCATATTACCATCATTGATCACATCCGCTATTTACTTTTCGCTATTATTTACTATTGCAAACATTATCTATCACTACTATCATTGCTTTTAATCCTTTGTGAACTACAAGGCCGGAGGGATTGACAACCTCTCTGTACTCGTTGGGAGCAAAGTTATTTGTATCTGTGTGCAGGTCCACGTTGATTGCTAATATCTGGCGCCATTAGCAGTTGACACCTACTTGTTGAACCTAGAAGTCTCTGGGGATTCGATCCTTGGCATCTTTGCTAAGGGAAAAACTTCCACAACACTGCATCTTACACCTTCCACTTGGGGTAACCAACGAGGGGTTAGAGGCCCATCAAGGATTTTTTCTGGCGCCGTTGCCGGGGACTCCACTCTTCAGGATAGGGGAGTTGCATGCTATCTTTTACCTTTGCTTTTTAGTCTTGTTAGTTTACCTTTCAGTTCTTGCTTTAGTATCCTTTATCAAAAATCACAAAAAAAAATTATTTACCTTTCTGTTAGTAGTCCTATCTGTTTAGCCAAACATGTTAGGATATGGTGCTTTGAGGGAATCAGAAGTTCTAGATTTCCATCAAAGGGATGGAGAAAATGTGAAGAAGGCCTGGGACAGAATTTCTGATGCACATAGGAGAATTATGCCTTGGATACCTATAAAAATTGTGCTTAGGAATTTTTACCAGGGTCTTTTTAAATGGTTTAAACACTCTCTTGATATTATAGCCGAGGGAGATTTCCTAGAATGTGATGAAGCTAGAGCTCTTGAAATTATACATGGTCTATCTAGTTACTTTGTTTATGATCATAATTTTGATACTGTCATAGATAGACTTGCTACTGTTGGAAAGAGAATGGATGCTCTAGACTTAATGAAGGTAGAGAAACCCAAACCCAATAAGAGAGATATTTTGGAAATAGATAATGACTGGGAGCCTCTTGTTAGGATTAGCATCTCCAATCAAGACTTCCTTGCTTATTGTGATATTTGATCTATGGTTTCTACTATGCCAAAAATTGTTCATGATTCTTTAAAATTTAACATGGATAGATTACCATCTTATCATGAACACACTAATGGAGATATTTCTGAAATCCAGGGAAGAATAAAAGATGTGCCAGTTAAATTCCTTAAAGGGATTTCAATGGTTGATTTCTTCATCATGGAGCCAAACCAAGGAAATATAGTGCTTGGAAGGGACTTCCTCCGAGCGGTAAAAGGCTTCATCGATATAGGTAAGGGACAAATCCGCTTACGCGGGAAGGAAAAAGGTGTGTACCCCTTTCCTAGAAGGAACAAGAGTGAACTTGTTGAGGAACCATATGAATAATTTATAACTCCGATTATTATGATGGTTATTGATTTCTCTATGCATTATGCCTAGCTTAAAGGCATAAAAGAAAGCGCTTTTGGAAGGCAGCCCACATGAACAAATTTTTTGCTTTTTGTTGTGTCTTGATGTTGTTTACTGCTGTAGCATCGTCATTGTATCTTTGCTTTTCATATTTGTGCCAAGTATAGCCTCTGATTGCTAGAAAGTTCAAAAGTTGTGAGGTGCTGTCCAGGAAACAGATTCTGTCCTTGGATAGAAAAATTCGTATAAAATCACCAGATCATCTTTTTGGTCTGAATTTTTTCGACAGCGTTCCCTATATAATTGTCTTTCGTGTGTCTGTTCTGAGTTTTTTGATTTGAGTCGCAGAAGTGCCCCGAACAAATCAATTACTACCTGCTGTTCTGTTTTTCACAGATTCTGTCTTGTTTTGCCTTTCCTTCATTTTGCAAATCAAGAGCTTGCTTTTTATTTGCAAAAAACCTTTTGGCAATCTTGAGAAACAGTAGAACTTCAAGAATATCTTTATTTCCAGCAAGGTATAATTATTTTATTAAGGGTACTAACCTCGCTAATCAGATTATGATGAGTTATGTATGAAGGGAGTTTTCAAGTGTGCGAGGGAAGATGATAAAAAGATTCAGGAGTGTCAAGCGCTCAAGCTTGGGGATGCCCCCGTGCACCCCCAAGAAATATTCAAGGAGACTCAAGCGTCTAAGCTTGGGGATGCCCCGGTGCATCCCCTTCTCCATCAACATTATCAGTTCGTCTTTCGTTTCGCTATATTTTTATCACTTCATGTGTTATGTGCTATGCTTGGAGCGTCTTGCTTTTAGTTTTCTTTTTAGTTTTTCATAACGAGTCGGAATTCAGCATTCTTTATGTGGGAGATAAACACGCTCCACTTCTACCTAGAACATAACATAGAATTTTCATGTCTATCTATGTTGTGTGTGTTCTTTGTCTTTTAATAGCTACTATCATACTCTGCTCTTAGTATTCATGCTTATCTTTTCAAAGAGCTTTTGTTTAGTTGGTTGCTTGAACTCTCTTTAATTACCACGCTCACCTTATTAAGAGAGTTTGCTTCTGTTGCATTGGTTAATATGTCTATGATAAAGATGCTACTTGCATGATGGCGCTTAGTAGTTCAGGTTTTCTTATGGTTAATCTCAAATAGCTGGGGGGTTCCCAATGTGTTATTGGAGTACCAACTTGATTTGTTTGCCTATGATGTGGTATGGTTTAGTAGTATGTTCCTTCAAGAATTTATTTTGATTGACTTGGCGTATGCTCACGCATATTTAAGACTGTAAAGAAAGTCTGTCAAGCCTTGATGATCTTTTATTTCTGAGTAGCGATATAACTAGCATGCCTGATTCAATGTTGCTTTGTCGCTCTGCATGATTATGACCGTCATTGCTCTCTTAGTTGGTCGCTCCTAGTCTTTTGCTAACCTCCAACTGTACTAAGCGAACTAACTTTGCAATACATAGCTCATGGGAAAGTAGCTTAAAAACTATTGTGGTAAAGAATATGTTGCTTATGTATCTTATTTCTTATAAGTTGCTTGCTGAGCGGTAACCATGTTTCTGGGGACGCCATCAACTGTCACACTTTTGTTGAATATCATGTGAGTTGCTATGCATGTTCGTCTTGTCTGAAGTAAGGGTGATTTCCCATGGGTTGGTTTGAATATGCATATTGTTAGAGAAGAACATTGGGCCGCCAACCAAAGCCATGTATCATGGTGGAAGTTTTAGCTTGGACATTAATCCTCAATCTCTTATGAGAATATGCTTATGCATTAAAGAGGAGTCCATCATCTATTTTCTATGCTGTCCCGGTATGGATGTCCTCAAGTTGAGATCTATCAAAAACGAGAAATCAAATGTGATTTATCTCCTTGGACCTTTGTACAGGTGGCATAGAGGTACCTCTTTGTGACACTTGGTTGAAACATATGTAATGCAATGATAACCCATGGAAATCCGAGCTAATTAGGACAAGGTGCGAGCACTATTGGTATTCGATGCATGAGGCTTGCAACTTATAGGATGTCTTATGCATGACACATATGAAGTACTACTACCGTAGACAAAATTGCTTCCATGTTTTCAAAATAAAAATCTCTAACATATAACCATTCTTTTACTTTTATGTTGAGTCTCCACCTACTTTCTTCAAGCACCAACTACTGAGAGCATGATTGTCATTCTGAGTGTAATGTGCATTGTCCCAAAGTAGCATTGTCTTGTGCATGATTGTGGTATCGTTTATTTTGAAATCATTGTATCTAGTCATCACTTAAACCTTGAAGGTGCCCCTGCATTTATGTTTTGCTTCACTAAAGGGGGCAAGCTAGATATCACTTTATCATATTTGCACATCATGTTCATTGCAAATCTTTTTGATGTTTCAGTTTCATATTGTAAAACTTTCAGTCATTTGTGATTTTCTCACGAGGCAACTTAATTACTATAGATTCATTGTCTCAGTAAGCTTTTGTCATATGACTATAAAAGTCCTATATGGTTAATAGCATGTCACCACAGAAATTATTCTTGTTATCATTTACGTACTTGAGGACGAGCAGGAATTAAGCTTGGGGATGTTGATACGTCCAAAACGTATCTATAATTTCTGCTTGCTCCATGCCACTTTTGGGTTATATTGCTATGATATTCATACACTTCCATACACTTTTGATCATATTTGGACTAACTTACTAATCCAGTGCACCCCAGTGCCAGTTTCTGTTTTCGGCTGTTTTTGTATTTCAGGTTTTCACGTTACAAGAACTGCCAAGAAAAATCCAGAAAAATTATATAAAAAATCAGCGTTCCGGAAACTACCGTGCGTCCGAAGGACAGCCGGGGGGGCCACCAGGGCTCCAGGCGCCCTGGCGGCGCGCCCCCCCTGGGCCGCGCCGGGGGGGCGCCTGGGCCCCCCGAAGCTTCCCCGATTCCCCCTTTGGCATATATTTAAAGCGTCCTCCAAAACCCTTAGAACAGGAACTCTTTTCGCGATCCCACCTCTGTTCCGCCGCCGCCGCCGCTTCCAAGATCGGGAGCACCAGGAGAACTCTTCCCGGCACCCTGCCGGAGGGGAGGATCACCACCGGGAGCTTCTCCACCACCATGGACGCCTCCCGGATGACTTGTGAGTAGTCTCCCTTGGACCATGAGTCCATGACCAGTAGCTATGTGATGTTCTCCTCCCGTTCTTGTGCTTCACTAATTAGTCCTCGTGAGCTGCCCTACATGATCGAGGCACCTATGTAATCCTTATGCTGTTGCTATGATGAGTTTGCTGGGATCCGATGGATTATGAGATTATGTTCAGACTTGTGAGTAGTCTCCCTTGCATGTTCTCCGTTGTTATTTATTGCTTTGGCCGAGTAGTAGGTAGTGACTCCAAGAGGGAACGTTATGCTCGATTGTGGGTTCATGCCCCTCGATGACTAGCTTGAGTGACAGAAACATGAGTCTAGGGGATGTGCTGTTGCCACAAGGGGGAAAACAACGGTGCTTGTGCCCGCGGGTGCAAGGATTGTTTACTTTACGCAAAGTTCTTTTAATGCAGTTGTCTGTTGCATTGAGTTTACACTATGGGTGGGACTCGCAACTTAATACCAGCGAGATGTTCTGGATAGATATCTCAAGGTGGATGATTAGTAGTAGATATTGATGGATTTCGGTCTACTTACTTTGGCGTACCGCCCATGCTTTGAACCTCAACCTTTCTTGCAATGTAGTCAGCATTGGTTTGCGTTCGTGGTCCTGTCAATTGCCCAGCTGTAATTTGTTTACCTCACATAGCTGTTTTATCGTCTTTTGGGAGAGAGACATCACTAGTGAACATACTGAGACTCCGGTCCATATTACCATCATTGATCACATCCGCTATTTACTTTTCGCTATTATTTACTATTGCAAACATTATCTATCACTACTATCATTGCTTTTAATCCTTTGTGAACTACAAGGCCGGAGGGATTGACAACCTCTCTGTACTCGTTGGGAGCAAAGTTATTTGTATCTGTGTGTAGGTCCACGTTGATTGCTAATATCTGGCGCCGTTAGCAGTTGACACCTACTTGTTGAACCTAGGAGTCTCTGGGGATTCGATCCTTGGCATCTTTGGTAAGGGAAAAACTTCCACAACACTGCATCTTACACCTTCCACTTGGGGTAACCAACGAGGGGTTAGAGTCCCATCAGCCGCATCCCACTCCGTATCCGCCGCATCCCTCCCTAACGGCACGCGTCGATTGCGGCGTCGTGGGAGAGATCGTGGCATGTTTCTTTAATGGGGAAAATGCGGAACGTCCCCCTCTCCCCCTTAAAAGTAGAGGAAACAGGGGAAGTTTCCCCCATTGCTTCATTGCGTCTTCAACCTCCAGAAACCCCCGCCGCTCTCCTCCTCCCCAAAGGTCGAAAGAGAGCAGCGCTCCGTCCCTCTCCCGCCGCCGCCAGCCTCCCCAGCGCCGCCGGCCCCTCTCGCCGTCCCCGCCATGGCCCCGAAGGGCGACAAGGCGAAAGTCGCGAAGACCGAACGGGCGGCGAAGCTTGCAGCAATGCGGAAGAGGATGGTGGTCTTCCCGCCGAGGCTCGGCGCGAGGGAGCTGAAGGACAAGTACTACCTCTTCTGGTCGAGGGAAACGAAAGCTCACCCGCGCACCAGAGTTCTCCCCGCCGAAGCCTGCGACATGTTCCCGGGAGGTTATCCTTACTTTGCCCTGTTCTTCCATTGCGGACTCTGCCCTCCATACTCCGAATTCTTCTGCGACGTTATGAACACCTACGGGTTTCATCTTCTGGATTTCACCCCGAACAAAGTCTTAACCATGGCCGTTTTCGCACATCTGTGCGAAAACTTTGTCGGAGTCACCCCCAACGTAGCCCTCTTCCGCCATTTTTTTACGCCTCGGGTAGAGTCTGGGTCTCCCCTGTCCGGCGGGATTTCTTGGATCTTTAGGCTCAATAAGAAAGAGGCATACTTGATTGGAGAGCTCCGCGGCAAGTGGGAGGAGTGGAGGGCCGACTGGTGCTGGATCATGGAGGATGGACCCCAGCAATTTACTTCCCCGCGCCGAGATGCAATAGTGCGTGGCAAGGACTGGAGTGATCTGGCCTGGAGGACGAGAAGCTGAAGATAGCCCTCACTAGGATTCTTCGCCTCCGGCAAGCCAATCTTAATGTAGGTGAGGTCGGGGCAGATTTTCTTCGCCGGCGCATCGCTCCCTTACAGGAGAGGAAGAGGCCTGCTTGGGAGTTCGGCAACGCGGCAGACTGTATGAGGCTGCGCCCCGGCCTTAACTATAACTTCACTGTCTTGGATCTCAAAGGGATGCTCCGTGAGCTGTTCAAGCATGACGCCAAGCACCCGGAGTGGTTCGCCTCGCCGCGGGGGGTAGTTCCACTATGCAACAATTCATCGCTTAGTGCTATCCGCGCGGCGATGCCGTTGTGTGACTCCCACGGGGTTGACCCCACTTGGCTGGCGCCCTCTGACGAAGCCGCGCAAACCTTCTTCGACAACTTGGTGGAGCTGCCGATCAATCTCGATGAGAAGAAAGGTCTCACCCGCGACACCACCGACCGGGAGGTGGCGTATATCGCCACCAGGATGGAGGAGGCAGCCGTAGCCGATGTCGCGGGCGAGTTTGGGTACTCCTTGGACGAGGCACACGCAGTGGATGCGGTGAGCCGGGCTGAGGAGGAAGAGATCCTCAAATTGTTGAAGCCTGCCGGGCAACCCGCCGAGACGGGCGAGGCTGCCAGGCAAGGCACGGAGTCGAGCGAGCCCGCCGAGCAGGGTGATGAATCAAGTGATTCCGCCAAAGGCTCGGGCGGGTCTCTCAATCTTGACGATTCCTCTTCATCCTCGGGGAGCTCTCCGCCACCACCAAGTCCTCCGCCTCAACCGAGGAAGCGTCTCCGCAAGGCTGCGGACACGGCGAAGCAGCCGGCAGGCCAGCAGCCACAGCGTCGCTCGACGCACGCCACCATGACGAGCAAGGCCGTCAAGGGGGCGCCTCGCACCTCCGAAGCGGCTGGGGGAGGATTTTCCCGCACAGGCTCCACCGATCCTTCCGACCCTCGGGCCTCGGCGACGACCGGAGCGGGGTCTTCTCAGACCACGGCTCCGGCGCCCGCCAAACGCCCGAGGGAGCCTACTCCTCCAGCTCCTCGCGCCGGGACACGCGAGGCGGACTTCGACTTCTCCGTCCTCAGTTCCGACAAGGAGGAGGAGGAAGAGTAAGTAAAGCAACTCTCGTTTTCTTTAATTTGCTGTTCTTGCCTTGAATCTTCTTTGTCTAATTTTGTTTGATGTCTGTCTTCCAGGACCTTGGCCCAGAGGATGGCGAAGAGGGCCAAGATCTCGGTGGTCGATCTTGAGGACGAGCCTGTCGCAGCGGCGGGGGATGTGCCAGCGACAAGCTTGCCGTACCAGCCTGCTGCTTCGCAGAGCAGCCCCCAGCGCAACCCCCAGCGTGAGTCTTCTTTTTACTTCTTTACTTGTCGGGCGCGCGTGGGCTTCTTTTCCTTGCTAATGTCTTGTTTGTTTGCTAATTTGTGCAGAAGCAGAGCCACAGCCTCAGGAGCATCAAGAGACTGCTCCCGAAGAGCCGCTCGTCTCAACTTCCCCGCCAAGGAGGAGCTCCCCGGCGAGGGAGAATACCCCGCCAAGGGCAAGTACTCCGCCAAGGGCGAGTACCCCGCCAAGGGCGAGCACCCCGCCAAGGGCGAGTACCCCGCCAAGGGCGAGTACCCCGCCAAGGGCGAGCACCCCGCCAAGGGAAGGCGCCAGCGGCCCTCCGCCGGCGAGGGCTACCACCACGCCGCCGAGGGAGGACCCCCCGGTGAGGAACCCCGTCGAAGAAGAGGCTCGCGCAGGTAACCCTTGTGCTTTCCTTCTCTTGAACTTTCCTTTTTGGATATTTGCTTGACACTTCTTCTTTCTTTCTTCTTCTTTTCTTGTCCTCAGACTCGTCCGCCCCGGAGCCGATGGAGACGGAGGCCCCCGTCGATGAGACCGCCGCGGCCACTGACGCGGCAGCTGAGGAGGGGACCGGCGACCGCACTGACGGCCCTGAGGCCGCAGGAGCGCCGGACGCTGCGCCGGCCGCTGACCCTTCTGCTGCCGCGACCGAGCCGGGCGTCTATCTGGAGGCCGCCAACGGGGTCTTCATCCAAGTCCCGTGGGCTTCTTCGTCGAGGGCGCCCGCGGAGGGAGAGGTCTTCGATGGGGAAGTCCTGGCCTCCGCCGGGCTGAGGCTTGTCAACGCGCCCGGCAGCAGCAGCGAGCCCGAGGAGGAGCAGCTCCTGCGTCGGCTCCTGGCCCTGTATCGCGCCAGGCAGGCCAAGCTGGAGTCCCGGGAGGCTCTGGCTGCCAAGGCTGGCGTCAATCTGGAGAAGCGCGCCGAGGAGCTCCGCGCCGCCAACCAGGCGGCCCTCCGGTCCTTAGCGGAGGAGCGGGAGGAGCTTGCCGAGGCGCACCAGGCGTTCGTCCTTGAAAAGGCCGAAGCAGAGGAGCAGCAACGGCTCGCCGCCGAAGATCTGTCTCGGCGGGAAGGAGAGCAGAGGCAGCGGAAGGTCGACCTCGATAGCCATGAGGACGACCTTACCGCGCGCGAGCAGTCCCTTGGCGGGGCTCTGCAGGAGGCGAGGGACGCCGCTGCAGCTGCAGAGACCGCCAAGAGAGACTTGGAGGCGAGGGTGGCACAGTTGGAGACGAGCTTGAAGACGAGCAAGGAGAAGGTTGTTGCCTCACATTGGAGAGGGAGAAAGACGCCCATAGCCACTCGGAGCTGCAGGTCCGTCTCTCCGACAAGGGCAAGGAACTCGCCATCGCCAAGGACTCCATCGCGGACTTGGAATTGAAGCTGTCCACCCTCACTGAATCACTTGACGGCGCCAGGGACAGGGAGACGAAGCTGAAGGAAGATCTCCGGGCTGAGAGGGCACTGTTGGACAGCGCCGCCCTCACGCAAAATAACTTCAGGCAGACGGTGGAGCAGTGGACCGAGGGGCTCGTCGCCGCCGCCGCTGACATCGACAGGGAGATGGCGGCTCTGGGGACGGAGCACCTCGGATATTCCCCCGACGCGAACCTCCCTCACAGCGCCAAGCTGAGCTTGTTCTTCAGGGGAATAGCGCCGGCCCTCGAGCCGCTCCGGGAGAGGATCCCCACGCAGCTGGCCAACGAGGCGCGCAGGCTCTGTACGGGAGTTGTGGAGAGAGTGCTGACGAAGATAGTCTACCGCAACCCCGGGATCAATCTTGACAACGTCCTCCGGACCTTGCCGCCCGATGCTAACCAGGAAGCGCTGAAGGCTCTTGTCGCCCACATCGTGGCCAAGGTGGGCAAGATTAGGAGAGTTGACGGCGACCGTGTAGACTAGGTTATTTTCTTTCCGCTTCCCTTGTCGCTGCCAATTAAGTCATGGGCAGTAGTCTATTAGAACAGCGACAAGTCATCTTGTAATATAACTTTGTTTTGGGTAGTTGATGCAGTGTTATTTCCTTTGTTCGACTCCTTTACTTTGTATGCTTTTACCCTACGCTTTTAGGGAACTTGCCGGCAAAAGAGTCCCTTGCCGCGAGCGCTGAGTGCGGGACTTCAGCAGCCTGCTGGCAATGCCTCTACCGGCAAGAAACCTTGCCGCAGCTAGTCGCAGCACACTTAGGTCGTTGAGCGAACTCGAAAAGGAAGTAAGGGCGCGACACTTGTCGCAGCTCACTTAAGCCGTTGAGCGTGCTCGAAACGAAGTAAGGGCGCGGCTAGCTACGGGTAGGTTCCTCCGCGCATAGGTTTTCCATACAAAGTGTGGTCGTTCAAGGAAGATAACCTAAAAGTTTCAAAAATTTGAATGCTCAAACTTTGGCAACTTAGCTTTTGTGTTGTTTGCTTCCCGGCAAGGCGAGGCTTTCTTGAACGGCACTTGGTCCATACCACTGTCTCCTTTCCCC
>LR738711.1:840612887-840644154 GCA_902687465.1 Secale cereale
CCCCCCCCGGTAAACTTGTGCACGAGGAATCCTTCTTCTGATTGAGAAAAGAAAGAAAAACGGAGGAAACATAGGCATGGAGCTTTGCGGCCCGTTATTGCTTACCGGGGGTGTGTGCTGCACAAAGTGTCATATAATACATGCAAGAGAAACGAAAAGGCATGAAACGACAAGCTGTGCAAGGCACAAAAGTTTTACTGATGCACGGGGTCTGCGCCCGGCTTTGTACAAAGGTTTACATGCAACAGCGGCAAGACTTGTACAAAAGGTGGTTGCCGGAGCGGATCACGGCAACCGCGCCTTATGGGTGAAACTTGCGAAGATGCTCAATGTTCTAGGAGTTGCTCACCGGTAAGCCTTCTTCGGTCTCAAGGCGGACAGCGCCGGGCCTTGTGACTTGTCTCACCCGATAAGGGCCTTCCCACTTCGGCGTCAACTTGTTGGAATTCTTGGCGGACTGAACACGCCGAAGAACAAGGTCGCCTTCCTCGAAACTTCTGGCCTTGACTTTGCCGCTATGGTAGCGGCGCAAAGCTTGCTGGTATCGAGCAGCTCGTACAGCAGCCTGAAGACGGTTCTCCTCGAGGAGCAGTGCATCATCTTGCCGCAGCTGCTCTTGCTCGAGCTCATCGTAAGCGAGCACTCGAGGAGACCCGTATACGAGTTCCGTGGGGAGAACTGCCTCTGCTCCATAGACAAGAGCAAAGGGTGTCTGTCCGGTGGCTCGATTTGGTGTCGTCCTGATTGACCAAAGAGCCGCCGGCAACTCCTCAATCCAGTTTCTTCCGCACTTGTGCAGCCTGTCGAAAGTTCTTGTCTTGAGCCCGCGCAGCACTTCTGCGTTTGCCCTCTTCGCTTGACCGTTGCTCCTTGGGTGAGCAACAGAAGCGAAGCAGACCTTGGCGCCAAGGTCTTGGACGTACTACATGAAGGTGCGGCTTGTTAACTGTGTGCCATTGTCGGTGATGATCCTGTTAGGGACTCCGAAACGGCAAACAATTGACCTGAAGAACTTGACTGCTGACTGTGCGGTCACCTTTCTCACTGGTTCCACTTCCGGCCACTTTGTGAACTTGTCGATGGGGACGTACAAGTACTCAAAGCCCCCGACTGCGCGGGGAAAGGGCCCGAGGATGTCGAGCCCCCAGACCGAAAATGGCCAGGACAAAGGGATTGTCTGGAGAGCTTGAGCTGGCTGATGTATTTGCTTGGCATGGAACTGGCACGCTTCACACTTGGTTACTTGTGCAGTTGCATCATGGAGGGCTTCTGGCCAATAGAAACCTTGCCAGAACGCCTTCCCGGCAAGTGCTCTTGCGCCAATGTGGTGGCCACATATGCCTCCATGTATCTCTGCCAACAGCTTCTGTCCATCTTCCCGAGAAATGCACTTCAATCTGACACCATTGAGTCTTCTTCTGTACAGTTCATTGCCGACGAACTGGTACATACTTGACTGCCTGGTTATTCTCTCTATCTCTTCTGGTTCTTCGGGAAGTTCTCCAGTTTGAAGAAGACGGACAATTTGTTGTGCCCAGGTTGGAGCTTGAGGCTCAACAACAAGGACTAAAGGCATCAGTGCTGCTGCGGGAACGTCAGCTTCTACGGCAAAAACATGCGGCTCTGCCGGAGCTGGACGCTCCCCGGCAAGCTTGCCGGGGCAAGACTTGTCGGGAACGCATGCTTCAACTATACGAACCCTGGGGTCCGCAGGAGCAGACCGTTCCTCAGCAACTTGGTCGTTGATCTTGGGGACCTTGGCGGCGGCTTCACGAAGATCCCCCGGCAAGTAGTCGCCGGAGACCAACTTTCTCTTCTTGCTTTGCCCAACTGATGGCGTAACGGATGGTTGAGTTAGCTTGAGCACGAAGATTCATGGTTCCACAGGTAGCTTCAGTGCAGCACACTTTAATAGGCCGTCCGCGACGTCATTTTGAGCTCTTGGAACGTGCTCCATTTGTATGCCTTCAAAGTGTTCTTCAAGCTTTCTCACTTCGTCGACGTAAGCTTCCATCAATGGGCTCTGATAGCTCTTGTTCACTTGTCGGACAACCAACTGCGAATCTCCCCGCACAATCAGCTTCTTGATCCCAAGTTCCGCTGCAATTCTGAGGCCGGCAAGCAAACCTTCATACTCTGCAGTATTGTTCGTTGCTTGTTCCTTGGGAAAGTGCATTTGGACAACATACTTGAGGTGCTCGCCGGTGGGTGCGACAAGCAGCACACCAGCACCGGCGCCTTGCAGCGAGAAGGCTCCATCGAAGTACATTACCCATTCGTTGTTTGCTTCTTTGGCGGGGACGTTTGTCTCTGCAATCTCTTCGTCTGGTGTTGGTGTCCATTCTGCTATGAACTCTGCCAATGCTCTGCTTTGGATAGTTGAAGTACTTTCAAACTTAAGACCAAAGCTTGACAGCTCCAGTGCCCACTCGACAATCCTGCCCGTTGCCTCTGGATTTTTCAATATCCTCTTCAGCGGAAAGCGAGTGACCACTGTTATCTCATGTGCTTGGAAGTAATGGTGCAGCTTCCTCCAGGCCATGAGGAGACCAAAAAGCAGCTTCTGCACCCCAGAGTATCTTGACCTAGCCCCCTGCAGGAGGGAACTGACAAAATAAACTGGGCGCTGCACCATCCTCTTTCGCACTTCTTCTTGCATCTGCGCAGACTCTCCCTTGTCGGGGCCAGAGCTTGTCGGGGAAGCCCCCTGCTTGTCGCTGGACGTGCTTGCCGGGGCTGTGGGCTCCTCATCTGCCTCCCTTTCTGCTACTAACGCAGCACTAACCACTTGATTGGTTGCTGCTAAGTATAGCAGCAACTTCTCTTGTGGCCTAGGTGTGACAAGTATTGGAGTGGAGGATAGGTACCCTTTCAAGTCTTGCAGCGCCGCCTCCGCTTCCGGAGTCCATTTCATCGGACCTGCCTTTTTCAAGATTTTGAAAAACGGCAGGGCGCGTTCTGCAGACTTAGAAATGAACCTGCTGAGGGCAGCCACACAACCAGCAAGCCTCCGTACATCCTTGACGCGCTTCGGAGCTTCGATCTGCTCGATGGCTTTGATCTTGTCGGGATTAGCTTCAATCCCCCTCTAGGACACAAAGAACCCGAGAAGCTTGCCGGAGGGGACTCCGAAGACGCACTTCTCGGGGTTGAGCTTGAGTTGTATCTTGCGCAGATTTGCAAAGGTTTCATCCAGGTCTTGAATCAGGGTATCCTTGTCTTTGCTCTTGACCACTATATCATCCATGTAAGCTTCTACATTCCTATGTATCTGTGGCTCAAAAGCAGTGTGGACCACCTTCGCAAATGTTGAACCCGCATTCTTCAATCCAAAGGGCATGCGTATAAAACAGTAAGTGCCACACGGGGTAATGAATGCAGTCTTCTCTTCATCCTCCTCAGCCATGAATATCTGGTGGTACCCTGAGTATGCATCAAGAAACGAAAGCAACTCACATCCAGCCGTGGAGTCAACGATCTGGTCAATACGCGGCAAGGGAAATGGATCCTTGGGACAAGCTTTATTCACATCCGTGAAGTCTATACAAAGCCTCCACTTCATGTTTGCTTTACGTACGACAACAGGGTTGGCCAGCCACGTGGGATGAAGAAAAACTCTAACAAGGCCTGCCGCTTCCAACTTCTAGATTTCTTCAGCAATAAACTCTTGGCGCTCCACTGCTTGCTTCCTGACCTTCTGCTTGACGGGCCGCGCGTGAGGACAAACGGCAAGCTTGTGCTCAATCACTTTCCTGGGAACACCGGGGATGTCAGACGGTTGCCATGCAAACACGTCGACATTCGCCCGCAGGAAAGCAACGAGCGCGCTATCCTATTTAGGATCGAGCGTATCACTGATGGTGAAAGTACCACCAGTGCCGTCCTCCTTGGCGGACACCTTCTTGGTTGTAGGTGGAGCTGCCATTCCCTTCTTGCACTTGCCGGTCGAGCTTGATGGTGCGTCCTCGACGGCAGCGCAGCACTCCGAAGAGGTGCGTTTGCCGAAGAGGGCCCCCAGAGCTCTTGCCGGACTTGGTCTTGTTCTTCCCCCCAGGAGCTTGAGCGGCAAGTGTTTTGCCATCTGTTGCGGCTGCTGCGTCCCGGTAGATCTTGTCGGCGCAGATAAGCGTGTCCTTCTTGTCGCCGGGGACAGAGATGACGCTTATCGGGCCAGGCATGAGCATGTTGTAGGCGTAGTGAGAGGCTACCAAGAACTTGCCAAGCGTTGGACGGCCAAGTATCCCGTTGTATGGCAACGGGATATCGACAACGTCAAAAGTGATCCTCTCAGTCCTAAAGTTCAGCTCTCCGCCAAAGGTTACTGGCAGTGTAATCTTCCCCTTCGGCTTGCTCCTTCCCGGGTTGATTCCTTGGAAAGTTCCGGTTTCCTCGAGCTCGCTGTCGGGGATCTGGAGCTTTCGGATCACAGTGGAGGAGATCAGGTTCAGACCGGCCCCGCCGTCAACCAACATCTTAGCGACCTTGAGGTTGCGGATGGTTGGCGAAACCAACATCGGCAAGCACCCGACCGCAGTTGTGCGGTCAGGGTGGTCCTCAATGTCGAAGATGATGGGCGTGCTGGACCACTTCAAGAGTTTGCGCGACTCGACGTGTGGCTCTGCTGCATTAACTTCCCGCACCCATTGTTTGAGTTGGCGGTGGGAAGTATGCAGAGAGGCACCTCCATCGACGCACAGAACTTCTGTGGCCTTCTGGAACTCCTGCTCGCTGTTGTCTTCGTCGTCCATGTCCTCGTTGTCGCCTTCGTCTTCGTCCTTGTCGCGGTCGCGGGGAGGTCTATCTCCTTGCCGCTGCTTAGCCTTGCCGCGGCGTCCTCCCCGGACATTGAATGGCCGCTTCTTGCCGGACTCTCCTCCGCCTCCCTGGGCCTTCTCCTTGTCGCGTCGCTCGTACTCAGCCTTCTGCTGCTCGACGAGGTATTCGACCCTCTTAAAGTTCTGGAGATCGTGGCCCTTGGTGCGGTGGATCTTGCAGTACTGCTTGGCGGAGCCGTCCTGCTTGTCGGCGGCGGCTACAGTGGCAGCTTCCTTGCCGGAGCCACCAGCCTGAGCTTTCTTGGCGCCTGCCTCCTTGACGGACTGCTCGACGGCCAGTACTTCCTTGTTCTTCTTCTTCTTATTGTTCCGCCGCCGGTTTTTCCTTGCCGGGGCGGCATCCTCACTGTCCGTTCCTCCTGCTCCAACATCCTCTCTGGGGAGTCTCCTCCCCTCTTCAACGCGCGCGCACTTGTTGGCCAGGGCATAAAGCTCACTGACGTCTCGTATCTTGCGCATCGCCATTTCCTCCCTCATCTAGCGGATACACACGTTCTGATGGAACGCGCTAATAACCGCGGCAGGGTGGACGTCCGGGATGTTGTGCTGGACGCGGCTGAATCTCTGGATGTATTTCTGCAGGGACTCTCCTTCCTTCTGGGCAAGTATATGGAGATCACTTTCCTGGCCATGGGGCTTGTGGCCGCCCGTGAAGGCGCCAACAAACTGATGGCACAGGTCGGCCCATGAAGAGATGGAGTTTTCCGGCAAGTGCATGAGCCAATATCTGACATTTGGCTTGAGCACGAGCGGGAAGTAGTTAGCTAATATCTTCTCGTCTCGTCCCCCGGCAGCCTGCACCGTAATGGTGTAGATGCTGAGGAACTCTGAGGGATGGGTCTTGCCGTCGTACTTCTCGGGTACGTCGGGCTTGAAGTTTTTCATGCTGGGTCACTGGACTTGCCGCAGCTCACGGGTAAACGCAGGGCAACCTGCCGCGTACGGCAAGTCGCCCGGTTCACCGGGCGCGTGCAGGTCGACAGCGGTCCCAGCACGCTGGTCGGACTGTCGTCGCGCTTCTCTTCGACGCTCGATACGAGTCCGAGCGTCTTCTTGTCGCCTGTCGTCGAGGACTTGACGCTGATCGCGGCGAGCCCACGGATCCGACGACGCCGTGGAGTCGTCGTCGAAGTTGATCCGGCGAGTCGGCGATTTTTGCTTCCGCGGCGGGGAGTGCACGGTAGTTGCACCCCCGGCGGTCTTGTCTCCATCAGCACGCGCCTGGCTGACTTGCCGCGGCCGTGATGTTGCCAGCTGCTGCGGCGTGTCGTTGTTGACGAAGGCGATGAGGCTTTGGATGGTGGCCCTCCAGTCTTCGGCCTTGTCTGCCGCTGGAGGGAAATCGAGGAGCAGCTGAGCTCTAGCTAGAGCTTCTGCTGGAGTGGAGGGAAGCGGTGGCGAGCGGTGCGAGGAGCGAGATATGCTCGGACTTCTAACCGCGTTAGAAGGAGCAGGTTCTCGCCCCGGCGACCGCGCCTTGCTCGTGCCAGCTCGTTGGCCTTGAGCGTCACGCGACCCGCCAGCTTGGCCTTGTCCCAGCAAGCGGATGGTACCCTGCGTACCACGCCTCTGCCGTTCCAGCACCTCCTGAGAGGGGCGCGGTGCGTGTACGGACACCGAGGTCTTGGAGTGCGCTCGGTCGTCCGTCTTGTCCTTGGACTTGGCGGCGCCGTGAGTTTCTTCGCCGGCGTCTGCCCTTCCGCCAGCGTCTACCCCACTGACCGTTGGTTCTGGTGGCGGCGGGATCGACGCAGACGGGCCTCCTACCTCCGAAGCTTTCTTCTTCGGCGGCATGTCGATGAAGTTTACGAAGTTAGTGAAGTTGCTGAAGATTGCGCCCGCGTGAACGCCGGATCAGGTTCGCACAACCTCGACGCCCCCTACCTGGCGCGCCAAAGATGTCGGGGAAACTGATCGCCCACGAACACCTATGGGACCGGAGCCCCTTTTCGGTATGGCAAGGGAGCGGAGGATGCACGAAGAGCGGATCGAGGCGAGCACGCGAGCAGTTTACCCAGGTTCGGGCCGCACAGATGCGTAAAACACTACTCCTGCCTTGGTTGTATTGAGTTCTTGGCTCGGGAGAAAGAAGAGCTACAGTACTGATTGCTAGCTACCCCGAGCGTGAGAGTGATCGAAGTCCGGAACCCCCTCTACGTTGTGCATGGGCCTCCTTTTATAGGTCAAAGGGGTCACCGACAGCTGGCAACGTAGGTGAGGGTAAAAACATAAAAGTGGTGGTAGTTGTAACAGTGAATGTACAGTGTTTTGTACCTAACCCTGACGGTGGGGGACAAGGGCATTGAATGCCCGTCACCGTCGCCCCAAACAGTGCAAAAAAGCGTCCGTCCGGGCGTCTCCGTTCGCCACGACAGTAGCCTCGTCATCGTGGCTTGCCACCATGTCCCCCAAGCTGCACAGCCTTCCGCCACGTGTCCCTGGAAGGGCCCCAGGGCGACGCGTGGCTGGATGAGCTGGAGCGCGGGCACACAGTGGAAGCTTGCCGCGGCAAGCGTCTTGCCGCGGTCGCTACCTTGACGCGCCCGGAAGCTTGTCGCTCTTCGGGTCTTGCCGGGGCGCGCGGTGCGCCACGGCAAGTCTTCTGAAATGCCATGCTTTGGCCTTCCTGGCAAGCTCCTCTTGCCAGGGTCTTGTGCTAAAGGGGCGGTTATGAGCCTGGAGTGGCCTTCCCGGCAAGCTCCTCTTGCCGGGGCCTTATTTCTTTAACTTGAATACTTTGTTCTTGAATGGCTTCAAAGGAACCAAAGTGGGCCTTGGCGAGCGCGTGGCAAGCCCTGCCATGGGATGCTGCTACTGCCCGTGCACAAGTCGGGATACTAAGGTACCCCTACTTTAGTACACCGACAGAGACGTATCAGCATCTCCAAGTTTAATTCCTACTCGTCCTCGAGTGGGTAAAGGATAAAAGAAATAATTTATGAAGTGTGAATGCTAGCAAAGTGCACAAGTTTGATCAATGACAATTTCAATCACTTTCCCTAGCATCATAACAACAAATCTTTCTTATAAAATTTCTCATGTTTAAAGTAGCAACCAATTCACATGTTCAGGTTCAAACAATGAATTCTCTTGAAACTCAACAACCTATGTTCTCAGTTACCAAGCAATCATAATCCAACTTATTCAACAGAGTTTAAGTAAGAGCTCCACATACTCAACCATCATATAGTCTTCTATGATTGCTAACGCTCACCACATACACATGAGCAGAACATTTCAACCGGACACATAGAAAGATAGGGGCTTGTAATTTCGCCTCCCAACGTATTTACCTTTGGGTGATGTCAACAATAATAACTCATGCTACCCATATTCAGCTGGACATATATGCCTAGATCTTTCCTCACCACATGATGCTTGCCAAATGAGAAAAAAATAAAAAGGAATAGGGAGAAATACTTTGACTCTTTGCATAAAAGTAAGTACTGAAAAGTAAAAGATAGGCCCTTCGCAGAGGGAAGCAGAGGTTGCCATGCGCTTATTTGTTTGTATGCTCAGTCCCTTAATGCAAAGGAATGTCACGTTATATTGCCCCTTATGATAGCATCCTTTATTATGTAGTCTATCGCTTTTATTACTTTGTCATCACAAGTTCGTACAACGCTCAATTTTCCCTTACACTAAATGATCTAACACTTTTAGAAGCAATTTTTATTGCCTTTTTGCACCGATGACAACTTACTTGAAGGATCTTGCTCAATCCTTAGGTAGGTATGGTGGACTCTTGAAGATAAGATTTGGGTTTAAGGGTTTTTTGATGCACAAGTAGTATCTCTACTTGGTGTGGAATTTTTGGCTAGCAAAGATGGGGGGAAAGCACCACATGTTGAAGGATCTATGACAATATAACTTCTATATGAATATGAACAAACATAAACCATCACGTTGTCTTCCTTGTCCAACGTCAACAATTTTGGCATATAATATTTTGATGGGGGGTCACAATCACAAAAGATTTCCAGGATAGTGTATTTGCATGTGAAAGTTCTCTTCCTTATACTAATTATTCGTGAATTGCTTGTATGAGCAATATTGTGATTGTCAAGCCTCAAAAGGTTTCACTATCTAAACCCAATGTGAAGCTATCACTAGGCATGCTATGATTTAAACTTCATGACATTCAATTTATTCAAGAATTTACTCATAGGATATAAGTGAAGCACAAGAGTAAATGACAAGCTACTCCAAAAAGATATAAATGAAGATCATGAGCATAATATTTATTTCTCTAAAATTAATCTAATTGAAGCATGAGAGAATTTCTTCAAAAATACTAAAGCACACCATGCTCAAAAAGATATAAGTGAAGCACTAGAGCAACGGTGCCAGAAAATAGCTTCGTTGACGGGATGTGAATACCACTTATCTAGCCTCTCTGGTAACTATTTGGGGGCTCTATTTTATTTCAAAACTTTCAGATATAAGTGTTTTATTAAAACAGCAAGCAAACAAAATAAAACGACATTTCAAGAATAGCACATCTCATGTGAAGAAGCAAAAACTTAGAGTCAACCGATACTAACCGATAATCGTTGATGAAGAAAGGTGGGATGCCTATCGGGGCATCCCCAAGCTTAGATGCTTGAGACTTATAGAAATATTGTCTTGGGGTGCCTTTGGCATCCCCAAGCTTGAGCTTTTGTGTCTCCTTAATTCTTCTCATATCACGGTTTCCCTAAATCTCAAAAGCTTCATTCACACAAAACTCAACAGGAACTCGTGAGATAAGTTAGTATAAATCAATGCAAAACCTTATCATCCTCTACTGTAGAAAATCACAAAAATTGTTATTCAACATTGCATACTAAATTCCTCTGCATATTTAATACTCCTATCCTCAAGTAGAATCATTAAACAAGCAAACATATGCAAGCAATGCAAACATAACAACAATCTGTCAAAATAGTACAGTCTGTAAAGAGTGGAATTGTTCTCATACTTACCCAGCTCTAAAAATTCTGAAAAATCACCAAGTTACAGAGAACTTATCCATTCTAACTTTTTAAAAATTTCAAGATTTTATCATGTTCTGACTATACAGAAGAATTCAGACAATGGTAGAAAACTTTCTGTTTTCAAACAGCAACATATAAAATGGCAAAGTAAGCACGGTAAAGGCTATCGTTGCCACTTTTATTGAAATAAAAGATACAAAACATTATTCTAAATACCAGCAAGAAAATTCTAACAAAATAAAATGACGCTCCAAGCAAAACACATATCATGTGACGAATAAAAATATAGCTCGAAGTGAGGTTACCGATAATGTTGGAGACGAAAGAGGGGATGCCTTCCGGGGCATCCCCAAGCTTAGTTGCATGGATATTCCTTGAATAGTACCTTGGAGTGCCTTTATCATCCCCAAGCTTAGGGTATTGTCACTCATTATTCTCCTCATATTGACATCTCACCCAAAACTTGAAAACTTCAATCACACAAAACTTAACAAAACTTCGTGTGATGGGTTAGTATGATAAAACAAATCATTCACTTTGGGTACTGTCAAATACAAGATTCATAATTGTTCTCACACAATTACTACTATAGCATATCATTTCTACAATTTATATTGATCAATATAATCCATAGAAACTAGAAAACAAGCAAACTATGCATTGAAAACAGAATCTGTCAAAAATAGAACAGTCAATAATGATCTGAACATTCACCATACTTCTGCAACTCTAAAAATCTTGAAAAATATGACCACGTTGGCAATCTGTATATTAAACTTCTGCAAGAAGAATCAACTTAAAATCACTCTTCTGTTAAAAATGAGAATTTTTCTCATGAGCGCAAAAGTTTCTGTTTTTCAGCAAGGTCAAATCTACTATCATCCAACAAGATCCTAAGGCTTTGCTTGGCACTTTATTGAAACAAAAGCTATAAAACATGATTACTAAAGTAGCATAATCATGTGAACACACAAAAACATTATGTATAAGTGTTGGGTTGTCTCCCAACAAGCGCTTTTCTTTAATGCCTTTTAGTTAGGCATGATGATTTCAATGATGCTCACATGAAAGATATGAATTGAAACATGCAAGAGAGCATCATGAATCACATGCCAAGCACATTTAAGTCTAACTGACTTCCTATGCATAGGGATTTTGTGAGCAATCAAATTATGAGAACAATAATCAACTAGCATAGGAAGGTAAAATAAGCATACCTTCAAGATTTTCAACACATAGAGAGGAAACTTGATATTATTGCAATTCCTAAAAGCATATGTTCCTCCCTCATAATAATTTTCAGTAGCATCATGAATGAATTCAACAATATATCCATCACATAAATCATCCTTTTCATGATGCAAAAGCATAGAAATTTTTCTACTCTCCACATAAGCAATTTTATTCTCATGAATAGTGGTGGGAGCAAACTCAACAAAATAACTATCATGAGATTGAAAATTAAAGTTATGATGACAAGTTTCGTGGTTATCATTATTCAATATAGCATACATTTCATCACCATAATCATCATATATAGGAACTTTGTTGTCATAATCAATTGCAACCTCCTCCAAAATAGTGGATTCATCATTAAATAAAGTCACGACCTCTCCAAATCCACTTTCATCAATATAATCATCATAAATAGAAGGCATGAAATCATCATAATAAATTTTCTCATCAAAACTTGGGGGACTAAAAATATCATATTCATCAAATATAGCATCCCCAAGCTTATGGTTTTGCATATCATTAGCATCATGGATATTCAAAGAATTCATACTAACAAGATTGCAATCATGCTCATCATTCAAATATTTTGTGCCAAACATTTTATTGACTTGTTCTTCTAACAATTGAGCACAATTTTCCGATCCATAATTTTCAAGAAAGATATTATAAACATAATCAATAATATGATGTAACCTCAATTCCATTTTTTTGTTTTATTTTACAAAACCAAACTAGTGATAAAACAAGAAACTAAAAGATTCGATTGCAAGATCTAGAGATATACCTTGAAGCACTCACCTCCCCGGCAACGGCGCCAAAAAAGAGCTTGATGTCTACTACGCAACTTTATTCTTGTAGACATGTGTTGGGCCTCCAAGCGCAGAGTTTTGTAGGATAGTAGCAATTTTCCCTCAAGTGGATGACCTAAGGTTTATCAATCCGTAGGAGGTGTAGGATGAAGATGGTCTCTCTCAAACAACCCTACATCCAAATAATAAAAAGTCTCTTGGATCCCCAACACACCAAATACAATGGGAAATTGTATAGGTGCACTAGTTCGGTGAAGAGATGGTGATACAAGTGTAATATGGATAGTAGATATTGATTTTTGTAATAGTAACAATAAAAACAGCAAGGTAGCAATTGAAAAAATGGAGCACGAACGGTATTGCAATGCTTGAAAACAAGGCCTAGGGTCGTACTTTCGCTAGTGCAATCTCTCAGCAATACTAATATAATTGGATCACATAACCACCCCTAAAAGTGCGATGAAGAATCCCTTCAAAGTTCCTAGCTAGCGGAGAATATAAGAAGAAATTGTTGGTGGGGTACGAAACCACCCAAAGTTATTCCTTCAGATCAATCTTTCCAAGAGTTCATACTAAAATAACACGAAGTTATTCTTTCCGATCAATCTATCCAAGATTTCATACTAAAATAATACAAGGTTATTCTTTCCGATCAATCTATCAAGAATTCATACTAACATAAGACAAAGTTATCCTTTCCGATCGATCTATCAAGAGTTCGTACTAAAATAACACCAAAACAAATTAAGATTTATAATACTGAATCCAACACAAAGAACCTCAAAGACTGCCCCAAGATTTCTACCAGAGAAACAAAGACAAGAACGTGCATCAACCCCTATGCGTAGATTAACCCAATGTCACCTCGGGAATCCGCAAGTTGAGTGCCAAAACATATATCAAGTGAATCAATACGATACCCCATTGTCACCACGAGTATTCAATTTCAAGACATATATCAAGTGTTCTCAAATCCATAAAAGTATTCAATCCAAACAAATCTCAAAGGGAAAACTCAATTCATCACAAATTGATAGAGAGGGGAAAACACCATATGATCCGACTATATTAACAAATCCCGCGATACTTAAGAGTGTGCATCTCAAGAACATGAGAGAGAGAGGGATCAAACACATAGCTATTGGTACAAACCATCAGCCCTGAGGGTGGACTACTCCCTCCTCATCATGGTGGCCGCCGAGATGATGAAGATGGCCACCGGTGATGATTTCCCCTCCGACAGAGTGCCAGAAAGGGTCTAGATTGGTTTTCGGTGGCTACAGAGGCATGCGGCGGTGGAACTTCTGATCTAGGGTTATTTCTGATGGTTTCTCTATTTATAGGAATTTTTGGCGTCGATCTCACGTCCGGATGGGCCTCGAGGTGAGCACAACCCACCGGGGCACGAGCAAGGGCCCAGGCGTGCCCCGGTGTCTTGTGCCCTACTCCTTCACCTTCTGGTCCATCCACGAAGCTTCGGGGGCCTCTTTTGTTCCAAAAAAAATCATCAAAATGTTTCAGCTCATTTGGAGAACTTTCATTTCTGCACAAAAAACAACACCACGGTAGTTCTGCTGAAAACAGGGTCAGTCCGGGTTAGTTCCATGCAAATCATACCAAAACTATATAAAGTTGTTATAAACATGGCATGAATACTTCATAAATTATAGATACGTTGGACACGTAATAATTATTTCCAATAAGTCAGTTGCTCGCTCCATTGTTCTAGAGAACGGAGTCTTAGTCATCTTGCCCATGAGGCATGGTTAGCAAGCGCCAAGTGATTCATAATCAAGTGATTCCAAAAGCCCATCAGCATGGAGTTTCTTCATGCGCTTTACACCAATATGACCTAAACGGCAGTGCCACAAATAAGTTGCACTATCATTATCAACCTTGCATATTTTGGCTTCAATATTATGAATATGTGTATCAATACAATCGACATTTAACAAAAATAGACCACTCATTAAGGGTGTATGACCATAAAAGATATTACTCATATAAATAGAACAACCATTATTCTATGATTTAAATGTATAACCGTCTCACAGCAAACAAGATCCAGATATAATGTTCATGCTCAACGCTGGCACCAAATAACAATTATTTAGGTCTAAAACTAATCCCGAAGGTAGATGTAGAGGTAGCATGCCGACGGCGATCTCATCGACTTTGGAACCATTTCCCACGCGCATCGTCACCTCGTCCTTAGCCAATCTTCGTTTAATCCATAGCCCATGTTTCAAGTTACAAATATGAGCAACCGAACCAGTATCAAATACCCAGGCGCTACAACGAGCATTAGTAAGGTACACATCAATAACATGTATATCAAATATACCTCTGTTCACTTTGCCAGCCTTCTTATCCGCCAAATACTTAGGGCAGTTCCGCTTCCAGTGACCAGTCCCTTTGCAGTAGAAGAACTCAGTTTCAAGATTGGCTCCAAACTTGGGTTTCTTCCCAGGAGTAGCAACTGGCTTGCTATTCTTCTTGAAGTTCCCCTTCTTTCCCATGCCTTTTTTCTTGAAACTAGTGGTCTTGTTAACCATCAACACTTTATGCTCCTTCTTGATTTCTACCTCCGCAGCTTTGAGCATATCGAAGAGCTCGGGAATTGTCTTTTGCATCCCTTGCATGTTATAGTTCATCACGAAACCTTTATAGCTTTGTGGCAATGATTGAAGAACTCTGTCAATAACACTACCATCATCAACTTTGACTCCAAGTTGAGTCATGTGGTTGTGGTACCCAAACATTCTGAGTATGTGTTCACTGACAGAACTGTTCTCCTCCATCTTGCAGCTATAGAACTTGTTGGAGACTTCATATCTCTCAACTCGGGCATTTGCTTGAAATATTAACTTCAACTCTTGGAACATCTCATATGCTCCATGACGTTCAAAACGTCTTTGAAGTCCCGATTCTAAGCCATAAAGCATGGCACACTGAACTATCGAGTAGTCATCAGATCGAGCTTGCCTGACGTTCATAACATCAGGAGTTTCTCCTGCAGCAGGCTTGTCACCTAGCGGTGCTTCAAGGACATAATTCTTCTGTGCAACAATGAGGATAATCCTCAAGTTACGGACCCAGACTGTGTAGTTGCTACCATCATCTTTCAACTTAGCATTCTCTAGGAACGCATTAAAATTCAAGGGAACGGTGGCACGGACCATTGATCTACAACAACATCGAACGTTAAGCGTGCGGACCCTATGGGTTCAAGAACTATGTAGACATGACCGAGGCACATCTCAGGTCAATAACCAATAGCGGAACCTGGATGCTCATATTGGCTCCTACATATTCTATGAAGATCTTTATTGGTCAAACCGTATAACAACATACGTTGTTCCCTTTGTCATCGGTATTTTACATGCCCGAGATTTGATCGTCGTTATTGTCGGGGAGATGACCCCCGGGTAGGCCCAAGACGGCAAATGACGCTTCAAAAAACATCGGGGCCAGCAACGCCCCTCAATTCGGCTCGCACTTGGCCGGGTTGCTTAACCCGGCTGAGTCCCTCAACCCGGCCGAATCCCTCAACCCGGCCAAGTCCCTCAACCCGGCCGAACTCGCCATCCCGGCCGCCTGGCCGGTTCCCTGTCCGGCTGCTCCAGTCGGCCTGCTACGCGAAGTTAGCTACGGCGTCTCGTCCGACATGACACCGATAAGACGGCCATATCGCGACCACTGTTGCTGATAAAGCACACACTGTTCACTCATCACATGCGACGTCATCTATAGTGTACCTTGTCCCCTGGGCATTGATTTATAAAATGCCTCGGGGGACAAACATAGCCTAGCATACAAGCTACACATAGCTTGGGATGCAATCTACTCACTGTAGCTTACATCTCAAGCCACACACACCCACTACTCATATATATGGACAACCTCCACTCCACTCATGGGGTCACTTGGCTCTCACGCCACACACTCACATCCATCCATACTACACTCTACTAGTGCCAAGAGCACTCAGGCATGCACTTGTGCTCACACACACATATATACATGAGGCCAGCGATCCATAGCTGCCTTATGCGATACAACTCCATGAGCAACTCTATACTGCTAGACATGTACACTGCATATATATTCAGACATGCAGGAGTAGGAGTATTATCTCTACGGAGAGCTCCGAACCTGGGTAAATCACCGCGTGCTGTTTACCCAATCTCGTCCCTTGATCTCCAAGAGCAGTCTTGCCCTCACCTCAAGCCACCCCGTGGCATCTGTCGTCTCACAAACCCACCCGCGAGATAACCACGACATGTATCATTATACCTAGTTCAATCTTGTTACCGGCAAGTCTCTTTACTCGTTCTGTAATACATCATCTTGTGACTAACTCATTAGCCATTTGCTTGCAAGGCTTATAGTGATGTGTATTAGCGAGAGAGCCCAGAGATACATCTCCGACACTTGGAGTGACAAATCATATTCTTCATCTATGCCAACTCAAAAAGCACCTTCGGAGACACCTGTAGAGCATCTTTATAATCACCCAGTTACGTTGTGACGTTTGATAGCACACAAGGTGTTCCTATGGTATTCGGGAGTTGCGTAATCTCATAGTAAGAGGAACATGTATAAGTGATGAAGAAAGCAATAGCAATAAAACTAAACTATCAATATGCTAAGCTAATGGATGGGTCTTGTCCATCACATCATTCTCCTAATGATGTGATCCCATTCATCAAATGATAACATATGTCTATGGTTAGGAAACTTAACCATCTTTGATTAACGAGCTAGTCTAGTAGAGGCATACTAGGGACACTCTGTTTGTCTATGTATTCACACATGTATCAAGTTTCCGGTTAATACAATTCTAGCATGAATAAAAGACTTTTATCATGATATATAAGGAAATATAAGTAACAACTTTATTATTGCCTCTAGGGCATATTTCCTTCAGTCGTCGAGTACTATCACGAGCCATTGGCCAAAAGAAAAAGCTAGAAGAAGAAAAGGATAAGCAAGCCGAAGAGATAGAGAGCTTAAAGGCTCAATTATTGGATGAACTAAAGGAGAATAAAAAGTTGAAAGGTGACATATTCGATATGACCTTTAAACCACCCAGAGAAATTGTATTGTCCAGTAGTTTGGAGTATTATAATGTTGTTCCTGCAGGTCTTTTAACCGGGCGTCCTGAAGAAGAGGTATCTGGATTCTGAGGCGGCGTGCTAAAGGAATTGTCCATAGTGCATGAGCGGGCCCGGAAAGCCATGAAGAGTATGTTCAAAGCCTTATGGCCATCCGATGCTCCTCCAGAAAGTATGGAGGATTTGACGAACTTGTTCAAAGGTGCCCGACGCTACTTTGAGCTATCGAAGGCGTCAGCGTGCCGGGAAGATGCGTGAGAGGCATGCGCCATGGTGAAAACACGCTATATTGGGCTTGAGGCGAATCGTATGGCCCGAGTGGGACCTCGGGGACCGGACGGGCAAGAAATTCCCGTGAGCTTGGTATATGACCAAGTGATGGTAGCTGCAAAATATTCGCAAGAAGATTGTAGCCTAGATAGTCTTATGGATGGCATAGATAAAGAGTAGGCATTTGATTTGATGTATCAATGTACTTTATCATCAAGCTTATCTCCGACCGAACTTGGCGAAAATTTGTCATGGCAGGCCTTCGGCTTCAGCCTTCGAACCAAAAGGTCGGAGTGTTTCCGGATACCATGTTTGAATGTAATAAACACTCATCATGTTCAGAAACAAGGCAATCTGGTCGTATTGCTTGAGTAGACATAATTTGTTCGGGGAGTTATGTTATATTACTATTTAACGTAAGAAACATCTTCCAGGGAATATAGTTCCGTTAGGGGTTCCTTTCCCTGGGTTAGCGTGCTTGATTATGCATGCATAGGCTTTTGGTTCGGAAGATGGAATTACGGGCAGCCGATCCCTTATAATCATGTAAACATAGATATCTTATCGTTCCTTACCGACCAATCATTCCCTTAAGAACGCTAGCTTTCGGCTTCAGCCATCTGAGGTACAGATCCGGATTACCCGGTTGTAACAATCGCAGAGGTGTTGCCTTTACACCCTACCCGAACAATCGGGGATTTAGGGTATAAACACAGGAGCGAGGTGATACGTCTCCAACATATCTATAATTTTTTATTGTTCCATGCTATTATTTATGAAGTCTTGGATGTTTAATGGGCTTTATCATGCACTTTTATATCTTTTTTGGGACTAACCAACTAACCCAAAGGCCGAGTCCATATTGCTTTTTTTGCCTGTTTCAGGGTTTTGCAGAAAAAGAATATCAAACGGAGTCCAAACGGAATGAAACCTTCGCGAGAGATATTTTTTGAGAAAATCACGCACGGGGGACTTGAGAACCACGTCAGGGGATCAAGGGGCTGCCCACGAGGGTGGGGGCGCACCCCCCTTCCCAGGGCGCGCCCCCTGCCTCGTGGGGCCCCCGAGCACCACCCGGTGTCCTCCTTCTTCTTATATAAGTCTACGTACCCCGAAACCTTCAACAACAGAGAGAAAACCCTAATTCCACCGTTGTAACCTTCTGTTCCCCTGAGATCCCATCTTGGAGCCTGTTCCGGAGCTCCACTGGAGGGGGATCCATCACGGAGTTCATCATCATCATCATCATCGCCCTCACCATGAGTTGTGAGTAGTTTACCACAGACCTTCGGGTCCATAGCTAGTATCTAGATGGCTTCTTCTCTCTCTGGATCTCAATACAAAGTTCTCCTCGGTCTTCGAGGAGATCTATTCGATGTAATCTATTTTTGTGGTGTGTTTGTCGAGATCCGATGAATTGTGAGTTTATGATTAAGATTATCTATGAAAGATATTTGGTTCTTATCTGAACTTTTTATGTGTGCTCATAATATCCTTGCAAGTCTCTTCGAATTATTGGTTTGGTTTGGCCTACTAGATCTATAGTTCTTGCAATGGGAGAAGTGCTTGGCTTTGGGTTCAATTGTGCGGTGTCCTTTACAGTGACAGTAGGGGCAGCAAGGCATGTATTGTATTGTTGCCATCGAGGATAAAAAGATGGGGTTTATATCATATTGCTTGAGTTTATCCCTCTACATCATGTCATCTTGCTTAAGGCATTACTCTGTTCTTATGAACTCAATACACTATATGCATGCTGGGTAGCGGTCGATGTGTGGAGTAATAGTAGTAGCTTCAGAATTGTTTCGGTCTACTTGTCTCGGACGTGATGCCTATATACAATGATCATGCCTAGATAGTCTCATAATTATTCGCTTTTCTATCAATTGCTCGACAATAATTTGTTTACACGCCGTAGAATATCGCTATCATGAGAGAAGCCACTAGAGAATACTATGGCCCTCGTGTCTATTCTCAACATATCAATCTACATCTACTTTGCTTTTATCACTTTTATTTGTTGTTCTTATAAACCAAAAATACCAAAAATATAAACTATCATCTCTATCAGATCTCACTTTCGAAAGTGACCGTAAAGGGATTGACAACCCCTTATCGCGTTGGCTGCGAAGTTCTTATTTGTTTGTGCAGGTGTGAGGGACTCGCGCGTGGTCTCATACTGGATTGATACCTTGGTTCTCAAAAACTTAGGGAAATACTTATGCTACTGTGCTACATCTCCCTTTCCTCTTTGAGGGAATACAACGCAAGCTCGAGAAGTAGCAAGAAGAATTTCTGGTGCCGTTGCCGGGGAGGCTTACGCAAAAGTCATATACCAAGTACCTATCACAAACCCTTATCCTTCGCATTACATTTTTTGCCTCATGTTTTCCTCTCCCCCACTTCACCCTTGCCGTTTTGTTTGCCCTTCTTCCGTCGTGTGTTTATCGTTCACTTGCTTATTATTTGATTTTGTGCTGCTTACTTGCTTGTCATCATGTCTAGCACACCTATCATTATCAACACTCCCGAGAGTGAGGTCCTCAACTTTAAACAAAGGGAGGAAGAAAACTTAAAAGATGCCTGGTATAGAATTTGCAATGCTCAAAACAGATCCAATAGGAAGCTTTCCACTTCCGTGCTTCTTCGCAATTTTTATGTTGGCATAAATCTGTGGAATAGATTTATCTTAGATACCATTACCGGAGGGAATTTCCTGGGTAGCCACACCTTTGATTCTTATAATGCAATGACTGAATTATTTGGCTACCGCCTCTTATGGTTAATGGAACCATTTTAACTTTGGAGCATGTTATGCAAAGGTTAGAAATCATTGAAAACAAAGTTGCTACGGTAGAATTGGTAGAGAACTTGGATAGAAAAATCCATAATGAAATCACCCAATATGGATCTAAGGTAGGAGTTGTTCTGAAGAATCTTAAGGAAAAGGAGACCATAGTTAAAGAAAAGCTAGATCAGGATTCTACTAGAATCAATAAGCTTGAGGATGTTATCACTAATGTGGGTTCTGCTCTTTCCGCTATAAAAACTACTCCAAATACCTCTACTACTAAATTATCTAAGTTCATGTATGTCCCTAAAGACAAGGGTAAAACATCTAGAATTGCGGATCTCAAATCCATAAGTGTTCACCCTAATTTTCTTACTTTTGCAAGAGACCCTTTTGACACTTTAGAATTTCTTGATTTCTTGCCCAAGAGTTTGATTATTCATAGGGACAAAGAAGTGCCTAAGAATCATAAGTGCTTAATCAAAGAATTGCCTTCCAAAGATGGCAATACCTAGATTTATCTTGTATCGTCCCTAGCTAGGGGCGTAAAACGATAGCGCTTGTTGGAAGGCAACCCAACATTATATTTTTTTTTGTTTTTGTTGCTGTTAGGGAATAAATATTGCATCTAGCCTCTGATTAGATGTGGTTTCATGTTTTGTTTAGTGTTTGTGCCAAGTAGAACCTTTGGGAAGACTTGTGGGAAGTTTATGTGATCTTGCTGTGAAAAACAGAATCCTTAACGCTAGCTAAAGTGGTCGTCATATTTTACTGGAGCGTGCTATTTAGTTGATTCCTTTTGCAAATGATTATTAGACAAATTGCGCAAATTTAGAAATTTATTTTGAATTTTTTGGAGTTCCAGAAGTAGGCGAAACCTGCCGATTACTACAAATTGTTCTGCGTTTGACAGATTCTGTTTTTCGTGTGTTGTTTGCTTATTTCGATGCTTCTATGAGTAGTTTTGGAGGATATGAACCATAGAGAAGTTGGAATACAGTAGGTTTAACACCAATAGAAACAAAGAATGAATTCATTGCTGCACCTTTGATTAGTGGTTTGCTTTTTTTATACTAACGGGGCTCACGAGAATTTTTGTCTAAGTTTTGTGTTGTGAAGTTTTCAAGTTTTGAGTATTGCTTTGATGGACTATGGAACAAGGAGTAGCAAAGGCCTAAGCTTGGGGATGCCCATGGCACCCCAAGTAAATTCAAGATAATCAAAAGCCTAAGCTTGGGGATGCCCCGGGAAGGCATCCCCTCTTTCGTCTTCATCCATCGGTAACTATAATTGGAGCTATATTTTTATTCACATCATGTTATGTGTTTTGCTTGGAACGTCTTGTATAATTTGAGTCTTTGCTTGTTAGTTTGTCACAATCATCCTTGCTGGACACACCTATTTGAGAGAGTTAAATATGGCCTAGAAATTGTTAGAACACTCTATGTGCTTCACTTATATCTTTTGAGTTGAATAGTTTTTGCTCTAGTGCTTCACTTATATCTTTTAGAGCACGGTGGTGGTAATATTTTGTAGAAATTGTTGAACTCTCATGCTTCACTTATATCCTTTTGAGAGTCTATTAAAACAACATGGTAATGTGTTTAGGCTAAAGAAACTAGTCTTCACATGATAGACATCCAATGTCAATGTAGTAAAAAAAATCACACCAAGTGCATTGAATAGAATAAGATGTTGGATGCTTGATAATTGTTTTGATATATGAGGATAGTGATATTAGAGTCATGCTAGTCGAGTTATTATGAAATTGAGAAATACTTGTGTTAAGGTTAGTGATTCCCGTAGCATGCACGTATGGTGAACCGCTATGTGACGAAGTTAGAGCATGAGGTATTTGTAGAGTGACAACCTTTGTGTGGAGGTCGGCGGCGCGCGATGGTTAACTCCTACCAACCTCCCTCCTAGGAGCATGCGTTGATTGCTTTGTTTTGATGACTCGTAGATTTTTGCAATAAGTATATGAGTTCTTATGACTAATGTTGAGTCCATGGATTATACACACTCTCACCCTTCCACCATTGCTAGCCTCTCTCGTACCGCGCAACTTTCGCCGGTGCCATAAAACCACTATATATCCTTCCTCAAAACAGCCACCATATTATTCCTCAAAACAGCCAGCACATCTACCTATCATGGCATTTCCATAGCCATTCCGAGATATATTGCCATGCAACTTTCCACCGTTCTATTCATATGACACACATCATATTGTCATATTACCATGCATGATCATGTAGTTGACATCATATTTGTGGCAAGGCCACCATGCATAATTTTTATACATGTCGCTCTTGTTTCATTGCACATATCGGTACACCACCGGAGGCATTCATATAGAGTCATACTTTGTTGTTGTAGTATCGAGTTGTAATATCGAGTTGTAATGAAAGTGTGATGATCATCATTATTAGAGCATTGTCCCATGGGAGGAAAGGCTAAATCTATAAAGCTCCTCCGCAAAAAAAAAAAGAGAAAGGCCAAAGAAAAAAGAAAGGCCCAAAAAAAAGAAAAGAAAAAATAAAAAATTAGAAAAATGGACAATTGCTACTATCTTTTTTTTCCATACTTGTGCTTCAAAGTAGCACCATGTTCTTCATTGTAGAGAGTCTCATGTTTAGTCACTTTCATATACTAGTGGGAATTTTCATTATAGAACTTGGCTTGTATATTCCAACGATGGGCTTCCTCAAATGCCCTAGGTCTTCGTGAGCAAGCAAGTTGGATGCACACCCACTAGTTTCTTTTGTTGAGCTTTCATTCATATTTAGCTCTAGTGGATCCGTTGCATTGCAATCTCTACTCACTCATGTTGATATCTATTGATGGGCATCTCCATAGACCGTTGATACGCCTAGTTGATGTGATACTATCTTCCTCTCTTTTTGTCTTCTCCACAACCACCTCTATTCCACCCATAGTGCTATGTCCATGGCTCACGCTCATGTATTGCATGAAAGTTGAAAGGTTTGAAACAATAGAGTAAGAAAACAAGTGCTTGGCTGAGATCGGGGTTGTGCATGATATGAATATTTTGTGTGATGAAGAGGGAGCATAGCCAGACTATATGATTTTGTAGGGATAACTTTCTTTAGCCATAGTATTTTGAGAAGACGTGATTGCTTTGTTAGTGTGCTTGAAGTATTATTGTTTCTTATGTCAATATAGACGTTTATCTTGAATCTTTCATATATGTACATTCATGCCACAATTAAGAGAATTACATTGAAAAACTATATTGGTTAGCATCCCGCATAAAAAATTATTTATTTATCATT
This sequence comes from Secale cereale, assembly GCA_902687465.1. NCBI lineage: Eukaryota > Viridiplantae > Streptophyta > Magnoliopsida > Poales > Poaceae > Secale > Secale cereale. The sequence continues at coordinate 840,636,218 of LR738711.1, forward strand.
TACCTACTCGAGGACGAGCAGGAATTAAGCTTGGGGATGCTTGATACGTCTCCAACGTATCTATAATTATTTATTGTTCCATGCTAATATTTATGAAGTCTTGGATGTTTAATGGGCTTTATCATACACTTTTATATCATTTTTCGGACTAACCTACTAACCCAAAGGCCCAGTCCAGATTGCTGTTTTTTGCCTGTTTCAGGGTTTTGCAGAAAAAGAATATCAAACGGAGTCCAAACGGAATGAAACCTTCGCGAGAGATATTTTTGGAGAAAATCATGCACGGGGGACTTGAGAACCACGTCAGGGGATCAAGGGGCTGCCCACGAGGGTGGGGGGCGCGCCCCCTGCCTCATGGGGCCCCCGAGCACCCCCCCCCCCCCCCGGTGTCCTCCTTCTTCCTATATAAGTCTACGTACCCCAAAACCTTCGACAACAGAGTGAAAACCCTAATTCTACCACCGTAACCTTCTGTTCCCGTGAGATCCCATCTTGGAGCCTGTTTCGGAGCTCCACCGGAGGGGGATCCATCACGGAGTTCATCATCATCGCCCTCACCATGAGTTGTGAGTAGTTTACCACAGAACTTTGGGTCCATAGATAGTATCTAGATGGCTTCTTCTCTCTCTATGGATCTCAATGCAAAGTTCTCCTCGGTCTTCGAGGAGATCTATTCGATGTAATCTCTTTTTGCGGTGTGTTTGTCGAGATTCGATGAATTGTGAGTTTATGATCAAGATTATCTACGAAAGATATTTGGTTCTTCTCTGAACTTTTTATGTGTGCTCATAATATCCTTGCAAGTCTCTTCGAATTATTGGTTTGGTTTGGCCTACTAGATCTATAGTTCTTGCAATGGGAGAAGTGCTTGGCTTTGGGTTCAATCTTGCGGTGTCCTTTCCCAGTGACAGTAGGGGCAGCAAGGCATGTATTGTATTGTTGCCATCGAGGATAAATAGATGGGGTTTATATCATATTTCTTGAGTTTATCCCTCTACATCATGTCATCTTGCTTAAGGCGTTACTATGTTCTTATGAACTCAATACACTAGATGCATGCTGGATAACGGTCGATGTGTGGAGTAATAGTAGTAGATGCATAATCGTTTCGGTCTACTTGTCTCGGACGTGATGCCTATATACAATGAGCATGCCTAGATAGTCTCATAATTATTCGCTTTTCTATCAATTGCTCGACAGTAATTTGTTTACCCGCCGTAGAATATCGCTATCATGAGAGAAGCCACTAGAGAACACTATGGCCCCCGGGTCTATTCTCAACATATCAATCTACATCTACTTTGCTTTTATCACTTTTATTTGTTGTTCTTATAAACCAAAAATACCAAAAATATAAACTATCATCTCTATCATATCTCACTTTCGTAAGTGACCGTAAAGGGATTGACAACCCCTTATCGTGTTGGCTGGGAAGTTCTTATTTGTTTGTGCAGGTGCAAGGGACTTGCGCGTGGTCTCCTACTGGATTGATACCTTGGTTCTCAAAAACTGAGGGAAATACTTACGCTATTGTGCTGCATCTCCCTTTCCGCTTCGAGGGAATACAACGCAATCTCGAGAAGTAGCACGAGGCAACCCAGCTTGGCAAAAACTTAAGTCATAGAGGTGCATATAATGGCGAAATGATGGAACAAATGACATGAACGCATGTAAGCAATAAGCACTAGTAGTAAGCTTCGTTAAAGAAGCCCCCAGGTATCATGGGGTATGTACATTTAAAGATGTGTACCCCTCATAGTTCGGCAGATCCGAATACATCCTGAAATATTAAAAGAAGATAAACAGAAGAGAGAAAAAAGGCAACCTAGCCGAAATAAAAGAAAAGGTGCTACCGAACTATCTGTAGAATCGTCGGAGTCGAGCAGCGTTCCGTGGACTCGGCTCAAGGCGATTATCCGATGCATCTCTAAGGCGATAGGCTCCTCCTGTGAGAAATTCATCTATGATGAAGGGACCCTCCCATTGTGGCTTGAGCTTATCCTTTTTCTTCTCTGGGAGACGTAAGACAAGGTCGCCAACGTTGTATGTTTTAGCCCGCACTTCTCTGCTTTAGTACCGCCTGGCCAGTTGTTGATAGAATGCGGAACGAGCTTGCGCGATATCGCGCTCCTCTTCATGGTCGTCCAGGTCATCCTGCCGATCGAGCTCGGCTTCTCGCTCTTCGTACAAGCGCACTCTAGGTGAGTCATGAATAATGTCACAGGGTAGAACAACTTCTGCGCCCTACACCATAAAGAAAGGTGTGTGTCCGGTTGTTCGGTTTGGTGTGGTTCGCAGCCTCCAGAGCACGAAATCTAGTTCCTCAACCCAATGTTTATCTGTCTCCCGTAGGGAGCGCACTACTCGGGGTTTAATGCCGCCCATTATTAGGCCAATGGCCCATTCGACCTGACCATTTGTTTGAGGGTGGTAGACGAATGCATAGTCAGGTTTAATGCCCAACTTAGCACACCAGTTTTTCACCTCATCAGCCATAAAATTGGAGCCATTATATGTGATGATGTTGTGCGGGACACCGTAGCGATGTACTATGCCGGATATAAAATCAATCACTAGTCCTGCTTCAGTCGTTTTTACTGGTTTGGCCTCTATCCACTTAGTGAATTTATCCACCATAACCAGCAAATATTTCTTTTTGTGGCTTCCCCCTTTAAGGGGTCCGACCATATCCAGCCCCCAGACCACAAAAGGCCAAGTGATGGGGATTGTTCTTAGGGCAGTGGGAGGCATATGACTTTGATTGGCGAAAAGCTGACACCCAACACAATGTTGGATGAGGGCTTGTGCATCTACTCGGGCCGTTGGCCAAAAAAGTCTGTTCGGAAAGCTTTGCTTAGAAGAGCCCAAGCTGCGGCATGATGGCCACCCAGACCAGCATGAATTTCGGCCAAAAGTTGTCGTCCCTCCTCTCTAGAGATGCACCTTTGGAGAACACCAATAGTGCTTTTCTTGTACAGTTCGCCTTCATGAACTTTGTAGGCTTTAGAACATCGAACTATGTGATGGGCCTCATTTTGATCATCGGGAAGCTCTTGCCTATTCAGGTAGGCCAGGAAGGGTCCGGTCCAAGGAGCAATGACGGCCATCATCTCATGAGCCGAAGGTGTTATATCCATATACGGAACCCCGATGATATCTGTATTATGTTCGTCTGTTGGGGGTGTGATGAGGTCTGAACTAGCGTCTTAGCTCTTGTCTTGCTATACTACGGATGGCTTGAAGAGCCTTTCCACAAAGGTGTTAGGCGGGATTGGTTCACGCTTGGCGCCCATGTGAGCAAGTATGTCCGATGCCTGATTACTATCTCGAGCAACGTGATGAAATTCGAGCCCCTCAAACCGAGCCGATATTTTCAATATGACGTTTTGATAAGCTGCCCTTTTTTGATCTTTTGCATCAAACTCTCCGTTTACATGAGATATTGCAAGGTTTGAGTCTCCACGCACTTCTAGGCGTTGTATGCCCATGGACACAGCCATGCAGAGACCATGTAGTAGTGCCTCGTATTTGGCAGCGTTGTTTGAGTCCGTATACATGATTTGCAACACGTAACGAACTGTATCCCCTATAGGGGATGTCAAAATGACGCCAGCCCCTAGTCCGTCTAGCATTTGAGAGTCATCGAAGTACATGGTCCAATTGGAGTATGAGATGTACTCTTTAGGGAGCTCGGCTTCCGTCCACTCTGCAACGAAGCCGGCCAGCACCTGAGATTTAATAGCTCGGCGTGGCTTGTATCCTATTTCGAACGGTAGGAGCTCAATGGCACATTGGCTATGCGGCCGGTGGCATCCTTGTTGTTTATAATACCATTAAGTGGTACTTCAGATGCCACTGTAATCGGACACTCTTGAAAGTAGTGTCGTAGCTTCCGATATGCCATAAAGACCACACAAGCGACTTTTCGATAATGAGGGTATCGCGATTTGCATGGTGTGAGGACCTCCGATACGTAATAGAATGGTTTTTGGTCGAGGAATTTATGTCCCTCTTCCTCTCGTTCGACAACGAGCACAGCACTGACAACCTGGTGAGTTGCTGAGATGTAGAGCAACATCGGCTCACCAACACTTGGAGCGGCTAGAACTGGGTTGTGTGCTTTTATTTCTTCCAATCCGGCTGTGGCTGCTTCCGTCCATTCAAAGTTCTTGGTGCGTTTGAGCAGTCTATAAAGTGGTAATGCTTTTTCTCCCAGTCTAGAGATGAAGCGGCTTAAGGCCGCAACACACCCTGCTAGTCTTTGAACCTGTTTTAGGTCGGTTGGTGTAGCCAATTGTGACAAAGCTCGGATTTTAGCTGGCTTTTCTTCAATTCCTCTATGGGAGACAATGAACCCCAGTAGCTTTCCGGTTGGAACGCCGAAGACGCATTTTTCTGGATTGAGTCGTATGTCGTATGTTCGGAGGTTATCGAATGTGAGGCGAAGATCATCCACCAATGATTCGACGTGTTTAGTCATAATGACTACGTCGTGCACATATGCCTCTACTGTCTTGCCAATTTTTTTGTCCAAGCATGTTTGAATCAGGCGTTGATAAGTAGCGCGAGCGTTTTTAAGCCCAAAAGGCATAGTGTTGAAACAAAAAGGCATGTGCAGGGTGATAAACGCCGTTGCGGCCTGGTCGGATTCCTTCATTTTAATCTGGTGGTATCAAGCGCCGAGGAAACAGAGTGAGTCATGTCCCGCAGTCGCATCAATGATTTGGTCAATGCGGGGCAACGGAAAGGATCCTTAGGGCAAGCCTTGTTGAGGTCTTTCAAATCGACACAGAGGCGCCAGGATTTATCCTTCTTCGACACCATGACCAAGTTGGCTAGCCAATCCGGGTGTTTGATTTCCCTGATGAACCCGGCTTCAAGTAATTTGGCTAGCTCCTCCCCCATGGCTTGTCTTTTTGGGTTCGGAAAATCGTCGTAGTGATTGTTGACTGGCTTGAATCCTTTGATGATGTTAAGGCTGTGTTCGGCCAGTCTGGGTGGGATCCCAGGCATGTCTGAAGGGTGCCAAGCGAAGATATCCCAGTTTTCACGCAGGAATGTGCGTAAGGCGGTGTCTACCATCGGGCCCAGTTGTGCTCTGATGGATGTTGTTTTATTAGGATTCGTCGGGTGCGCCTAAAATTTAACACTTTTAACTGTTGGCTTAAAAGAGGTGGATTTAGATCTCTTATCGAGGACCACATCATCCTTGCCACCGTGGATCGTGGGGTGGTTAATTCTTCAGCCGCGAAGGCTTCTAATAGGGCTTCAAGAGCCAGGGATGCGGTTTTGTTTTCGGCACGGAGTGCTTTGTCCGGATCACTCGTGACTGTGATTATTCCATTGGGCCCTGGCATTTTAAGCTTCATGTACCCATAATGGGGTATGGCTTGGAAGCGTGAGAAAGCTTCCCACCCTAGAAGGGTGTGCTATCCGTTGTTGAAGGGAACAATGTGGAAGAGCAGCTCTTTTGACCTGTAATTTTCAACCATGCCGAATACTACATCGAGTGTGATGCTTCTCGAATATCGGGCCTCTCGACTGGGGATAATGCCTCGAAAGGTTGTATGACTTTGCTCAATGCGGTCTCTATCGACCTGCATTTTGTCGAGCGTGTCCTCATATATGAGGTTAAGTCCACTACCGTCGTCCATGAGCACTTTGGTAAGACAAAAGCCGTCCATGATAGGGTTTAGTACTAGAGCGGCGGGTTCTCGGACTGGTCGGACCCTTGGTTCATCGTCCCGGTGAAGGTAATTGCCGTGTCATACCATGGGCTCACTGCAATTATTTGGTGGACCTCGTCAAGTTCATGAAGTGCCCTCTTATGCTGATTATTTGAAGAGAAGGTCTCGGAGACCGTGAGGACATTGAAATCGTCGTCTTCCAGAGGGTATTTGTAGCGACCAGACCTCAAACAGTCCGATCTCTGTGCATCAGTGTCATCCCTGGATCAGTAATGCTGACACGCACAGTACTCGAAGGATTTATAACAGAGTAGCAATCACACACTTATTACATCGATAGTCCAACGATGAACTTGTTACAATAAAAATGGCTTAAGGCCATCTAACACGATAACAGCGGAAGGCTTGGAAGATAAGTGAGTCCATCAACTCCAACGGCATCACTGAGTATAGAACCACGACCTATAAGGCACCTTACTCGTCGTCTGAAAAGTCTGCAACATGAACGTTGCAGCCCGAAAACGGGTCAGCACATGGAATATGCTGGCAAGGTAACACATAGAGAGTAACAAAAGTAAAGCTATATTACATGCAATATGGCTGGTGGAAAGCTCTATGGTTGCAGTTTTTGCGTAAAGCCAATTTTTCCCTACTTCAAAGGAATAGATTTTAATTAACTATCATGGTAGTTGAAACATCATTGAGAAGATAGACATCCTCTCAAACCCAATTAATAAATCATCATTAAACCCAACAATATTAATTAGAGTAACATGATGAGATTCACATGATATCCAAGTACTAGATACTCAAGACATCCATAACCGGGGACATGGCTAATCATGATCAGTTTGTACACTCTGCAGAGGTTTGTGCACTTTTCCCCACAAGACTCGATCGCCTCCGTTTAATTTCTCGCACTGCATGATGTTTGAGAAACGGATGACCGAGACACAGTCTTTCGGAAGTACTCGCACCTTACAAACGGGTGGACCGTACCAACCTACATCCCCTACATCTGCTAGTCCATCACTGTAAGAGTTCGCACAACTTAGTCAACTATGCTAGAGCCCATAATAGCATTGTGGCTGCACACGAAAGTTTCTAGTATGAATAATCTCATGATCCCTTTGAGCCTGGGTGGCGGTCCAAAAGAAAAACAGGCAATCGCTGGAATACCCAGGTGCCTCAATCCACCCAGATGTGTATTAAAGTTGCCACCTTAAGTTGAACCATTAATTAACAATCTCCCATCTGTCATGGATACACTCACCCAATCGACGTCTACGAGCATAGCATGGCCTAACAGCAAACGTAGAAGTAACTCCCAAAGGTTTGAATGTAATGCAGGTAATAGGTACTACCTCAATCTACTTCCCAGTCCCACAAGTTAATTGATCCTACTCATGCAATGTGTGAGGGTTTGACTAATGCAATGAAAACTGGGTAATTGGAAAGTATGATCAAAGTGTTACTTGCCTTGCTGATGATCCACAAAACCTAGAGATTCAAAGTAGCAAGCGGCGCACTCCGGGTACTCTATCGCAAACAAACAAGCACACAATAAGTACTTAACTAATGCACAGGTAAAACTCGAATAAGAGATCTAACCAGAAAGTTCAACTTAAGAACTCCGGTTGCAAAAGAAACGGCAAAAGAAAAGCAACGAAAGACAAACGGCGAAAGAAAAACAGCTACCGAACCAATCTGGACCTAAGTCCAAATTTAGCAAAGGCAAACGCTTGAGTGACTAGGTTAAACGGAAAGAGAATTTCGAGATGAAACTCCAGGCTCTTGAATCGCCTGATTCCGATAAACGAGCGAAAAGATAAACTAAAACAAAGATCGGATCAGAGATCGCGATCAGAAAATAAACTAGAAAAGAAACTAATACAGCTTGACGAACGAACGTTCGTCAGCTGAGACTAAACGACGAACTCGTTCGTTAGAACGAACGAACGGGTGAACGTCTACTAATTAACTGAACCGAAAAAATAGAAAACCGATCTAATAAAACCGACTAGGGTTCTAAAAAAACCGGGCGGCTACCTCGTCGATGACCGGCGGGCGGCGGGGCCGCGGCAGGCGGCGGTGGCGGCGGTGGGCAGCAGCAGCGGTGGCGGCGGCGTTGCGGCAGCGGCGGCGGGGCGGCGAGGCGGCGTGCGGCGGGGCGGCGGCTTGCGGCGTCGCGGCGGCGGGGCGGCGGCTGCGAGGCGGCGGGGCGGGGTGCGGCAGAGGGGGGTGCTGCAT
>LR738711.1:840645867-840663879 GCA_902687465.1 Secale cereale
GGGGCCGCGGCAGGCGGCGGTGGCGGCGGTGGGCAGCAGCAGCGGTGGCGGCGGCGTTGCGGCAGCGGCGGCGGGGCGGCGAGGCGGCGTGCGGCGGGGCGGCGGCTTGCGGCGTCGCGGCGGCGGGGCGGCGGCTGCGAGGCGGCGGGGCGGGGTGCGGCAGAGGGGGGTGCTGCATTTATATAGGGGGAGGGGCAGAAGGCTTGGGGGAGGGGCAACAACGGCGGCGGCGGAGGAGTCCGACGCGGGCACGGCGAGGAAGGCGAGGAAGGCGGTCGCGGCGGCGGTTGTGCCTGGCTCGGCGGGGCTTCGGCCCAGTCGGGTCGGGTCCCCCTATTTTTCTTTTCTAATTAACGCGGCGCTACGAAAAAGAAATCTAGAAAATAAAATAAAATCTAAAACTTCCAAAACAAATTTTCACCGTCTAAATAGAATATTTAGAACAAGATGAACATTTTCTTGCCACTAAAATGTTTTTTTTAAAACATGCAATTTTTCCTAATTCAAATAAAACTTCAAATAAAACACCAAATAAAACTTGTTTGATTTTTCTATTAAATCCTCTGTATTTCTTTACTTTTGGGAGAGTCATTTTACTCCCTCTCTCATATATTTATGATAGAAATACTTGAAGATAAAATAAATAAAATCAAATGATCCTATTTTCAAAAATTGAGAAATCTCAAATATGAAAATATTGAAATCCCCAACTCTCTCCGAGGGTCCTTGAGTTGCTTAGGATTTTCTTGGATCACCAAAAGCAAGAAAATATGATATGCATAATGATCTAATGTATAACATTCCAAATTAAAAATTTGGGATGTTACAAACCTACCCCCCTTAAGATGAATCTCGCCCTCGAGATTCGGGTTGGCTAGAAAATAGGTGAGGGTGGTCCTTCCGTAGGTCTTCCTCTCTTTCCCAGGTGACTTCCTCCTCGGTGTGGTGACTCCACCGAACCTTGCAAAACTTGATAACCTTGCTGCAGGTGACTCGGCTGGCATACTCAAGAATCTTGACTGGTTTCTGTTCATAGGTCAAATTGATGTCCAACTGAATAGCTTCCAATGGCATTGTATCCCTCAGCGGTATCTCGGTCATCTCTGCGTGGCATTTCTTCAACTGGGAAACATGGAATACGTCGTGAACTCCTGACAATCCTTCGTGCAGTTCCAACTTGTAGGCTACTTCCCCCATACGTTCCATAATCTTATAGGGTCCTACAAAACGAGGCGCTAGTTTTCCCTTCACTCCAAAATGTTTAACTCCTCGAAGTGGAGATACTCGAAGATAAACTCTGTCTCCGACCTCGTAAACGATCTCCTTGCGTTTTAATCTGTGTAGCTCTTCTGCCTGGACTGGGCTATCTTAAGCCTATCGCGAATCAATTTCACCTTCTGCTCCTATTCCTTGATCAAATCTGGCCCGAACAGCTTGCGGTCTCCAACTTCGTCCCATGACAACGGAGTCCTACATCTCCTTCCGTATAACGCTTCGAAAGGGGCCATCTTCAAACTGGATTGATAACTGTTGTTGTAAGAAAATTCGGCATGCGGCAAATTGTCGTCCCAACTAGATCCATAATCTAGGGCATAGGCTCTCAGCATATCCTCCAAAATTTGATTGACTCTTTCAGTCTGTCCATCTGTCTGCAGGTGAAAAGCTGTGCTAAACTCTAGCCTGGTACCCAAAGTTTCGTGTAACTGATTCCAGGACTTTGAGGTAAACTGGGTTCCTCTATCTGATACGATGCTCCTCGGAACTCCATGCAGACATACAATTCGGGTCATGTATATCTTTACCAACTTTGCACTGGTATAAGTAGTCTTTACGGGGATGAAATGAGCTACCTTTGTTAAACGATCGACTACGACCCAAATCGAGTCGTAGCCAGAACGAGTTCTGGGTAATCCCGTAATAAAATCCATACCTAGCTGATCCCACTTCCATTCGGGTATTGGCAATGGTTGTAACAATCCTGCCGGCTTCTGATGTTCTGCCTTCACTCTCTGACATACATCACAAACTGCTACATACTCCGTGATATCTTTCTTCATACCGGTCCACCAGAAAATATCCTTCAAATCCAAATACATCTTAGTATTTCTTGGGTGAATCGAGTAGGGTGAATCATGGGCCTCCTGTAGAATCAACTTCCTGATCCCCGGGTCGTTAGGCACATAAATGCGGTCCTCAAACCATAAGGTGTCGTGTTCATTCTCACGAAATCCTTTAGCTTTTCCTTCGCTCATCCTCTCCTTTATAGAGGCAACCTCCTCGTCGGTTTTCTGAGCTTCTCTGATTTTATCCATCAGGGTAGATTGGATCTCCAGGGTTGCTACATAGCCTCTCGGAACTATCTCCAAACGTTCTCATAAGTCCTCGGCTAACTCCTTTGGAAATTCCTCCGTCATTAGGGTATTGACATGGCTCTTACGGCTTAGCGCATCGGCTACTACGTTAGCCTTTCCGGGATGATAATGCAATCTCATGTCATACTCCTTAATGAGTTCCAGCCATCTCCTTTGCCTAAGATTCAGCTCCTTCTGAGTGAATATATACTTCAAACTTTTGTGATTCGTGTATACTTCACAATGGTTTCCAATAAGAAAATGTCTCCATGTCTTCAATGCATGCACTACGGATACTAACTCCAAATCGTGGGTGGCATAGTTCAGCTCATGAGGTTTTAGCTGTCGTGAAGCATACGAAACAATTCTTCCTTCCTGCATAAGGACTGCTCCAAGTCCTCGACGTGAAGCGTCGCAGTACACCTCATAATCCTTATGTTGATCTGGCAGAATCAACACAGGGCATGAGACCAACCTTTTCTTTAATTCCTGGAAACTGGCCTCACATTCTTCTATCCAACTGAACTTGGTGTCCTTATTTAACAACTCCGTCATTGGCTTTGCAATCCTCGAGAAATTCTCAATAAATCTCCGGTAGTATCCTGCAAGTCCAAGAAAACTCCGGATCTCTCCAACTGTTGTCGGTGCTTCCCAATTTGTCACAGTGTCCACCTTGGCGGGATCTACTGCTATTCCTTCTTCAGATATAACGTGTCCGAGGAATCCAACTTCCTTCAACCAAAACTCGCATTTGCTAAACTTGGCATACAACTGATGTTCTCTGAGCTTTTCCAATACCAAACGCAAATGCTCTGCATGCTCCTCTTCATCCTTTGAGAAGATCAATATATCATCTATGAACACTACGACGAACTTATCCAAATACTCCATAAATACTTTGTTCATCAGGTTCATAAAGTATGCTGGGGCGTTAGTCAAACCAAAAGACATAACGGTATACTCGTACAACCCATACCTAGTGGTAAAGGCCGTCTTAGGTATATCCTGCTCTCGAATCTTCAATTGATGGTACCCTGATCACAGATCGATCTTGGAAAATACCTTAGCTCATTGCACTCTATCGAACAGATCATTGATCATCGGTAGTGGGTACTTGTTCTTGATCGTTACCTCGTTCAATCCTTGGTAATCAACAACCATTCTTAACGATCCATCCTTCTTCTCTACTAGAAGTACTGGCGAACCCCAAGGCGAAGAACTTGGGCGTATGAATCCTTTATCCAGTAACTCCTTAATCTATTTCTTAATCTCCTCCAAATCCTTTGCGGGCATCCTATACGGTCTCTTAGAAATTGGCCCTGTGCCTGGCAAAAGCTCAATCAAAAACTCTATATCTCTGTCAGGTGGCATTCCTGGCAGTTCTTCTGGAAACACGTCAGGGAACTCTTTCACCACTGGTACTTCCTCCTGAACAACTCCTGATAAGGAATTTAATCTGTTCCTTTTCGGCTCATGCCGGGATACATACTTGATCCTTATTCCTTCTGGCGTAGTAAGCAAAATGGACTTACTAGCGCATTCAATATTCCCTTCATACTTAGATAACCAATCCATGCCTAATATCACATCCAATCCTTGAGATTCCAATACTATTAGGTCCGAAGGGAAAATGTAGTTACCAATTCTTAATGGCAACTGATCACACCATAACTTAGCCATATACTCGGCTCCTGGTGAGGTTACTAACATGGGTGACCTAAGGGCTTGGGTTGGCAGTTTATACTTATCCACAAATCCCCTTGAAATGTATGAATGCGTTGCACCAGTATCGAAAAGAACGAGTGCAGTAAAGGACTTAACTAAAAACTTACCTATTACTGCATCTAGCTGAGCTTCAACCTCCTCCACGCTAACGTGATTCACTTGTCCTTTGTTGAAGGGGTTGGGCTTCTTCGCGGCGCTTCCATTGTCATTCCCATTCTTAGCTTCGGGGCAGTCATTGGCATAATGTCCATTATTCCCGCACTTGTAACAGGTGACATGGCTGAAAACCTTCTTGGTGGGTGTGGACGGGGTAGGGCGGCTCTGGTTACTACTTGCTCCATTCCCATTTCCATTCTGAGGGCCATTATGATTGTGCGAGCTACCTCCTCCATGGGTATGTTGAAACTGTCCTGCCATTTTAGGGGTAAAACGGGGCTTCTGCTGTGCTCCAGAATTGTACTTTCCTTGTCCATACTTCCTCTTGCGACTTTCAATCTGTTGATGCTTCCTTTCAACCATTAGGGCGCGATCAACCAGCTCCTGGTAGTTATTGAAAGTTGCCACCATCAACTGTACACTCATCTCATCATTCAGCCCTTCCATGAATCTCTCCTGCTTAGCGGCATCTGTAGCCACATCATCTGGGGCATAACGAGATAGGGTACTAAACTCATCCACGTACTGAGCCACAGTACGATCGCCTTGGCGCAAATTGTGAAACTCCTGCTTCTTCATACTCATAGCTCCAGTTGAGACATGGGCGGTACGAAAAGCTTGCTGAAACTGATCCCATGTCACATTGGCTATGGGAAAAGTGGCTGTGTAATTCTCCCACCATGTTGCGGCTGGTCCAGACAACTGGTGTGCGGCAAAACGCACCTTCTCAGCATCTGTGCAGTTAGCAGTGGTCAAATCCCTTCCAATCTTGCGCAGCCAGTCGTCAGCGACTATTGGTTCGATGCTGCTAGCAAACACTGGTGGTTGCAACCTTAAGAAACGTGTCAGGTTGTCCACGGGTGGTGGTGGTGGGTTGTTGTTGTTGTTCTGATTGTTCTGAGTGTTCTGGACAAGAAGTTGCATCAAAGTGTTCTGCTGCTGGATCAACTGGGTGAGCTCAGGGGGAAACTCAAATCCTGGCTCATGTCTTGGTGGCATCTGATGGGTGTAGAGGGAAGAGATTAGAACAGAATTGAGGTCTAAGGGAAAATCACTACCCATATGCACATGAGGCAAACACACAATTCATCACACCAAATTCAATTTCAAACAAGGGCTTACATGGATCTAATCGTTACAAAAGTGCTCTAAATCTACAAAATGGAAAAACTACTAGTCAAGGGAAGGACTTCTAGAAATTTTGATCGATAGAGGATTCCATGATATCTGCTCCAGCTTCATCTTCATAGTCTTCGTCTTTGCTATCATCGGGTTCTGAATCCGTGTCGTCAATGATGATGTAGTCTTCTGGTGGAATCTCCTGGGGTTCTTCTTCCTCGTCTTCTTCTCCCATGAGTATCCGTTGCTTCCGTGTCAAGTCGTCATTCTTCTCCACAAGTATTAGCATCTCCTCCTCGTATCCGTCGCGCATAGACTTGAGTTCCTCTTCTAACTCCAAGTTTCTGTTTAGTGCTTTCTTCAAATCTATCATCCCTGCACACATCTGGTGCTCCTGGCGACGAATGTGCTGGTTCAACTCCTGGATGAAGGCCGCAATGGATCTATCCTTCCGGGTGCTGATCATATCCCAATTCTCATCTCGGCGTCCGCAAATCTGGTAGATGGTGTCCTTTAGCTCCTACTTATAGACTTCTCCAATCCTTCCCATAGCGATGTGGGCTGCCATGCTCCTGCCTAGGCTCCAGGTTGGCGCATTAAAAGAAAATGTTATGAGTGCGGTGACGGGCTTGAACGTCCTTCCTGGAACTTGAGCTTGAATCAACCAACGCTCCTCCTCAGGTAGAGTGGCGTTGTAGGTTCCGGTGAAGCTTGGTAGTCCAATGTTTAGATATCTGGTGACTTCCTTCAGGTGTCGTCCAAATGGTGTATCTTCATCAGGTTGGGTGAACTTGTTCTTTGCATCCACCATCCTAAAAGAGTAGAAAATATGAGGAGTCAGAAAAGAGAAGAGTGAATAGTGCTCTATGTTGGGGAACGTAGCAGAATTCAAAAAAATTCCTACGCTTCACCAAGATCAATCTAAGGAGTCATCTAGCAACGAGCATAAAGGAGTACATCTACATACCCTTTGTAGATCGCGTGCGGAAGCGTTCGAAGGAACGTGGATGATGGGGTCGTACTCTTCGTGATCCTCGTCACCGATGATCCCAGCGCCGAACGGACGGCACCTCCGTGTTCAACACACGTACGGTACAGCAACGTCTCCTCCTTCTTGATCCAGCAAGGGGGGAGGAGAGGTTGACGGAGATCCAGCAGCACGACGGCGTGGTGGTGGATGCAATGGGAAAAGCTGCAGGGCTTCGCCGATGCCCTGCGGGAGGAGTTGGAGGTGTGACGGGGGGAGAGGCGCCAGAGGCTTGGGGTGCGGCTGCCCTCTCTCCCCCCACTATATATAGGGGGCAGGGGGGCGCCGGCCCAAGGAGATCCAATCTCCTAGGGGGGCGGCGTCAGGGGGGGTGTCTTGCCCCCCAAGGCATAGGGAGGCGCCCCCACCCCCTAGGGTTTCAACCCTAGGCGCATGGGGGGGCCATGTGGGTGCGCCAGCCCACTAAGGGCTGGCCCCCTTCCCCTTACGACCCACGAGGCCCTCCGGGATGGGTGGCCCCACCCGGTGGACCGCCGGGACCCTTCCGGTGGTCCCGGGACACTCCCGGTGACCCCCGAAACTCTCCCGATGGCCGAAACTGGACTTACTATATATCATTCTTCACCTCCGGACCATTCCGGAACTCCTCGTGACGTCCGGGATCTCATCCGGGATTTCGAACAACATTCGGGTTTCCGTGTGCATATATCTCTACAACCCTAGCGTCACCGAACCTTAAGTCTGTAGACCCTACGGGTTCGGGAGACACGCAGACATGACCGAGACGACTCTCCGGTCAATTACCAACAGCGGGATCTGGATACCCATGTTGGTTCCCACATGTTCCTCGATGATCTCATCGGATGAACCACTGTGTCAAGGATTCACTCAATCCCGTATGTTATTCCCTTTGTCTATCGGTACGGTACTTTCCCGAGATTCGATCGTCGGTATGCCTGATACCTTGTTCAATCTCGTCATGGCAAGTCTCTTTACTCGTTCCGTAATCCATCATCCCGTGAATAACCCGTTAGTCACTTTGAGCTCATTATGATGATGTCTTACCGAGTGGGCCCAGATATACCTCTCCGTCATACGGAGTGACAATATCCTAGTCTCGGTTCGTACCAACTCAAAAGATACTTTCGGAGATACCCGTTGCGTACCTTTATAGCCACCCAGTTACGTTGTGACGTTTGGCACACCCAAAGTATTCCTACGGCATCCGGGAGTTGCACAACCTCATGGTCTAAGGAACAAATACTTGACACTGGAAAAGCTTAAGCATTACGAACTATACGATCTCGTGCTAGGCTTAGGATTGGGTCTTGTGCATCACATCATTCTCCTAATGATGTGATCCCGTTATTAATGACATCCTATGTCCATGGTCAGGAAACCGTGACCATCTGTTGATCAACGAGCTAGTAACTAGAGGCTTACCAGGGACACATTGTGGTCTATGTATTCACACATGTATCATTGTTTCCGTACAATACAATTCAAGCATGAATAACAGACAATTATCATGAACAAGGAAATATAATAATAATCCTTTTATTAGTGCCTCTAGGGCATATTTCCAACAGTCTCCCACTTGCACTATAGTCAATAATCTAGTTACATTGTGATGAATCGAACACCCATAGAGTTCTGGTGTTGATCATGTTTTGCCCGTGGAAGAGGTTTAGTCAATGGGTCTGCCACATTCAGATCCGTATGCACTTTACAAATATCTATGTCTCCATCTTGAACATAATTCCGGATGGAGTTGAAACGGCGCTTGATGTGCTTGGTCTTCTTGTGAAACCTGAGCTCCTTGGCAATGGCAATAGCTCCAGTGTTATCACAGAAGAGAGTCATCGGGCTTGACGCGCTTGGAATGACTCCTAGGTCGGTGTTGAACTCCTTCTTCCAGACTCCTTCTTGCGCTGCTTCGCAAGCAGCTATGTACTCCGCTTCACATGTAGAATGCGCCACGACGCTCTGCTTGCAACTGCACCAGCTGACTGCTCCACCATTCAAAATATACACGTATCCGGTTTGTGACTTGGAGTCATCCAGATCTGTGTCGAAGCTAGCATCGACGTAACCCTTTACGACGAGCTCTTCGTCACCTCCAGAAACGAGAAACATGTCCTTAGTCCTCTTCAGGTACTTTAGGATGTTCTTGACCGCTGTCCAGTGTTCCATACCGGGATCACTTTGGTACCTCCCTACCAAACTTATGGCAAGGTTCACATCAGGTCTGGTACACAGCATGGCATACATGATAGAACCTATGCCTGAGGCATAGGGAATGACACTCATCTTTTCTCTATCTTCTGCCGTGGTCGGGGACTGAGCCGTGCTCAATCTCATACCTTGCAAAACAGGCAAGAACCCCTTCTTGGACTGATCCATATTGAACTTCTTTAATATCTTGTCAAGGTATGTGCTTTGTGAAAGACCAATGAGGCGTCTTGATCTATCTCTATAGATTTTGATGCCTAATATGTAGGCAGCTTCTCCAAGGTCCTTCATTGAAAAACTCTTATTCAAGTAGGCCTTTATGCTCTCCAAGAATTTTATATCATTTCCCATCAGCAATATGTCATCCACATATAATATGAGAAATGCTACAGAGCTCCCACTCACTTTCTTGTAGATACAGGCTTCTCCCCAAGTCTGTATAAAGCCAAACGCTTTGATGACATCATTAAAGCGAATATTCCAACTCCGAGATGCTTGCACCAGCCCGTAGATCGAGCGCTGGAGCTTGCATACCTTGTCAGCATTCTCTGGATCGACAAAACCTTCCGGCTGCATCATATACAGCTCTTCCTTGAGGAAACCATTAAGGAATGCCGTTTTGACGTCCATTTGCCATATCTCATAATCATAGAATGCGGCAATTGCTAACATGATTCGGACTGACTTTAGCATCGCTACGGGAGAGAAAGTCTCGTCGTAGTCAATCCCTTGAACTTGTCGATAACCCTTAGCGACATGCCGAGCCTTATAGATGGTCACATTACCATCCGCGTCTGTCTTCTTCTTAAATATCCATTTATTTTCTATGGCGTGCCTATCATCGGGCAAGTCCACCAAAGTCCATACTTTGTTTTCATACATGGATTCTATCTCGGATTTCATGGCTCCAAGACATTTGTTGGAATCCGGGCCCGCCATCGCTTCTTCATAGTTCGAAGGTTCACCGTTGTCTAACAACATGATTTCCATGACAGGGTTGCCGTACCACTCTGGTGCGGAACGTGTCCTTGTGGACCTTCAAAGTTCAGTAGTAACTTGATCTGTATCTTCATGATCATCATCATTAACTTCCTCCCTTGTCGGTGCAGGCACCTCAGGAACAATTTCCTGCGCTGCGCTACTTTCCGGTTTGGGAGGGGTGACTGTCACCTCATCAAGTTCTACTTTCCTCCCACTCACTTCTTTCGAGAGAAACTCTTTCTCCAGAAAGGATCCATTCTTGGCAACAAAGACCTTGCCTTCGGATCGGAGGTAGAAGGTGTACCCAATCGTTTCCTTTGGGTATCCTATGAAGACGCACTTTTCCGATTTGGGTTCGAGCTTTTCAGGTTGAAGTTTCTTGACATAAGCATCGCAACCCCAAACTTTCAGAAACGACAGCTTAGGTTTCTTGCCAAACCAAAGTTCATACGGTGTCGTCTCAACAGATTTCGACGGAGCCCTATTTAAAGTGAATGCGGCAGTCTCTAAAGCATAACCCCAAAAAGATAGCGGTAAGTCGGTGAGAGACATCATACATCGCACCATGTCCAACAGGGTACGATTTCGACGTTCGGACACACCATTACGCTGAGGTGTTCCGGGCGGTGTCAATTGTGAAACAATTCCACAGTTCCTAAGGTGCGTGCCAAATTCATGACTTAAATATTCACCCCCACGATCCGATCGCTAGAACTTTATTTTTCTGTCATGTTGATTCTCAACCTCATTCTGAAATTCCTTGAACTTTTCAAAGGTCTCAGACTTGTGCTTCATCAAGTAGACATACCCATATCTACTCAAGTCATCTGTGAGGGTGAGAACATAACGATAGCCTCCGCGAGCCTCAACACTCATTGGACCGCACACATCGGTATGTATGATTTCCAATAAGTTTGTTGCTTGCTCCATTGTTCCGGAGAACGGAGTCTTGGTCATCTTGCCCAAGAGGCATGGTTCGCACGTGTCAAATGATTCATAATCAAGAGACTCCAGAAGTCCATCTGCATGAAGCTTCTTCATACGTTTGACACCAATATGACCATGGCGGCAATGCCACAAGTATGTGGGACTATCATTGTCAATTTTACATCTTTTGGCATTCACACTATGAATATGTGTATCATCACGATCGAGATTCATCAAAAACAAACCACTGACCAGCAGGGCATGACCATAAAACATATCTCTCAAATAAATAGAACAACCATTATTATCGGATTTAAATGAGTAGCCATCTCGCATCAAACGAGATCCAGATACAATGTTCATGCTCAAAGCTGGTACTGAATAACAATTATTAAGGTTTAAAACTAATCCCGAGGGTAGATGTAGAGGCAGCGTGCCGACGGCGATCACATCAACCTTGGAAACATTCCCTACGCGCATCGTCACCTCGTCCTTCGCTAGTCTCCGCTTATTCCGCAGCTCCTGCTTTGAGTTACAAATGTGAGCAACTACACCGGTATCAAATACCCAGGAGCTACTACGAGCGCTGGTAAGGTACACGTCAATAACATGTATATCACATATACCTTTGACGTTGCCGGCCTTCTTGTCTGCTGAGTATTTGGGGCAGTTCCGCTTCCAGTGACCCGTTCCCTTGCAATAAAAGCACTCAGTCTCAGGCTTGGGTCCGTTCTTTGGCTTCTTCCCGGCAACTGGTTTACCGGGCGCGGCAACTCCTTTGCCGTCCTTCTTGAAGTTCTTCTTACCCTTGCCCTTCTTGAACTTAGTGATTTTATTGACCATCAACACTTGATGCTCTTTCTTGATCTCCATCTCCGCTGATTTCAGCATTGAATACACCTCGAGAATGGAGTTCTCCATCCCTTGCATATTGAAGTTCAACACAAAGCTCTTGTAGCTAGGTGGGAGCGACTGAAGGATTCTGTCAACGACCGCTTCGTCTGGGAGATTCATTCCCAACTGAGACAAACGGTTGTGCAACCCAGACAACTTGAGTATGTGCTTACTGACAGAACTATTTTCCTCCATCTTACAGCTGTAGAATGCGTTGGAGACATCATAACTCTCCACTCGGGCATGAGCCTGGAAAACCATTTTCAGATCTTGGAACATCTCATATGCCCCGTGGTGCTCGAAATGCTTTCGGAGTCCCGATTCTAAGCTGTAGAGCATGCCGCACTGTACCAGGGAGTAATCATCACAACGCGAATGCCAAGCGTTCATAACATCTTGGTTTGCCGGCGCGGGAGCGTCACCTAGCGGTGCTTCTAGGACATAAGTTTTCTTGGCAGCTATGAGGATGATCCTCAGGTTACGGACCCAGTCCGTATAGTTGCTACCATCGTCTTTCAGCTTGGATTTCTCTAGGAACACGTTGAAGTTGAGGGTGACATGAGTGTGGGCCATTTGATCTACAAGACATATTGTAAAGAATTTAGACTAAGTTCATCTAATCAAATTTTAATGAACTCCCACTCAGATTGACATCTCTCCAGTCTTCTAAGTGATACATCATCCGAATCGACTAGCCCGCGTCCGATCATCACGTGAGATGGACTAATCATCAACGGTGAACATCTTCATGTTGATCGTATCTTCTATACGACTCATGTTCGACCTTTCGGTCTTCCGTGTTCCGAGGCCATGTCTGTACATGCTAGGCTCGTCAAGTGAACCCTAAGTGTATTGCGTGTGTAAATCTGGCTTACACCCGTTGTATGCGAACGTTAGAGCCTATCACACCCGATCATCACGTGGTGCTTCGGAACAACGATCCTTAGCAACGGTGCACAGTTAGGGGGAACACAATTCTTGAAATTTTCAGTGAGAGATCACCTTATTTACTACCGTCATTCTAAGTAAACAAGATGCATAAACATGATAAACATCACATGCAATCAAATAAAGTGACATGATATGGCCAATATCATTTTGCTCCTTTGATCTCCATCTTCAGGGCACCATGATCATCTTTGTCACCGACATGACACCATGATCTCCATCATCGTGTCTTCATGAAGTCGTCACGCCAACTATTACTTCTACTGCTATGGCTAACGTTTAGCAATGAAGTAAAGTAATTACATGGCGTTATTCAGTGACACGCGGGTCATACAATAATTAAGACAACTCCTATGGCTCCTGCCGGTTGTCATTTTCATCGACATGCAAGTCATGATTCCCTATTACAAGAACATGATCAATCTCATACATCACATATATCATTCATCACATCTTCTTGGCCATATCACATCACATAGCACATGCTGCAAGAACAAGTTAGACGACCTCTAATTGTTGTGGCAAGTTTTTACGTGGCTTCTATAGGTTTTCTAGCAAGAACGTTTCTTACCTGCGCCAAAACCACAACGCGATATGTCAATTTCTATTTACCCTTCATAAGGACCCTGTTCATCGAATCCGATCCGACTAAAGTGGGAGAGACAGACACCCGCCAGCCACCTTATGCAACTAGTGCATGTCAGTCGGTGGAACCAGTCTCACGTAAGCGTACGTCTAAGGTCCGTCCGGGCCGCTTCATCCCACGATGCCGCCGAATCAAGATTGGACTAGTAACGGCAAGAGAATTGAACAAAATCAACGCCCACAACTTGTTTGTGTTCTACTCGTGCAAGATGCTATGCAAAGACCTAGCTCAGATGCCACTGTTGGAATCTATCATCCCTGCACACATCTGGTGCTCCTGGCGATGAATGTGTTGGTTCAACTCCTGGATGAAGGCCGCAATGGATCTATCCTTCCGGGTGCTGATCATATCCCAGTTCTCATCTCGGCGTCCGCAAATCTGGTAGATGGTGTCCTTTAGCTCCTGCTTATAGACTTCTCCAATCCTTCCCATAGCGATGTGGGCTGCCATGCTCCTGCCTAGGCTCCATGTTGGCGCATTAAAAGAAAATGCTATGAGTGCGGTGATGGGCTTGAACGTCCTTCCTGGAACTTGAGCTTGAATCAACCAACGCTCCTCCTCAGGTAGAGTGGCGTTGTAGGTTCCGGTGAATCTTGGTAGTCCAATGTTTAGATATCTGGTGACTTCCTTCAGGTGTCGTCCAAATGGTGTATCTTCATCAGGTTGGGTAAACTTGTTCTTTGCATCCACCATCCTAAAAGAGTAGAAAAGATGAGGAGTCCGAAAAGAGAAGAGTGAATAGTGCTCTAGGGCTTTAACTTAGTGGTCGTGTCCTACAGTCAGCGTGTGCTCTGATACCATCTTGTAGCGACCAGACCTCAAACAGTCCGATCTCTGTGCATCAGTGTCATCCCTGGATCAGTAATGCTGACACGCACAGTACTCGAAGGATTTATAACAGAGTAGCAATCACACACTTATTACATCGATAGTCCAACGATGAACTTGTTACAATAAAAATGGCTTAAGGCCATCTAACACGATAACAGTGGAAGGCTTGGAAGATAAGTGAGTCCATCAACTCCAAAGGCATCACTGAGTATAGAACCACGACCTATAAGGCACCTTACTCGTCGTCTGAAAAGTCTGCAACATGAACGTTGCAGCCCGAAAACGGGTCAGCACATGGAATATGCTGGCAAGGTAACACATAGAGAGTAACAGAAGTAAAGCTATACTATATGCAATATGGCTGGTGGAAAGTTCTATGGTTACAGTTTTTGCGTAAAGCCAATTTTTCCCTACTTCAAAGGAATAGATTTTAATTAACTATCATGGTAGTTGAAACATCGTTGAGAAGATAGACATCCTCTCAACCCCAATTAATAAATCATCATTAAACCCAACAATATTAATTAGAGTAACATGATGAGATTCACATGATATCCAAGTACTAGATACTCAAGACGTCCATAACCGGGGACACGGCTAATCATGATCAGTTTGTACACTCTGTAGAGGTTTGTGCACTTTTCCCCACAAGACTCGATCGCCTCCGTTTAATTTCTCGCACTACATGATGTTTGAGAAACGGATGACCGAGACATAGTCTTTCGGAAGTATCCGCACCTTACAAACGGGTGGACCGTACCAACCTACATTCCCTACATCTACTAGTCCACCACTGTAAGAGTTCACACAACTTAGTCAACTATGCTAGAGCCCATAATAGCATTGTGGCTGCACACGGAAGTTTCTAGTATGAATAATCTCATGATCCCTTTGAGCCTGGGTGGCGGTCCAAAAGAAAAACAGGCAATCGCTGGAATACCCAGGTGCCTCAGTCCACCCAGATGTGTATTAAAGTTGCCACCTTAAGTTGAACCATTAATTAATAATCTCACATCTGTCATGGGTACACTCACCCAATCCACGTCTACGAGCATAGCATGGCCTAACAGCAAATGTAGAAGTAACTCCCAAAGGTTTGAATGTAATGCAGGTAATAGGTACTACCTCAATCTACTTCCCAGTCCCACAAGTTAATTGATCCTACTCATGCAATGTGTGAGGGTTTGACTAATGCAATGAAAACTGGGTAATTGGAAAGTATGATCAAAGTGTTACTTGCCTTACTGATGATCCGCAAAACCTAGAGATTCAAAGTAGCAAGCGGCGCACTCCGGGTACTCTATCGCAAACAAACAAGCACACAATAAGTACTTAACTAATGCACGGGTAAAACTCGAATAAGAGATCTAACGAGAAAGTTCAACTAAAGAACTCCGGTTGCAAAAGAAACGGCAAAAGAAAAGCAACGAAAGACAAACGGCGAAAGAAAAACAGCTACCGAACCAATCTGGACCTAAGTCCAAATTTAGCTGAGGCAAACGCTTGAGTGACTAGGTTAAACGGAAAGAGAATTTCGAGATGAAACTCCAGGCGCTTGAATCGCCTGATTCCGATAAACGAGCGAAAAGATAAATTAAAACAAAGATCGGATCAGAGATCGTGATCAGAAAATAAACTAGAAAAGAAACTAATACAGCTTAACGAACAAACGTTTGTCAGCTGAGACTAAACGAAGAACTCGTTCGTTAGAACGAACGAACGGGTGAACGTTTACTAATTAACTGAACCGAAAAAGAACAGAAAACCGATCTAATAAAACCGACTAGGGTTCTAAAAAAACGATGGTCTTCAAAAAAACCGGGAGGCTACCTCGTCGACGACCGGCGAACGGCGGGGCTGCGGCGGGCGGCGGTGGCGGCGGTGGGCAGCAGCAGCGATGGCGGCGGCGGCGGCAACGGCCGCGGCGGGGCGGCGAGGAGACGGGCGGCGGGGCGGCGGCTTGCGGCGTCGCGGCGGCGGGGCGGCGGCTGCGAGGCGGCGGGGCGGGGTGCGGCAGAGGGGGTGCTGCATTTATATAGGGGGGATGGGTAGAAGGCTTGGGGGAGGGGCAACAACGGCGGCGGCGGAGGAGTCCGACGCGGGTACGGCGAGCTCGGCGGGGAAGGCGGTCGCGGCAGCGGCTGGGCCTGGCTCGGCTGGGCTTCGGCCCAGTCGGGTCGGGTCCCCCTATTATTTTTTCTAATTAACGTCGGCGCTACGAAAAAGAAATCTAGAAAATAAAATAAAATCTAAAATTGCCAAAACAAATTTTCACCGTCTAAATAGAATATTTAGAACAAGATGAACATTTTCTTGGCACTAAAATGCATTTTTGAAAACATGCAATTTTTCCTAATTCAAATAAAACTTCAAATAAAACTCCAAATAAAATGTGTTTGAGTTTTCTATTAAATCCTCCGTATTTCTTTACTTTTGGAAGAGTCATTTTACTCACTCTCTCATATATTTATGATAGAAATACTTGAAGATAAAATAAATAAAATTAAATTATCCTATTTTCAAAATTTGAGAAACCTCAAATATGAAAATATTGAAATCCCCAACTCTCTCCGAGGGTCCTTGAGTTGCTTAGGATTTTCTTGGATCACCAAAAGCAAGAAAATATGATATGCATAATGATCTAATGTATAACATTCCAAATTAAAAATTTGGGATGTTACAGTATTTCTCTGGAGTTGCGGTGGCGAGGATGGCTTCGCCACTTTTAGCTACCTGCCGGAGTACCCAACACGCTCGAAGGCTGTGAGTTGGGACCGTGCCAGAAATCGCATGTATTGGGCAGGGCTTGTCTAGGAGTTCGTCAAGAACGGACGTGTATCCCGCAAAGGGTTTATTTTTCTTGCCGGCGGGCTTATGATCGGATGCCCCATTAGGGTGTGTCCGTTTTGCTTTATCAGCATATTGCCCGAACACGGCATGTTCCAAGTGGGTGTTTTGGTCCTTCCATGTGCTTTCCACCGCGCAGTAATTTCGTACTAAGTGCAACAACTCCGTGAAACTCTGTATGCGACGGCGGTTGAGGGCGTTCAAAATTCCCTCGTCAGTGCAATTGCGATGAAACACTGGAACCGCATCATCGTCGCAATAATATTTAATCTTGTTTTTAACAAGTAGGAACCTGGCCCAGAAGTGATGGACCGTCTCCTAAGGTTGCTGCCGCACATACATCAAGTCATATATGTCTGGAGGGCCAGAATTACTTGGAGAGTATTGATCGTGGTGGGCGGGTGTGGAAAAAACTTGAGTCCCGACCCAAGATAGTATCTGGAGTTCGCAAAGTCTCTGTGATTGTCGGTCCGGGCTCGGGAGGATCCGAGCACTTCCCGGGCTCCGTGTCCGACCCTGACCTCTAAAGAAGCGGAATCCCGCCCGAGGGAAGGGTGTTCGGCTGAAAGGGTTCGGAGATCCGAACATAAATGGTCTCCAGTTCAGGAGGAGAAGCGTTTTCGGCTCGTTCTTCGACGGCCGCCACCAGATGAGTAATCGGCGAGGAATTGACACCCCCCTAATATGTTTTAAGCCCAATCCGACCATTGGCCGTTGAAAGCCCAAGGGTGGCGATGCGATCTAGCAGCTCGTTTAAGGACGAGATGTTCGCCGGATCCGTCTTTTTGGAGTATTCGAGACCGATGTAGGTGTGATGTTTGGCGATCGCGGGGGACGCGGTTGTCTTAATGGCCATGCAGGCGCATACGGTGAATCCGCTGAGCCGGAGGACCTGTCCAAAAGTCAGGCTCTTTCCAGAGGTGATATCATCGTTGATGACAAGGTGAGCCACAGATCGCTTTTCGCGACTGCACAGCGGAGCTCTCAATGAAAGCTCCATTGTCGATGTCAAACCCGGTAGATATTGGGTAGGGGGGCCCAAGTTGTGAGTCTGAGGGTCTATGGTAACAAGGGACAAAGTGGACACGATGTTTACCCAGGTTCGGGCCCTCTTAATGGAGGTAAAACCCTACTTCATGCTCGATTGTTCTTGATGAATATATGTGTTACAAGAGTTGATCTACCTCGAAATCGTAATAGTTGAACCCTAGTTGTCTAGCCTATGATTTTTCGGTTAGCCTCCATGGATTAAACCCTCCGGTTTATATACACTGGAGGGGGCCTAGGGTTGTACAGGGTTGACTTGCAAATGAAGGAAACATTACATCCAGACACCAAACATGCCTTTCTACATACATAGGAGTCCT